>CP125976.1:15430026-15813025 GCA_030063025.1 Avena longiglumis
GATCCCACAGGAAGCAGGAGTCTGAAGTCTAAAAATTCTTCAAATAAATACTGAAAATATAAATGCTAAATAAAGTTTGAAGTGACAAGATAAAATGCGAGTATTATGTAAAAATGTGTTTTTGGGTTTTTGGTTTAAGAGAACAATAAGTAAAATAAGCAAAACTGAATACATAAAATAAGTATCGCGTACATAAAAGCGATTTGAAACTTTAGTGGAGAAAAACGTTCTCAGGGATTAGCGGATACACCACTAGCAATATAAAGGGCTAAGGTAAAGATTATTATCATGAACATTCTCAACTATGTATGTGTGGGAGGAACTCCATATTTGGATAATGAGGCAACAACCACTGCTCAAATGATCCTCATTATCACAACAGACAGTAATCAACATCAATTAAATTACTGCACTATTAAGGGACAAAATCCCGCAGGATGTATCCAATGGCATGGATAGTGTTTTATGAGTTTCCTCGATTCCCAAGTTGATACGTAAGGGGTGACAACATATTTATAGTCACTGTAAGTGCTAACATCCCTCCGTCTACCAACAAGTAGTTCCTTACATCAAGTCCCCACAAGAAGCAAATATTGAGAGGTCGACTTCTTCCAACATCAAGATGTAGACAATCTAACACATGGTCATAGCGTTAAATATCATAATAAACTTTATCTTATTGCAATCTCATGCTAGGGTTTCTCCATCTCCCCCAAAACTAATGATCTACTTAGACATGGAGGCAATCGACATCATGGCAAAAGTAATGGAATCTATCATAGATGAATAGTACTTGTATAAATCCACAACGAGTACGAAAATTACAACAAGATCTAGACAAGATGTAGATGGGATGGATGGAGATGGTGGTGATGAAGTGGTTGATGATGAAGATCGATGCCTTAGCCTCCTGGATCCGCGCAGAGCGAAGATGAATCCCTGGTGGATGAGTTCCCCCTCCATATGCCTTCCGGAGGTTAGGTTTCGGCGATTTCTGGGTATTCTGTATGTCGTCTCTCCGATCCAGTTGCACGGGTTGAAACTATTTGAGGAGGCGGTGTCGGCGCCAACTATACGGCGGGAACTATATGGCCGGAATATTTCCTCCCGCCGTATAGTTGGTCGTTAACCCTTCTGTATCCTCCAATTGCTTTGGGTTTTCTTCTGGTGTTATTAATATTCTCCAAATAAGCAATTTACGTAGTTTTTGGCTCCTTTTCACTCCAATATAACTGGTCCAAGAATTGTGTCCATCGGATCCATCATATGTCCTGATCCCGGTGAAAATAAACATAAAAAGTGCGTGCAAACGCCGTAAAATACCAAGATCCTACCACTACAATGCAAAAAAATAATCTAAAATATGATGCAAATATGCACCAGATTTATGATGCACTATTATATTTGATATCTAACGATATCGTGTGTGAGCTAATGAACCGATTCAGAGATTAACACTATACACATAGACTCAACCTTATAGGCGGGATCGCTTCAGGGCTTAGTTAGACATGCCATGAAGAGAGCGATACAATATCTCGATGGGAATTTTCAGGATGCAGGTTGAGCTATTCATGAGCGCTTGGGCTGTCAAGTGTCAACTAGAGATTGCAGTGACGGATACAAGACGAATGTTGATCGGGATAAGAGCATATATATATATTAGGGTGAGGGGAGTCGAATTCTTTAGGCTGCCCACATATGAGTTGTGTTACAAAAAACATATATAGCAAAATAGGGAGAGGGTTATGCCAAAGTAGGTTTTACCTCTTCAAATTAAATGCAAAATTTTATAAGGCTCAAAATAATGCATGCAATGCTTATGATGCATATTAACAAAGCCCATTAGGGTTTAACTAAAATAGGTATATATGTTACACCTGCATCCGCTCCATCGACCAACCAAACGTCCGCAAGTGGTATCTACAGTTGCAAGATCAAAGTGGTTTGCATCTCCTAATCCATGCAGCCAACCACGATCTGCTTGCCCATAATGGGTAATATCGTTATGCCAGCTTCTTTTATCTTTCATGAAGACCATCAACTAGAATAAACGAATGAAGCGTACTCATACGAGGAAATTATGAAACTACAAGAGTACAAAGAGTTGGTACGAGTAGCTGATTGTTCTTCTGTGTGGAACAATTACATTTCTCGGGCCACGCCACGAACAATTTGGTGCCGACTTGGACAATGTGTTCGACTGACCACAAGAGTCTAAAAACACATATTTCTTCTACGAAGAGGAACACCCTTTGACACGGAACGAAACGTTGTTGCGGACAAGGAGGAAGACTACCGACCATACTATTTATCGTTCGTTGGGGAAATGTGAGCTTCTTAAAAGGTCGGAGACATTTGCCAAACATCGGCGTTCTACGTCACACGGTGCGTAAAGATGACATGTAAAAGTTTATGAATTTACATATTTTCATGTAATTTTTAGAAACTATTGTTTTGACAGTCGAGCCAAAGAAATTGAGTCGAGTAAGGTGTGCTTCATTGCTGCAGTAATCCCTGTTATTAAGTAAATCAGGACTTGATGATCGTAATTTTCGCAGCTCCCCCGTCAATGGTGATGACGGAAAAAAAATACCCGCAGAAAAAGGTGATGATTGGAAGGCCACTCGGCCAACACGGCAAATGCCACTGTCCTGACCGCGTTGCCGGAACAAATCAAAGTCCACTGTCCTGACCGTGTTGCTCACGGCATGGCAGCCTGTACGCCCGTTGGTCGTCACCACGGCAGCGATGGGCTTCGCCGGTCGGCATACGAAGAAGTAGTACATATATACGAGTATTTCCGGCAACTTGGAGGCCCCAAGTGGGCGACGACTTGACGGTATAGGAATGAGGGATCGACCAAGACATCTTGCACTACATACCGAGTACCGAAGACCGTGCTAGACGAGGCATGCCGCATGCCTCCTTCTACGAGTCAACGGCATTCCATTCCATGGCGCCCATAGATCCGTCTATTCCAAAATGGAACAGCTAGCATTCCAGGACCTTTGATGTGGAGAAATTACTAGTTGTTTGGAACTTCCTTGTGTAGTCGACGTGTTCTCTATATGTTGCAACTGAATCACATACTCCCTCCGGTACATATTAATATTCTCAATTTTGGCTAAATACAAATACATCTAATCTAGCTAGATACATACGAATCTAGATAAATCTGAGAACATTAATATAAACCAAAGAGAAAAGTTCATCTCACAACTGATATTTTTTTTCATCGCAGCCATTCTTCTTGTGGCTGGCCCATTTGCAAGGACAGATAGTTTACAAAGTTAATTCATTGTCTGTGTTTTTTACCCTAAATTCTATAACTCATTGAAGTTTTCAGTACTATGTTTTTTTTCCCATGACTTCTCTCGCTATATTTATGTGTGACGACTTGGCACAAAATATTTATTACCTAAATAAAGTACCCTTTTGAGAAAAAACTCGTTCAAGTTTCTTACAATTTACCGCTGCTATATATTATCACCAATTATTTTGCTCGTTATTAATCGAAACATGGAATTCATTGCATGCACTTTCCCTACTTGAAATATGCATGCAAAATTCTTATGAGGATACTAAGTTGAACATGAAAAACTAATAACTGGAGAGCAGAAGTATAGATGATTCAAAACAAATCTCACACCTTTGGCATGATGAAAGCTATTTTTTCTACTGCTTCATTTAGTATCATTTTTATTTGATTTATTTTGAATTCATTTGTATACTAAACGCACTGTAAGAATCGCACCAATTCATGACGCTTGGACGTGTTCCGTGTCCAGCATATATAGGCCGATCTAGCATCCCTCCACCTCAATCGGCCATAAATACAAGGAAGGTATTAATTTCGTGGCGAAGAAGCTAGCTAGCTAGCTAGAAGCACACCGATCGACAGCCATGACTAGAACCGGGGAAAGCTCTCGTCCGACACTGATATCCCACCCCGCACATCCGGAGCATGAGCTTGTGCTGGCGGCGGCCGAGCAAAAGTTCGAGTGCAACGGCTGCAAGCAGCACGGCAAGGGAATTAGCTATCGGTGCGAGCCATGCGACTACGACATCCACACATGCTGCGTGCCTCCCGAAACCAGCCTCAAGCACCCTCTGCTTAACGGCTGCAAGCTCGACTTCCTCCTGAAGCCGCCAGGCCCCCGGCGCATGTGCGACGCCTGCGGCGAGGAAGTGCTCGGCTTCGTGTACTACAACCGCGACCGCGACATCGACCTCCACCCCTGCTGCGCTACCAATCCACAGCGCGTCGTCCTGGACGGCGTCATGTTCAACCTCCACGCGGAGAAGGACTCGGCCCATATCTGCGGGCGGTGCAAGCAGAATGGCCGCCGCAACAGTTTCTGGTCCTATCGTGCCCGCGACGACGACGGCAAACTGGTGTACCTGCACCTGGGCTGCATAATAAACGGCGCCGGCAGCCAAGTCCAGAGCCAAGTCGAGAGCGTACCAACAGAACTGCAGAACGCGCCTGGCCGGATGACCTGGTACAAGAGTGCTTGGAAGATCGCCAAGATCGTTGCAAAGTTGAGCTACTATCTCCTATGTTTCGATGCCGCAGGTCTTTTTGAGATGGCTGGAGATGCTGTTGACTATTTCGGCAGTTAATTAAACGAGTGAGTGTTGAAAATAAACTTGTTTTTCCACTTATTTGTTTCCATGTATATAGTTTTTTCTCCGTTAGCTGAAAAAGACTCGGGATCTTCTAGCTAGCACAAGAGGCGGTGTGTGCTAGGTAGCCCGAGTTCAAGACTCATCTTTAATGTTTGGTTCCTTCTAGACATTCTTTCACTTGTTCTCCGGTCAGTTTGTAATCAGTGCCCGTACTTTGTGTGACTGTTGAGTCTCCACTCTATGTGCGGTGTGCCTATATACTCCCTCCGTTCATAATTAGATCGCATTCTGGGTTTAGTCAAAGTCAAAAAAATTAAAGTTTGACCAAATATTTAGCAAAAAATAGAAGTATCTACAATATAAAACTTATAGTATTGAAATCTTCGTAAGTTATATTTTCATAATATATGTATTTGAAATAATAAATGTTTATATATTTTCTTACATTCTTGGTCAAAGTTGACAAAATTTGACTTTCAAAATTGCTAGAACGCGAAGTAATAAAAAACAGAGGGAGTATGTACGTTACTATGAATATTCGTTATTATAAATGAAAGAAAAGACAGGCAGAAAACGCTGCCAAGTATTGCAGCACAAATGTGTACGTACTTATCGTGATCTTCATTTTCTCCTCTACTATATGTGTCCGCCACTACAGGAATGGAAAGCTACGCCATCGTTCAGGCCAGCCCCGCCAAGCAGCCGTCGGCGTAAAATTGCCCTCGGCATATTCTATGTTACGCCGACGACTGCCCTCGGCGTAGCTATTTTTTATTTTATCTCATTAAACTTTAAAAAATCATACCTAAATCATTCTAATTCGAAAAAATACAAATAATATATCAAAATTTGCAGAAAAATAAGACCTATCTATCTACACTCAAATATTACACATTTATAAATAAAAATTAAGTAAAACATAAAATATTATATATAGTTTAAAACGGGCATAAAAAATTCAAAAACGATCAAAACAATACGAAACCTTCGCGTGGTGTTATATTATGTAGCATAGTTAGAAGGAAAAATATCAAACTTGGTATATTGATTATATCTCAAAGAAACCTTCACAAAATGACCTATCTCATTCGAGGTTTCTTGGCTTTCGGGTCAAATGACCAATGTTATGGCTAGAATCAAGGCATAGTTTGTGATAATGTGCCCATATTATGCATACACATGCATATTGGGATGGCGAACAATGTTGCAGGAGGAAGTTTTCCTTTTCGTCGCACAAAAAAGTCATTTCCCATTTTCCGAGCATAAAAAACGGACGGTTTTGTGAAGCAACCACCAAATGGCTAATTCAAAATACTACCACCATATTTTACAAAAATACTATACCACCTTATACGGACAATGTACCAACAGGGGGATCCGAAACCTTTCCGTCCACCTTTGGTGAAAAAGACAAATTCCTGCCGAATTAGTAGGAAGTGGGTCAGATATGAACTACAAGTACATGATCCGATGCTCATGTTTTTTTACAAAAATTATTTTTAGGTTCACAATATTCTATTTTATCAAAGATCCAATGCAAGTTTAGCGAGGCTCGGCCCCGAGCTAAGAATCTTTATATCCGCTGTTCGACAAAGTTTGACGATAGTTTAAAACGGGCATAAAAAATTCAAAAACGATCGAAACAATGCGAAACCTTCGCGTGGTGTCATATTATGTGACATAGTTATAAGGAAAAATAGCAAACTTGATATATTAATTATGTCTCAAAAAAACCTTCACAAAATGACCTATCTCATTCGAGGTTTCTTGGCTTCCGGGTCAAATGACCAATGTTATGGCTAGAATCAAGGCATAGTTTGTGATAATGTGCCCATATTATGCATACACATGCATCATGCGATGGTGAACAATGTTGCAGGAGGAAGTTTTCCTTTTCGTCGCACCAAAAAGTCATTTTCTATTTTCCGAGCATAAAAAACGAACGGTTTTGTGAAGCAACCACGAAATGGCTAATTCAAAATACTACAACCACATTTAAAAAAAATACTATACCACCTTATATGGAAAATGTCCCAACAGGGGGATCCGAAACCTTTCCGTCCACCTTTGGTGAAAAAGACAAATTTATACCGAATCGGTAGGAAGTGAGTCAGATATGAACTACAGGTATATGATTCGATGCACATGTTTTTTTACAAAAATCATTTTTAGGTTCACAATATGCTATTTTATCAAAGATATAATGAAAGTTTAGCGAGGCTCTGCCCCGAGCTAAGAATCTTTATGTCTGCCGTTCGACAAAGTTTGCGATAGTTTAAAACGGGCATAAAAAATTCAAAAACGATCGAAACAATGCGAAACCTTCGCGTGGTGTCATATTATGTGACATATTTATAAGGAAAAATAGAAAACTTGATATATTGATTATGTCTCAAAAACCCTTCACAAAATGACCTATCTCATTCGAGGTTTCTTGGCTTTCGGATCAAATGACCAATGTTATGGCTAGAATCAAGACATAGTTTGTGATAATGTGCCCATATTATGCATACACATGCATTATGGGATGGCGAACAATGTTGCAGGAGGAAGTTTTCCTTTTCGTCGCACCAAAAAGCCATTTTCTATTTTTCGAGCATAAAAAACGAACGGTTCTGTGAAGCAACCACCAAATGGCTAATTCAAAATACTACCACCACATTTTACAAAAATACTATACCACCTTATTGTTGGAGATATGCCCAAGAGGCAATAATAAAGTGGTTATTATCATATCTTCACACTTATGATAAATGTTTACATACCATGCTATAATTGTATTAACCGGAAACATTAATACTTGTGTGATTTGTAAACTAAAATAAGAGTCCCTAGTAAAGCCTCTTGTTAAACTAGCTTGTTGGTTAATATATGATCATGGTTTCCTGATCATGAACATAGAGATGTTATTAACAACAGGATCATATCATTAGGAGAATGATGTGATGGACATACTCCTATAGATAAGCGTAGCATAAAGATCAAGTCATTTCAATAGTTCAATTGCTATATGCTTTCTGATACATAGTAACCTAATTCCTTCGACCATGCGATCCTGCATACCACCTTTAACGGATGGATGCTTTGCTGACATCAAACACCACGTGAATCGGGTGGCTATAAAGGTGGCATTGAGTGTTCGGAAAGTATTGGTTGAAACACATGGATCAAGAGTGGGATTTGTCCATCCATATGACGGATAGATATACTCTGGGCCCTCTCGGTGGAATGTCATCCAATTAGCTTGCAAGCATGAGACGCTCACAAGGGATCACATATCACGGAGCGAGAAAATAGTACTTATCGGTAACGAGGTTGAACTAGGTATGCAGAGATCTGCGATCATAACCTCGGATAAGTAAACTATCGTGAGACAAAGGGAAATTGGTATCGTATGTAAGTGGTTCATTTGATCAAAGTAATCGTAGAAATATGTGGGAGCCATATGAATTTCAGATTCCTCTATTGGTTATTGTTCGAGAAGTGTCTCGATCATGTCCGCATAATTCACGAACCGTAGGGAGACACACTTAAGGATTCGACGTTGTTTGAGTAGTTATGGTATTATGAGAAAGAGAACGAATGTTGTTGAGTCTCGGATGGGATCCGGATATCACAAGGTGATCCGGAATGGTCCGGAGAATAAGATTCATATAAGGAAAGTCTCGTTTGAGTTCGGGAATGATTAGGTGTTTTCATCGGAATGTTCTAGAAGGTTCGGATTGTCCGCACTCGGGGAAGGGTACATGAATGTGTCATTGAATGATTGCATCATGTACTAAGTGTTCTTGTTCCAAAACTGAAAAGTCAAACTGCGGTTTGAAAGTCAAACAGCTAAAACGAAACTGTGGAAAGCAGAAGCTGTGGGAAACAAGCAAGAGGAGGTTGAAACCAACTTGGAGGAGGAGTCCTCTCCTCCAAGCCGGCCAGCCTAGGCCGAGTTGGGAGGACTCCCCTCCTGGCCAGCCGCCCTCCACCTATAAAAGGAGGGAGGCCTCCTCTACACACAAGTTCCTATCCTCTAATCTCCGGTTTAGAGCCGTTTTGGTTTAGAGCTTCTAATTGCTTTAGCCTGCGGTTTAGAGCCTTCTAATTGGTGTGTCTAATCCCTAGACTACTAATAGCCCTCTCTCATACTCCACCATACTCGCTCCGGCTTAAGGCGAAGCCCTGCGGGATCTCCCTCTACTTAGGTACCACGCCGTTGTCTTTCTGGAATCGCGAGGAGAGTGCTACAACCTTCATTTTCTTTGGAACAAGGGAGAGGAAGGTCTTAAGTAATCTGAACGTGTGACCGATCATGGGAAGCTGCGGAGCCTTGTGGAAGGATCGTCTACGATCTTGAGATCGGAAGAAATCGACTACATCACCCGAGAATCGCTCTCGTTAAACACTTTGGAATCTTCGAGGGTAAGTTATTCCATCGACTCGTTGCTACAATCTAATAGATAGATCTTGGCTTGTTTGTTTGTATGCGATAGAAAATTTTGTTTTCCATGCTACGAACCCCTAAGGGTATCGAGCCGTGTCTATATGTAGATCCACAGACGAGTAGAACACAATGGTCATTGTGGGCGTTGATGCTTTATTGTCGATTGCTTCTTGTGTACTTTGCATCTTGCGGTATGTTGGGATGAAGCGGCCGGGCTAACCTTACATGACATCGTTCATGAGACTTGCTCCACGCTTGACATGCAACTTGTATTGCATAAGTGGCTTTATGGTGCCTATTTCTCCTAGCATAGTTAAGATCCAATTTACAACGGGTGATTAACAATACTAGTATCAATGTTGTGGTTCTTGTTCGTAAGTTAGAACGACACTTATTGAAAGCCCCAAACCACGTAAAATATGCAAAGAAAGTAGGCGTCTAACTTAGTTTTGCAGGGTGTCTGTGATGTGATATGGCCATGATTGTGATTATATATGATGTATGCAATGTTCCTTATTGTAAGTTGGCAACGATTTGGAGCCACATGGTTGTATTTAATTTATGTTAAGACCCGTGTCTATTCAAGGTAGTTGTAATAGTTGAAGCCGTGGATGGGCGACAACCATGGAGAAGCATCATTGACCTTGATGCAATGCCGTGATGATGGAGATCATGTTCGTGCTTGAAGATGGAGATCAAAGCACAAAGAAGAAAGGCCATATCATATCACATATTGTTGAATTGCATGTGATGTTAATCCTTTATGCATCTTGTATTGCTTAGTAGACGACGGTAGCATTATAAGATGATCCCTCATGCACATGAATTTCAAGTCATAAAGTGTTCACCCTTAGTTAGCACCGTTAAAGCTTGTTGTTTCAAGCACCACGTGATGATCGGGTGTGTTAGATTCTACAAGTGTATACAACGTGAGCAAGCCATTTGCTCATGCGAAACTAAGGTTTGATCTTGACGAGCCTAGCATGTACAGACATGGCCTCAGGAACACGGATTACCAAAAGGTAGAGCATGAGTCATATAGTAGATATGATGAACATGTTGATTGTTCGCCATTGAAGCTATATCAACTCTCGTGATGATCGGTTTTGATGTGGTGGATTTGGTTCGGTGATCACTAAAACAATGTGAGGGATATTGTTTTGAGTGGGAGTTCACCTAGATTAATTTAATTATTAATTAGAACTCAATTTATCATAAACTAAATCAAAGTGAAATTGCATAGTTGTTGTAGTCATTGGCATCCGCTACCACCTTGCGCTTAGTTATAATTGAGATAATAGAACTATAGAATTCTGTTAGTTACTTTACGAACTGTTATCGTATTGTTTTGAAGTGTTAATCTAAAGTTTAAAAGTCCTATTGCAAACTTTCAAGAAGTTCCTACTCCATGAAGTTTAATAATTAGTATTAAATCAAGAGTAACAATTCCAAGTGTTAGTATATAAGTATCATGTTTGTCTCCATGATTCTTGATATTCAAAGGATTCTCTTAATATCAAGGTTATCTAGGATCTGAAAGAGTTGTTTCAGAAGCCATGATGTGTGGAAGATATTGTGATATCTGAAACGAAGTATTGGTTACAACATGATGGAGTATAATATGGCAAAAGTCATGTTCTCATATTTTGATGAGAATTTGCAAAAGGTTGGAGACACTAGTTGTCCTAATCCTCCAAAAGGTTTTGGAGAGCAACATTATACTCGCGATTCACCGTTATAAGCTAAAAGTAGCTTGATCATGGATAAATCCATGATGAGGGTGAATATTTGATGTAGGTAAAATGTTTACTACACCAAGAGATTACTAAAGAAAGGAATTTGAAAGAACATCAAATATTTGATGATGGTGATCTACTTCAAAGTGCAAGTCCAAAGACATTGGTATTTAATTATACACGCTTTGGACTATATGTCATATGTATGACTCCACTATTGATGTTGATAGATTCTTTTAAACAGAAAAGGAAATACTGAAAGAGAATCTCATAAATATATGGCAGAAAGGAAAAGACTAGAATTGTTCAAATTTAAGTATATAGATGATATACATGTTATGGCTATATTCTTTGCTTATTAAACAATGTGGTTCTCAAGTATTTGATACTGAATTTGTTGGTGTGAATCGTCATACAAAACAACACAATTCATGAACTACAATGGCCTAAGTAACTAGCAAAGAATATGTGATGATGTTCATCGAGAACAAATAAAGGGTTATTGTTGCTCGTTAAACATCAAAGCTTGCCTTCAAGATTTGTTTTATCAGGTATTATGAGAACAAAAGGGTTGTTCAAATAATTACCGTAATCCATAAAAGATGGATGATTCACAAATCTCGTTGGAGAAATCACATCCATAAAACTAGTGCTAAAAATGTCGAAAGACAAATTGATTGAAAGATCACTTAGGAAGTGACATCGCCGTTTAAATTATATTGGAAAGAAAACATAAAGAAACTCCATGTGGATGGAATTTTGGAGTCTTTTGATTTTTGATCAAATGACGCTTATGAAACTTTCCTAGAGATAATTGAAACTTCGTTCATAGGCCAAAAGGGAACGAAAGACTAGCTTATTGGAATTTGTACATATTGTTGTACGAAGTCCATTATGTGTAGTCAAGAGCGATGGATTTTAACTTCATTTGCTTTTTCCGAAATTTTGAGTGAATATATGAATATTTACTTAATAAGGATGAAGTATGAAACATTTGAAAAGTTCAAAGACTTTCAAGATGAAGTGCAAAATCATTGTAACAAGAATATAAACAGTTTATGATAAAGATCATAAAGGAAGATATTTGAGTTACAGAGTTTAGCATAATATCTAAGATTTAAGGAATCGTTCCGTGGATTTGCATTTCCCGAAACACCATAAGGGTATGGAGCGTTCGAGATATGTAATTAAACCTTGTTTGACATGGTAAGATCGAAGGTGTAATTCATAAAACTGCCATTATATTTTAAAGATTAAAAGCTTTAGAGATTTCCGTTTTTCCACTGAAAAGAGCTTCATCATAATCCGTTGAATTGACACCATATAAAGTTATGGTTTGGGATAAAACCCAAGTTGTCCTTTCTTAAACATTGGTTTGCTATGCATAAGAAAGATGTTTGCAACCAAAGTCGGATGAACCGGTCTTTGTATAACTGTTGAGTATTCCTCCATAACACCAGAGACAAAAGTGTTTGTTGCTTAGAACGTCAAGTTTCTTTGAGAAGGAATTTTTCGTGAAAAGTTAAGTGGGAGGACAATAGAACTTTGATAAGGTTAAAAGAACCTTAGCTATATGTGCAAAGTTGCGCAGCGCCGAAAAGTGTTTCGGAGGCAGCAACAATGCTCATGGCTCACGTGCCTCAAAAGTTGTGGTCACGGAGATCTAAGTTCCTATTGAAACAAGTAGATCGGGTAAACAATCAAATACCAAGATTTGAGGGTTGAATCATTATTTGAGAATAATGAACCGACTACATGCAAAGAAGCGATGATGGGCCCTGACTCCGTCAAATGGCTTGAAGCCATAAAATCCGTGATAGTTCCATTCATGAGAAATCAAGTTTTGAACTTGAAGGACCCTCGAGAAAGGTGTAAGACCTTACAGTTGTGTCTGGATCTATAAAAAAATAGACATGGATGTTTCACATCTATAATCGACATATTGGGAAAGAGTTCACAACAATGTTCAAAGGTTGACTATGACAAGATTTGATCTTTCATAGTGATATTTAGTCTAGACGGATTAATGTAGCAACCACTACATATAATTTGTTATATGGTAGTTGAATAAACAAAACAAGTTCTTCTAATAGAATCGTTACCTAGGACATGTGCATAACACGGTCCATAGGGTTTTGTTAATTCAAAGGATGCTAAAAGCATATGCAAACTTCAATGGTTGAAGTGAGCATCATGAGTTGGAATCTTCACTGTGATGAAACTGTTAAAGGAGTTTAAAAGTTCATCAGAGACGATGGAGATGCTTGCATTTGCAAGAAATTAAGTGGGAGCGCTAAGACATGTTTCTAATACATTATGTGGAAGACATATTGTTGATTGGAAATAATGTATCTTTTATTAACACATATTAAGAATTTCATCCCGATGAAAGACTTAGGCAAAACCCAAATATTTGGCATCAATAGACGCTAATATGGTTGTGCCAGAAGTACATAGACGAGATATTGAATGAGTTCAATATAGAAACTACAAGAAAGGTTCTTGTCGCACAAAAAGGATTGAAAGAGTTCAAATATTGATGATATATTCAAGTGTATTGACATTTGGTAAAGTGAAACAAATAATTAAGTATAGATTGATACTTGATGTATGAAATCACAAAGAGTATTTATATCAATCATACTGTGATATGTACAAATCCAGATATGTCCTATGCTCTAAATGTTGTGAGCATATACCAGAATGATTCGTAAGATGATCATTGGAAAATAGTAAGGATATTCTTATGATCTTTTGGAAGAACTAAGAGTATATTATTTGTAGAAGTGACAAATAGATGGTTAGTTCATTGTAAAAGTACTACATTGATACTAGCTTTGTCACAAAGTACAAATTAAGTTTATCTCAATCTAAACTAAGGGTGGCACAATATAATGGAAAGTGAGTTCCATGATGGATTTGGATGAGTTCCAAAGTTAAGACATTGTGACAGATACTACAACAAAAGGCTAAGTATATGATGCTATTATAGCAGAAAAGAGGGCATTTGTGTCAAGTAGTTTGTTATCAAACTAGGTGTAGTTCACAGAGGATAATACTATGAAGATATATTGTGCGACAATATTATCAACATGTTTTAACCCCAAAGAACTAAAGGTCACACCGAAAGACCAAATTTATACAAAGCCATCTCATTAGAGAATGAGTGATGCGTAGAGACGCAAAGACATGCAATTACACACGACCGAAGTGTCAGATCCGGAGATCAGTTGACCACTAGCAATCGTGTACATACAACACCGGAAAGCCATAGGTGTTATATATACACAAAGGTTTGAAACTAGATTATTGACTCTAGTGCAAGTGGGAGACTGTTGGAGATATGCCCAAGAGGCAATAATAAAGTGGTTATTATCATATCTTCACACTTATGATAAATGTTTACATACCATGCTATAATTGTATTAACCGAAACATTAATACTTGTGTGATTTGTAAACTAAAATAAGAGTCCCTAGTAAAGCCTCTTGTTAAACTAGCTTGTTGGTTAATATATGATCATGGTTTCGATCATGAACATAGAGATGTTATTAACAAGGATCATATCATTAGGAGAATGATGTGATGGACATACTCCTATAGATAAGCGTAGCATAAAGATCAAGTCATTTAAATAGTTCAATTGCTATATGCTCGATACATAGTAACCTAATTCCTTGACCATGAGATCATGCATATCACCTTTACCGGATGGATGCTTTGATGACATCAAACACCACACCGTAATCGGGTGGCTATAAAGGTGGCATTGAGTGTTCGGAAAGTATTGGTTGAAACACATGGATCAAGAGTGGATTTGTCCATCCATATGACGGATAGATATACTCTGGCCCTCTCGGTGGAATTTCATCCAATTAGCTTGCAAGCATGTGACCGGCTCACAAGGGATCACATATCACGGAACGAGAAAAGAGTACTTATCGTAACGAGGTTGAACTAGGTATGCGGAGATACCGACGATCATAACCTCGGATAAGTAAACTATCGTGAGACAAAGGGAAATTGGTATCGTATGTAAGTGGTTCATTCGATGCAAAGTAATCGTAGAAATATGTGGAGCCATATGAATTTCCAGATTCCTCTATTGGTTATTGTTAGAAGTGTCTCGGTTATGTCCGCAAATTCACGAACCGTAGGGAGACACACCTAAGGATTCGACGTTGTTTGAGTAGTTATGGTATTATGAGAAAGAGACCGAATTTTGTTCGGAGTCTCGGATGGGATCCGGGATATCACGAGGTGATCCGAATGGTCCGAGAATAAGATTCATATAAGGAAAGTCCTGCGGAGTTCGGGAATGATTCCTGTTTTCATCGAATGTTCTAGAAGGTTCCGATTGTCCGACTCGGGGAAGGGTACATGAATGTGTCATTGAATGATTGCATCATGTACTAAGTGTTCTTGCTGTTCCAAAACTGAAAAGTCAAACTGCGTTGAAAGTCAAACAGCTAAAACAGAAACTGTGGAAAGCAGGAAACTGTGGGAAACAAGAGGAGGTTGAAACCAACTTGGAGGAGGAGTCCCTCTCCCAAGCCGGTGACACCTAGGCCGAGTTGGGAGGGACTCCTCCTCCTGGCCTTGACCCTCCACCTATAAAAGGAGGGCAGGCCTCCTCTACACACAAGTTCCTATCCTCTAATCTCCGGTTTAGAGCCGTTTTGGTTTAGAGCTTCTAATTGCTTTAGCCTGCGGTTTAGAGCCTTCTAATTGGTGTGTCTAATCCCTAGACTACTAATAGCCCTCTCTCATACTCCACCATACTCGCTCCGGCTTAGGCTCATGATCTCCTCTACTTAGGTACCACGCCAGTCGCCGGAATCGCGAGAGTGCTACAACCTTCACGCCTTTGGAACAAGGGAGAGGAAGGTCTTCGCCGAGTACCGAACGTGTGACCGATCAAGGAGCGCTGAACGCAGCTTGGAAGGATCTTCTACGATCTTGAGATCGGAAAGAGTACGACTACATCACCCACGAGAATCCGCTCTCGTTAAACACTTTGGAATCTTCGAGGGTAAGTTATTCCATCGACTCGTTGCTACAATCTAATAGATAGATCTTGGCTTGTTTGTTTGTATGCGATAGAAAATTTTATTTTCCATGCTACGAACCCCTACACTTATATGGACAATGTCCCAACAGAGGGATCCGAAACCTTTCCGTCCACCTTTGGTGAAAAAGACAAATTCTAGAATCGGCGGAAGTGATCGAATATGAACTACAGGTACATGATCCGATGCTCATGTTTTTTTACAAAAATCATTTTTAGGTTCACAATATGCTATTTTATCAAAGATCCAATGCAAGTTTTCCTTTTCATCACACCAAAAAGGCATTTTTCATTATCCGAGCGTAAAAAGGAGATTTTCTAAAGCAACCACCAAATAGCTAATTCAAAAATGGAGGGTTTGTGATTAGTTGATATGGATATCATATTTGGATTCCTCTCATTTTTTTGATCAATTAAACATATTATTTGTTGAATTTCGATTTACAGATTTAAAGATATTAATTATTCTATATTAAATAGAAAAATACAAAAAATAAAATTATTATATTTTTATTTGAATTCAATAATATATTTACTTATTCATTAATATTTACTTAAATAATTGTTTGTAATTTCAAAAAATACAAACATGTGACATGATGATATGAGTTAATAGGATTGATATCATAGTATTGACACCAATGTATGAATTACTTTGCGGAAACGGATTCTGAAGGAATGAGGAAGTTAAACGTGATGAAGCTGGAGTAGTATTAGGATGGGTGACCTGCTGGGAAGTTTGACTAAGACTAGAATTTAATCAAATAGTAAGTATAATTAGTGTTAAAAATGTTCAAAATAGGAGATTAACAAGTGAATCAATTCAAAGAATAAAAAAATTGAGAAAAAAAATAAAAAAATTATTATTTTTCAAAAAAATATTTTTTTTCAAAAAAAAATATTTTTGCAACCGGTCAACAGGCTATGCCGACGGCCGCTACGCCGACGGCAAAGCCCTCGGCGTAGCATACGCCGACGGCATTTTGATACGCCGACGGCTTGAGTGTGCTCCGCCGAGGGAGATCTTTGCCGAGGAGGCTACGCCGAGGGCAGCCCTCGGCGTACCATATGCCGAGGGCATTTTGGCCTACGCCGACGGCCTTTTGCCCTCGGCGTAGCGCGCGCGCGTCCCGTAGTGCGCCTACGTGCATCAATTAATTTGTTTCCAACCTATGGAAAATTTCGGCCTCCGATTTGTTTCTCAACTATGCCCGTGTTTGACCAACTTTGAATTCCAACCTTTGCTTGACCTCTATTAATTCAACCAAATTTCATAAAAGTTTTGGACGCACTCCAAACGTTAGGTCCGAAAAAAGGGTATAATTTCAACCTCCACCGAAATTTTGTTGAAACAAATCCATTTGCTAGCCTCACACAATTCAAACTTCTCCTTTCACAGCCAAACGACACGACAACAACATGCGCGGGCAAGCGGGACATCTCCTCGGTTCCACAATCACATTTCAACCTCGGTGCACGGTCCTGGACGGACCGACAGGGACTAGAAACTTTGGTCATTGAGAAACAACGATCAATCGTTCATCAGAGAGTAAGATGAACGAGCAATTCAGGCTTCGGTCGGTTCGGTCTAACCGGACAGACCCAAGCCAAGGAACGCAGAGAAACAGAGGCAGAACAAGGGCACCGTGGGAGAAGCAGTAGGACCATGGAGCATGGGCTAGGTGGTGAAACGTCTATCCGTGGACCGTGGCGTGGGAGCTAATGTGTGCAACAGTTTGCCGGATTGCAATAGTCGGCTCTCTTGCGTCCTGAGCCTCATGATCCAACATGGCAAATTCATCAGCAACGAAGAATGGAGTGCAGAGAAGAAGGATAAAAACCCAAAAGAAGTGCCTACCTCTCTACTTGGCGGGAGAGGGTTTACTTCGCCGTCAGAAGACGGGTCGTAAAAAGATCGGTCATCATACACCGGTCTTGGCAATTCATGAGATGCCACTCTCGCGGCCTTAGCAAACACATCCATATGGCGGTTCACCGGCTTTAGTCATCGCTACCGTCATATTAACCTTAGACGACGAGTCCTCGATAGCCATGGACGCAAAGGATCCAGACTTAAGTTGATGAAATACCGTTGCACCATTCCTGGAAGATGTATAAGACGGTTAACGCCCTCCCTAGAAGCAACGGAAGTACATGGTGATGGAAACCTACAAGCAAGTGAGAAGGAACGGCTGCACTGGAAGAAACAGACGAACTGTGTTCTACTAAACCACATGAGTCAAGTGGAGCCTAAAATCCTCAAGGTCGGCTAAGTGATTTGATCAGTCGCCTCTCTTTGATCCATCGCTGGAGGTAGGAGTAAGCGCGGACAAACATGAGGTTGGAAGATAAAGGGTCTAAAAAAGCATGTGGATCCCCATGTGTGGTTTTAATAATTAATGACAATCTCTATGGACTAATGCTTGTATTAAGTTGTACTTATAAAAATTGTTCATTGGCATCTTTTAGAGCATGTGTTGGCTTCAAGATAGAAGAAATAAAGAAGAATCAATGTCCTATTGGAATCATGTAGAATAAGAAGAATAAAGAAAAGAAGATCAAGAGTGTCTTGAAGAAGAAGAAGATGGAGTTTCTCATGTGTATCTTCAAAACATCATACAACTGAAGTGCAAATTAAATATGCGCCATCTATAGAAGATCTCATGCTTGAAGCCTGCCATACTCGGTGATTATGGATCGATAAAGACAAGTTATAAGAAAGTGTTTCCCCATATGTATGGGGGAGCAATTTGTAAGTCTTTATCAAGCGCGAGCAATAGCAATCAAGAATAATGTTCCATCTTGAAGAGGACAATATCATCTACATCAAGCTCGAGTGGAATCACTACTACAGAATCGAGCTTTCTAGCACTGGATGGAGTGTGTTTTTGCCCAAAAAATGAACCATCTCCTAAGATCACTTCCACCGGCAGATTTTCTAGAAAAAAACGCTACCAATAATTTACCCGCTAATACCGGAACAGAGGGGGTCAAGATAAAAAAATCGCCTCCAGTAATGTGAGAATCGGCTCGAAAACTAACCTGCTTCAATAAATCATAATATTGAAGATGGTTGGAATAAGGGGCCTCCTCCGTTTGTCCGGCAGACAACCCAAAACAGCATTCCTCTCCGGAGCACAATTTTTGGAGTCAGCATGAAATGTGGCCCGACTGAGGGCTCGCCAACCAGGCATATATATCCTGCGTCGTCGGCCGACAGGTATATAGCCAGAGCTGCTTGCTGGCGATCTAGGGTGTCTGGACAACCCCGGCTCATCCGCATTTATAGAAGGTACGTATTTTTCTCCTTTTCAAATACACATAATTGGATTTACCTAGATTGTCTATACATCAGACTTAATTGAATTGTTCTATCCTCAGCCATATAGAGAAGCAGATTGACTACCTTATCCCGCATCTAATAAATTCTAACATTGCCATTAAGACCCCAACTAGGATAACAATAGCATCGAAAGAGTAATGTAGACACCTTTCCTTTTTGAGAGTATATCTTTTTATCTTTCTCATCTTCATCCTATAATCCATGGAGTCCTTCTTGTTCTCATCGAGGATATCTGCAAATTGAAGTTCCATCCACATTTTTTTATTCACATATTTTTTCTCCATTGGCTCCTTCATCTTGCGGGTTATCTCTTGCGCTATCTCTGCTTTTTCTTCGAACTTATTCATTGCTTCCTCGGTCTTCTATTTTTCCTCGTGCGCCATCTCTGTTTTTTCTTTGGCCTTCTTCATTGCTTCCTCAGTCTTCTGTTTAGCCTCGTGCGCTATCTCTGCATTTTCTATGGCCTTCCTCATTGCTTCCTCAATCTTTTAGTTTGCCTCGATAGCTAATTCAAGATTCTCCTCTGCCTTCCCCCTGTCTTCATCTGATTTCCTCATTGCTTCCATTGTGGACTCTAAATCTTTCAAAACATTCAATTTGCTATCTAGAACAAGGTGATACTCGATGCATCTACCCTGTAAACCGCATTGATACGCCCAATTTGCTTCACCTTTCTATATCATAATTTACCTTTATTCATTGATATTTACCTTATTATGAGGTATTACTTATGGATTTTCATCTATTTATGCATGTTGGATGATTCTTGGAGGATGAACAGCCGGAGTCTGGATTCTGATGGAAAAGAAGGCGTTTTGGTGCAATTTCACGAAGATCAGAAAAATACCAGAAAAATATGGAAACATATTATTTTCCCAGAAGACGAAGGGAGCCAGAAGGAGGAGCGAAGAGGGGCCACAGGGGCCCTACACCCCCCTAGGCGCGACCTGTCGCGCCTAGGCAGTGTGTGGCCCACCCGCCTGACTCGCCTTCGCCTATATCTTTCCTACGAAACCCTAAGCCTAGGGAGCGACCACAGATAGATTTCCGCCGCCTCTAGAGGGCGGAAAACACCGAGAGAGAAAGATCTCTCCGGCAGACAGATTTCTGTCGGGGGAATTCCTTCTCGGAGAGGGGAGACCGTCGCCATCAACACCATCGTCAAGCTAGGCTTCATCGGTATCATCATCATATCCACACAATCATATTCACCAGCACCATTATCACCACTCCGTTCCGCTGTAACAATTGTGTTGGATATTGCTTTAGTTCTTAGGGGAAACTTTCCTGGTGTTGATTACTATTGTAGTTGATGCTTGTGAGTGGAACCATTGGATTGTTGTTTATGTTCAGATTGTTATTAATTACCATATCATCTTTGATCTTGATCCATATGATGTCTCGTGAGAAGTTCGTTTAGTTCTTGAGGACATGGGAGAAGTCATATTGTTAGTAGTGAATCTGTGATGAGTTATTATTCAATGATTTAGTATTTAAGTTGTGGTGATATTCTTCTAGTGGTGTCATGTGAACGTCGACTACATGATACTTCACCATTTATGAGCCTAGGGGAATGCATTGTGTATTTGGCTACTAATTATGGGGTTGCCAGAGTGACAGAAACCTGAACCCCCGTTAGGACACCTTTGCACAAGGGAGCGTAGGATCTCAGAGTTTAAGGTTGTGGTTAGATTTATATCTTAATTACTTTCCTATAGTTACAGATGTTTGCAGGGGGTTTAATCACAAGTATGTATTAGAACAAGTAAGGTCGGTACATTAGCACAGGTTCACCCACACAACACTTACAACACCAGAGAAGAGTACTTAGCTATTTGAAGTAAAAGCACTTGACAGAATTCCCATGTGTCCTCGAGAACGTTTGGTCCTTATAAGTATTTCCACCGGCTTATCCTTTGCTAAGAAATGATTGGGACACTTGTTGTGTTTGTTATTTGTTTTTGCACTTTGTTTTGTTGTCTTATCAGAAAACCACTAAAAATTGTTTGCTAAATATTCACAGGGATTTCCTGCTCCATACACTGTTCAACACCTTCTGCTCCTCGTTGGGATCGACACTCCTATTTATCAAAAGTACTGCGATACACCCCCTATAGTTGTGGGTCATCAAGACTATTTTCTGGCGCCATTGCCGGGGAGTGAAGCGCTATTGAAGAGTGGGACTGGTAAGGGAAATTTTTACTGTGAGTATTGCTCTTGTTACTGGTTGTTACTTTGTTTCCAATATGGATAACCCACTTGGTTTACTGTTTGGGAAAATACTATCACTGCTAGGGTAGTAGATGAACCACCATCTGTTGAGATATATCCTTTTAAGATACCTACACGTATTGTTGATCGTGTTATTGATAATTATTATTTTGGGGATGGAACTGTCCATCCCGATGATCACTTGCTTTTTATCCATGAATTATGTGGATTGTTTAAGTGTGCAGGTATCACAAATGAACAGGTGAAGAAGAAGTTACTCTCCATATCCTTGAAAGGGAGAGCTGAAGAATGGTATAGGCTGCCGAAGAATGGACAATCCATGGAATGGGAGGAGATGACATCTCTCTTTTACTCTAAATTGTATCCTCCCAGTGAGATTCATAAGGATAGAAATATTATATATAACTTTTGGCCTCTTGATGGAGAAAGTACACCTCAAGCTTGGGGGAGATTGAAGTTACTAATGCTTAAATGTCCTATTCATGAACTCCCTAACAATATAATTCTCAAAAACTTTTATGCTAGGCTTTCTCTTCATGATAAAGATTTACTAGATACTTCTTGTGCTGGATCATTCACACGTATGAAGGAAGAAGCTAAATGGGATCTACTAGACCGTATTCAAGATAACACTGAAGCTTGGGAGAATGACAAAGGAAGAAAGTCAGGTATAAACTATGATTATGAATACATTAAATCCTTTATGGGAACTGATAGCTTCCATGATATTAGAAATGAGTTTGGTCTTGATTCCCAAGTATTGCCAACTGTTTTAAAGCCTTTGCCTCTTACATAGAAATTCCCAAAAAGAAGTGGAATAAGTACCATGCTCCTTATAAATATGTTGTTAGTCATGTTCCTGTTAGAAGTACTCAAGTTTGTACTATTAATCATATTGTGTCTGAACCTCATGTTGAGAAAATGCCTTTCCCAGCTAAGGTAAAGAAGTATTCTATGATTATTAGTGCAAATAACAAAGGTATAAAGAAAACTATGAAGCCTGGTAAGCATTTGAGTGATGAACCTGTGGTAGCTATTGTGAAAGACACTGTCACTAGAAATATAGAGGATGAGCATATTGTCTTCTGTTAAGATGCTTCTAATATTATCTCTCATCCTAGTAAGGCTATAAAAGCTAGTGTTCCTGCGCTTTCTGTTAAAATTGGTGATCATTGCTATTATGGTTTTTTTGTGATATTGGTGCTAGTTCTAGTGATATTCCTTATGAGCTTTACAGGTAAATTATGCATGAAATTGGTCCTTGTGAGCTTGAGGACATTGATGTGGTTATCCACCTTGCTAATAAGGAAAACATGTAGGGGTTCGTAGCATGGAAAACAAAAAAAAATTCTACCGCATGCAAACAAACAAGCCAAGATCTATCTACTAGATTGTAGCAACGAGTCGATAGAGGAACTCACCCTCTAAGATTCCAAAGCGGTTAACGAGAGAAGATTCTCGTGGGTGATGTAGTCGTACTCTTGCTGATCTCAAGATCGCGTAGACGATCCTTCCGGCTCAAGGTTCGGCGGCTTCCATGGTCACACGTTCGGCTTTTGCGATTGTGGCACTCTCCTCTCCTTGTTCCAAAGAAGCGGGAGGTTGTATCACTCTCCTCGTGATTCCGGCAGCACGACGGCGTGGTACCAGAAGTAGAGGGGAGATCTCGCAGGGCTTCACCTTAAGCCGGAGCGAGTATGGTGGACTATGAGAGAGGCCTTGGCGATCTAGGGTTTAGAAGGCACCAAGGGGAGAGTGTAGCCGGCGGCTAGGGTTTGGGATCACCCTAACTCGGCGAGTTGGTGGTGCCCTAGGCGGCGGCAGGTGGTGGCGCGGCTTAGGTTAGGGTTTCGGTGTAAGAGGTGTAGGCTGAGGGCACCTGCCCTTCTTTATAGGTGGAGGCGCGGTTGGGAGGAGGAGTCCTCCCCAACTCGGCCTCCTTGGTCGTGGGTGGAGGAGGAGGACTTCCTCCCAAGTAGGGTTCCTACTCTCCCTCCACCAAGCAAACTTGTCGTTTGACTTATCAAATTGGCATTTGACTTTTCAAACTAGGATTTTATTTCTCCCTTTATTTTGCCCAGCCATGATACCTAGTACATGATGCAACCATTCCACATTGTCATGATACATTCATGTACCCTTCCCCTCTGGAGTGCCGAACCTTTCGGAATCTTCTAGAACATTCCCGATGAAAACACCGGAATCATTCCCCAACTCCGAAACAGGACTTTCCTTATATGAATCTTATTCTCTGGACCATTCTGGATCTCCTCGTGATATCCCGGATCCCATCCGAGACTCCGAACAACATTCGGTCTCTTACTCATCATTCCATAACTACTAAACAACATCGAATCCTTAAGTGTGTCTCCCTACGGTTCGTGAATTATGCGGACATGGTCGAGACACTTCTCCGATCAATAACCAATAGAGGAATCTGGAAATTCATATGGCTCCCACATATTTCTACGATTACTTTGCGATCGAATGAACCACTTACATACGATACCAATTTCCCTTTGTCTCACGATAGTTTACTTATCCGAGGTTTTGATCGTCGGTATCTCTGCATACCTAGTTCAACCTCGTTACCGATAAGTAATCTTTTCTTGTTATCGTGATATGTGATCTCTTGTGAGCCAGTCACATGCTTGCAAGCTAATTGGATGACATTCCACCGAGAGGGCCCAGAGTATATCTATCTGTCATATGGATGGACAAATCCCACTCTTGATCCATATGTCTCAACCCATACTTTCCAAACACCTAATGCCACCTTTATAGCCACCCAGTTACGGTGTGGTGTTTGATATCATTAAAGCATCCTTCCGGTGATGGTGATAAGCATGATCTCATGGTCGAAGGAATTAGGTTACTATGTATCAGAAAGCTTATAGCAATTGAACTATTAAAATGACTTGATCTTTATGCTACGCTTATCTATAGGAGTATGTCCATCATATCATTCTCCTAATGATATGACCTTGTTATTAACAACATCTCAAATGTTCATGATCAAGAAACCATGATCATCTATTAATCAACAAGCTAGTATTATAAAAAGGCTTTACTAGGGACTCTAATTTAGTTTACAAATCACACAAGTATTAATGTTTCTGGTCAATACTATTATAGCATAAATGTAAACATTTATCATAAACACAAAGATATAATAATAACTACATTTATTATTGCCTCTAGGGCATATCTCCAACAGTCTCCCACTTGCACTAGAGTCAACTAATCTAGATTACATGGTAATATACCGAACACCCATGGCAGTTTGGTGTTGGTCATGTTTTGCCCTCGGGAGAGGTTTAGTCAACGGATCCGCCACATTCAGATCTATTTGTACTTTGCAAATCTTTATGTCACCATCTTGGACATGTTCTCGAATAGCGTGAAAACGCAGCTTGATGTGCTTCAGCTTCTTGTGTGACCTTGGTTCTTGCGCATTGGCTATGGTGCCCATGTTATCACAGTAGATAGACATTGGGTCCAACAGACTTGGAATCACACCGAGCTCAGAATGAACTCCTTCATACATATCGCTTCTTGAAGCCTCCGAGCGACTATGTATTCGATTCATTGAAGATCTTGCCACAACGCTTTGCTTTGCACTCCCCGACTAAGCTGCACCATTCAAAGTAAATACGTATCTAGATTGAGATTTAGAATCATCCGGATCGGTGTCCCAACTAGCATCGGTGTAACCATTAACAACGAAATGCTCATCACCTCCATAAGAAAGAACCATATCCTTAGTTCTTCTCAAGTACTTAAGGATGTTTTGGCCTATCCAATGATCCTCTGGATCACTTTGATATCTGCTTCTCAAATCGACAAGATATGCAATGTCGTCCGTACATAGCATGGCATACATTAGAGATCCTATGGCTGAGGCATAGGGAGTCTTACTCATCCTTTCTCTATCTTCTGTCGTTGCTGGACTTTGAGTTTTACTCAACGTCGTATTGGTCAACATGGGCAAGAACCCTTTCTTGCTATCTTCCATTCCAAACCTCTTTAGAACTTTGTCCAAATATGTACTTTGTGACAATGATATTAGGCGTCTTAATCTATCTCTATAAATCTTTATGCCTAATATGTAAGCTGCTTCGCCAAGATCTTTCATTCAAAAACTATTATTCAAATATTCTTGGACACTATTAAGAAGGTCTACATCATTCCGAATCAACAATATGTCATATACATATAGTATTAAGAATGCTACAGAGCTCCCACTCACTTTCTTGTAAATACAAGCTTCTCCATAAGTTTGTATAAAACCAAAACTTTTGATTACCTTATCAAAACGTTAATTCCAACTTCGGGATGCTTGCTTCAACCCATATATGGACCGTTGAAGTTTGCATACCTTGTTAGCATCTTTAGGATCGACAAAACCTTTGGGTTGCATCATATACAACTCTTCATCAATGTCTCCATTGAGGAATGCCGCTTGACATCCATCCGCCATATCTCATAATCGTAATATGCAGATTGCTAACATAATCCTCACAGACTTTAGCTTCGCTATCGTGAGAAAGTCTTATCGTAGTCAACTCCTTGAATTTGTCGAAACCCTTTGCGACAAGTCGAGCTTTATAGACGATAACATTACCATCAAGATCTGTTTCTTCTTGAAATCCATTTGTTCTCGTGACCTTCCGCCATCCAGAAGTCCAAAGAAAGTCCATACTTGTTTTTCGTACATGGATCCAATTTGGATTTCATGGCGTCTTGCCATTTATTGGAATCTGGGCTCATCATTGCTTCCTCATATGTCGCAGGTCATCGGTGTTGTCCACCAACATGACACTCATAACGGATCATACCAATCGGAGTGGTAATGGTTCTCGTTGACATGCCAGTTCTCGTAGCAACTTCAACCGAAGTTTCATGATCATCATCATTAGCTTCCACTCTTATTGGTGTAGGCGCCATGAACTTCTTCGGTCTGCGCTACTCGCAGAAGTTTGAGAGAAGGTTCAACAACCCTCGGAGTTCTACTTTCCTTCCATCACTTCTTTGAGAGAAATTCCTTCTCTAGAAAGGATCCATTCTTAACGAATATTTTGCCTCGGATCTATGATAGAACGATACCCAATAGTTTCCTTCGTATCCTATGAAGATGCACTTTTCCGCTTTGGGTTCAAGCTTGTCCGGTTGTAACTTCTTTACATAGGCTTCAACCCCAAACTTTAAGGAACAATCTAGGTTTCTTCCCAAACCATAATTCATACGGTGTCGTTTCAACGGATTTAGATGGTGTCCTATTTAAAGTGAATGCGGTTTCTAATGCATAACCCCAAAATGATAGCGGTAAATCATAAGTGACATCATAGAACGAACCATATCTAAGAGAGTTTGATTACGACGTCAGACACACCATTACGCTGTGGTGTTCCCGGCGGTGTCAATTGTGAAAGTATTCCGCATTTCTTTAAATGCTCGCCAAACTCGTAACTTAGATATTCACCTCCACGATCAGAACGTAGAAATTTAATCTTCTTGTTACGTTGATTCTCCACCTCACTTTGAAATTCCTTAAACTTCTCGAAAGTTTCGGACTTATGTTTCATGAAATAGATATACCCATATCTACTCAAGTCATCTGTGAAGGTAAGAACATAACGATAACCACCACGCGATGCTACACTCTTTGGACCATACACATCGGTATGTATGATTTCCAATAAGTCCGTAGCTCGCTCCATCATACCAGAAAATGGAGTCTTAGTCATTTTACCCATCAGACATGCTTCGCATCTTTCAAGTGATTCGAAATCAAGTGATTCAAGAAGTCCATCGAAATGGAGTTTCTTCATACGCTTCACTGCAATGTGACCAAGACGACAATGCCACATATAGGTCGAGTTATTGCTCAATTTCAAACGTTTAGCTTCAATGTTATTAATATGTGTATTTCCACTATCGAGATTCAATAAGAATAGAACATCTATCAAAGGTGCATGTGCATAAAACATATTACATATAAATCGAACAACCATTATTCTCGGACTTAAACAAGTAACCGTCTCGCAATAAACAAGATCTCGATATAATGTTCATGCTCAACGCAGGCACCAAATAACAATTATTTAAGTATAAAACTAATCCAGATGGTAGATGAAGAGGTAGCGTGCCGACCACGATCACATCAACCTTTGATCCGTTTCCAACGCGCATCGTCACCTCGTTCTTTGCTAGCTTCCGTTTATTCTGCAGCACCTGTTTCGAGTTACAAATATGAGCAACCGAACCAGTATCAAATACCCAGGCACTACTACGAGTACTAGTGAGATACACATCAATAACATGTATATCGGATATACCTTTCTTCTTAATGTTGCCGTTCTTCAAATCCGCCAAGTACTTTGGGCAATTCCGCTTTCAGTGACCTTCTCCCTTGCAGTAAAAGCACTCTGTATCAGAACTGTGGAGTACTGATTCTTCCGAGCGAGGTAAACGTTCTTTACTTCATCGGTAGCATCAGCTGTAGGCGGGTCACCCAGCGGTGCATCCGGCACATAGGTCAAATTACCAGCATTGAGGACAATCCTCAAATTGCGGAACCAATCCGCGAAGTTGCTTCCATTGTTTTTCAACTTTTCTTTCTCTAGGAACGCATTAAAATTGATGGTAGGGGCCGCCATTGATCTACAACATATTTGCAATAGTGTAGACTAAGTTTATGACAAATTGAGTTCTAATTAATAGTTAAATTAATCTAGGTGAACTCCCACTCAAAACAATATACCTCACATTGTTTTAGTGATCACACGAACCAAATCCACCACATCAAAACCGATCATCACGAGAGTTGATGTAGCTTCAATGGCGAACAATCAACATGTTCATCATATCTACTATATGATTCATGCTTTACCTTTCGGTGATCCGTGTTCCGAGACCATGTCCGTACATGCTAGGCTCACAAGATCAAACCTTAGCTTCGGATGAGCAAATCTGGGCTCACGTTGTATACACTTCATGAATCTAACACCCGATCATCACGTGGTGCTTCGAAACAACAAGCTTTAGCAACGGTGCTTACTAAGGGTGAACACTTTAGAACTTGAAATTCATGTGCATGAGGGATCATCTTATAATGCTACCGTCGTTAACTAAGAAATACAAGATGCATAAAGGATTAACATCACATGCAATTCATAATATGTGATATGATATGGCCTTTCTTCTTTGTGCTTCTGATCTCCATCTTCAAGCATGAACATGATCTCCATCATCACCGGCATTGCATCAAGGTCAATGACGCTTCTCCATGGTTGTCGTCCACCAGCTTCAACTATTACAACTACTTTGAATAGACACGCGGGTCTTAACAGAAATTTAAAGACAACCATATGACTCCTGCCGGTAGCCAACTTACAATAAGGAACATTGCATACATCAAATATAATCACAATCATGGCCATATCACATCACAGCACACCCCTGCAAAACAAAGTTAGTGTTGGAATTATGCCCTAGAGGCAATAATAAAGATGTTATTATTATAATTCTTGTTCATGATAAAGTTTATATTCCATGCTAGAATTGTATTAAGCGGAAACTTTAATACTTGTGTGGTTTGTGAACAGCACCGTGTCCCTAGTTCGCCTCTATGGACTAGCTCATTGATCAATGATGGTTAAGGTTTCCTAACCATATACATGAGTTGTCAATTGATAATGAGATCATTTCATTGGAGAATGATATGATGGACATACCCAAACTAAGCAAAGCAATTAGATCGTGTCATCGTGTTCGTATTTGCGAAGCTTTTCTTATGTCAGATATTGTATTCCTTAGACCATGAGATAATACAACTCCCTGGTATCGGAAGAAAGCTTTGAGGTCATCAAACATCATCCTATGAGAGGGTGATCATAAAGGTGTCTCTCAGGTGATCGGAAAGTATCTGTTGGGTTGTATGTATCGAGATGGAATTTGTCCCTCCCAAGTCGGAGAGATATACGGGCCCTTCGTGTCGATATCAACACCGCTTACAAGCATGTGGTTAAGGAGTTAATCACAAAGTGATATCGGATTACTACGAGTAAAGTACTTCTTTGTGACGAGATTGAACTAGATATGACGGTACCAACGATCGAATCTCGCAAGTAAAATATCGCGAGACGAGGAATATATATATGGGATTGTTTGAATCCTGGCATCGTGGTTCATCCGATATGATCATCGATGAATGTGTGAGTCAATATGGGTGCCTGCCTTCACTGTTGATTATTGATAGAAGATCATGTCTCATATTCTCGAACCCTTGGTCACACACTTAACGTGTCTTGACGCTAGGATAGATTGGATAATTGGTTTATGAATTTTGTTTGAGTCTCGGATGGGATCCGGGACATCACGAGAGGTTCCGTAATGGTCCGGAGAATAAGATTCATATAAAGGCAGTTTTGGAGTTCGAATTGTTCCGGTTAATCGGTATTGCAATACCAAGCTTCTAGAACCTTCCGGGGGGACCAACGTGGCCCCACCTTCCGGGAGGGGCATGGGCCTATGAGGGAGTGTCCTGGCCGCATTGGTCCAGGGCACAAGGCCCCATAGGGCCCAGCCGATCCTAGAGAGTTTAAATCGTTTAAACTAGAGATAGGGTTTCTAGAAGAGGAGAGTCCATGCCCCCACTCCTTATCCTTTGGGCTTGGGAGGGCTATGGCTGCGCCCTCTATATAAAGAGGGTGGCGCACAAACCCCTACACCTCTCCTCCAAACCCTAGCCTTGCTAGATTTCCTCTCTCCCCCTCCCAGCTTGTAGGCGAAGCCCTCTGCAGAAATTCTCCACCATATACACCACGCCGTCGTGTTGTAGATCCAATCCATCTCCACCATACTTGCTGGTCCGAGGAAGGAGGAGACGTGAGGTGCTGCGTGTGCATCTCACGGAGGCACCGCCACTTGTGGTGCTAGATCGGATCGGATCGCGAGGAGGAGAAGCGAACGACTACATCACCCACGCTCGACTTAACGCTCACTTGCGAATCTTCAAGGGTATGAAGATCTAATCCAATCTCTCTCGTTGTTTGCATCTCCTAGATTAGATCTTAACTTTCCCTCTGTTCGCTCCGAAGAAAATTTTGATTTACTATGCCGCAAAACCCTTCAGTTAGACGCCTATAATTTCTTTGCATATTTTACGTGGTTTGGGGCTTTCAATAAGTGTCGATCTAACTTACGAACAAGAACCACAACGTTGATGTTTGAACTATCAAGTGCCTGTTATAAATTGGATCTATACTATAATGGGAGAGACAGACACCCGCGAAGCCACTTATGCAATACAAGTTGCATGTTGAGCGTGGAGCAAGTCTCATGAACGATGTCATGTAAGGTTAGCCCGGGCCGCTTCATCCCATCATACCGCAAGTGAAGGGAATATGCCCGAGAGGCAATAATAAAGTGGTTATTATCATATTCCTATTTATGATAAATGTTTATTTTACATGCTATAATTGTATTAATACGGAAACGTTAATACATGTGTGTTTAATAAACAAAAGAAAGTTCCTAGTTATGCCTCTCTTATAAACTAGCTCGTTGATTAACAAGATGATCATAGGTTTCCTGATCATGGACATTGGATGTTGTTAATAACGAGGTCACAACATTAGTGTAATGGTTTGATGAACATTCATCCGAAGTATAGAATTACGATCAAAGTCATTGAGTTTATATTGCTATAACATCTTACGAAGTGATCCTAATCCTTAGACCATGAGATCATGTCAATCACTAACACCTAAGAGTTTCTTGATAACATCAAACGTCACCGTAATGTGAGGTGATTATAAAGTTGGATTCAGAACTACTAAAGTGTTATGTTGAGGCCCATGGATCGAGAGTGGAATTTGTTCATCCCGATGACGGATAGATATACTCTGGGCCCTCTCGGTGATATCACATTGGTTAGCTTGCAAGCAAGTGATTTGATCACTAGAATGTTATATCACAGGAACGAGAAAAGAGTGCATGTCAAGAATTGAGATCAAACTAGGTATGGAGATACCGATGATCGAATCTTGGACATGTAATATATCGCGAAACAAATGGATTAAGATACTAGCGTAAAGGTTCCGACGATCACAAGAAAGTCATCGTTGAATGTGTGGGAGTCGGTATGGGTCTCAGATCCCGCTTCGATTATTGATCCGAGAGGGTCTCGATCATGTCCACATTATTCATGAACCGTAGGGTGACACACTTAAGAGACACCGACATCCAATTGGAGCAAAAGTTTCATGCGAAAAAAAAAAGCGAGGAATTTATTTCACTAGACAATCAAATTGTTTGATTGAAATTGCTGAAACTGGTTCGCATGTGAAATGGAATACTAGCAAGGGTTTTATGTGAATGTTTGTTAATTAAAGTAATTAACAAAATTCTGAATAAATAAATAAAAGAGTTTTATTTAATGAGATCTTGCATTAAATTTGGTGGAAATTTAATGCATGAGTGGATTTTTGAGTGGAGGCTTTTAATGGGAGGAGGCTTTTCATTTTTAGTGGGAGCTCCACCCACATGAATGTGGAAGAGGTGGGGCAGCCCCATGGCTGGGCGCCATGCCCCTTGGGTGCCCCCCTCTCCCTATAAAGGCCCCCTCTCCTCCTCTCACACCTCCTCGTGAAGGATCTCTCCCCCAGAATTTATCCCCATGGTCTCGGACTAGAGATACATGTTCCCGGTGGCTATTCGGCAAGAAAGAGTTGTGCTTCGCTGCATCGCTGGGCGAGGAGGCGGAGGTTGCTCGGTGCCTCGAACGTGTGTGCGAGCACGGATCTTGGCTTTGTTTTCTTGGCGCTAGGACTTCCTCTCGATCTTGAGATCGGCAAGAGATCGTCTACATCAACCACGAGTTTGGACTCGTTAAGCTTTGTCGGTCTTCAAGGGTATGTTCTCTACGGATATACATCCGCCTTGTTTGTATCTAGTAGATAGATCTTGGTACATAGTTGTTCCCATCGTAGGAAATTTTTGTTTTCACGCCACGAACCCTAAGGGTACCAGAGCGGATCTATGCGTCGATACTTTGCAGGTAGTACACATATGAGTATGTGGGCGATGATGATCATTTTATTGCTTCTTAGTTGTACTTTGGATATTGGTGGCATAGTGGGATGAAGCGGCTGGACAAACTTTACATGTCCTCGCACATGAGACCTGTTCACGCTTGGCATGCAACTAGTTTGCATAAGTGGCTAGCGGTGTCTGCTCTCCTACTATAGTCAATATCTAATTTGCAACGAGTTGTCAACAATTTGGTTATCCTCGTTGTGGTTCATGTTCGTAGGTAAGAATGGTTCTATCTTCGAAAGCCCTAAGCCACGTAAAATTTGCAATGGATAAATTAGAGGTGTCTAGTTTAGATTGTTGCTGGGCTAGGGTTATGATATGGTAGTGTTGTAAGTAGAAGTATGAGATGATACTCTTACAACACACATAGCGTGTAAACTCCATAGACCTTGGATTTACACATATAGGTATGATAGTGATCATACCACGGTGCACATGATAGAGATCATCTGCGGGAACCATATCATTTCACTAATAAACATATGATGTTTGATAGCATCTTATATTGCTTGTTTAGCGCTTTGTTAGCATAATAAGGTGATCCCTCTTTTAGATATCAAGATAAAAATGTGTTCTTCCTTAAGTATGCACCGACAATGTTTCGTCGCTTCAAGACATCACGTGATGATCGGGTGTACTTGAATCCATGAGCATATCTCGGGTGTAAGACAGTTACACACGCGAATACTAAGGTTCTTACTTGGCGAGCTTAGCATGTACAGACATGGCCTCGGAACACGGACCGAAAGGTTAAGCATGAGTCATATGTTTTGATATGATGACCATATGGATGCTCGCCTTTGAAGCTACACCTACTCACGTGATGATCGGACTTGGTGTAGTGGATTTGGTTCATGTAATAACCAAAAAGACACGAGGGATGTCGTTTTTGAGTGGGAGTTCATTTCTAATTTGGATTAGTAGAACTCAATTTATCATAAATTAAATCAAAGTGGATTTGCATAATTTCTTGTAGTTATTGGCATTCGTTCACCACCTTATGCTTAGTTGTAATTGAGATAATAGAACTATAGAATTCTGGATATATACTTTACGAACTGGTAACGTATTGTGTTGAGTGTCAATCTAAAGTTTAAGTCCTACTGCAAACTTTCAGCAAACTCTATTTACTCCGTGAAATTTAATAGTTGGTATTAAATCGAGAGTAACAATTCCAGTGTTAGTATCTTAAATATCATGTTTGCCTCCATGATACTTGATTTTTTTTAATATCAAGTTTATCTAGGAGCTGAAAGAATTGTTTCATAAACCATCATGTGTGGCAGATATAACGATATCTGAAACAATGTTTTGGTTGCAATATGATAGAGTATAATATATGTTCTCATATTGGATGAGAATTTACAAAGGTTGGAGATGCTAGACATCCTAATCATCCAAAAGGGTTTTGGAAAGTAATGTTATAATCACGATTCGCCTTTATAAGCTACAGTAGCTTGATCATGAAAGTCGTCATGATAAGGATGAATAAAAGATGTATGTAAAGTGTTTACTACACTAAAAGATTACTAAAGAATGGATTTTGAAAGAATACCGATCATTTTGATGATGGTGATCTACTTCAAAGTGCAAGTCCAAAGGTATTATTATTTGAATATACACGCTTTGGACTATGTGTCATGTATATGGCGCCACTTTTGATGTTGATAAATTCTTTTTAAAAGGAAAAGGAAATGCTGAAAGAGAATCTATAAAATATACTTGGCAGAAAAGAAAAGATTGGATATATCCAATTTAGGTATATATATGATATACATGTTATGGTTGTATTCTTTGCTTGTTAAACAATGTGGTTCTTGGGTATTGGATACCGAATTGGTTGGTATGAAATTTCATACGGAACGACGCAATTCATGAACCACAATGGCCTAAGTAACTAGCAAGAGAATATGTGATAATGTTCATCGAAAACAAACAAACCGTTGTTTGTATTTCTCGTTGACATCAAAGCTTGACTTCAAGATTTGTTTTAATAATTGTTATTTGAATCGTGTATTATGAGAACAAAGGTTGTTCAAATAATTACCGTATTCCATATAAGATGGATGATTTACAAATCTAGTTGAAGAAATCACATCCATAAAACCTAATGCTAAAATGTCGCAAGACAAATGATTGAAAGATCACTTATGAAGTGACATCGATGTTTAAATTATATTGGAAAGAAAACATGAAGAATCTCCATATTCATGGATTTTTGGAGTCTTTGATTTGATCAAGTGACGCTTGTGAGACTTTCCACGTGATAATTAAAACTTCGTTCAAAGGCCAAAGAAAAACGAACGACTAAATTATTGGAATTTATACATATCGATGTATGTAGTCCATTATGTTTAGTCGTAAGCGATGGGTTTCAACTTCATATGCTTTCTCCGGAATTTTGAGTGAATGTTCACTTAATGAGAAAGAAGTATGAAATATTTGAAAATGTTTCAAAGACTTTTAAGATTAAGTGGAAAATCATTGTAACAAGAAAAATAAATGAATTATGATTTGATCATAAAGGGATTTATTTGAGTTACAAGTGTAACAACAAAATAAATGAATTATGATTTTATCATAAAGGGATTTATTTGAGTTGCAAGTTTAGCAAAACACCTAGATTTACATTTCCAGAAACACCATAGGAGTATGGAGTGTTTGAGATTTGTAATGAAACCTTGTGAGACATGATTGGATCAAAGGTGTTATTTATAAAACTGCCATTATGTTTTAAAAGATTAAAGCTTTAGAGACTACCGCTTTTACACTGAAAAGAGCTCCATCTAGATCCGTTGAAATGACACCATGGAAGTTATGGTTTGGGGTAAAACCCAAGTTGTCATTTCTTAAATTTTGGTATGCTAAACATAAGTAAGATGTTTACAACCGAATTCGGATGAGCATGTCTTTGTAGGTTATTCCGAATAACAATTGGTTATTCCTCCATAACACCGAGGACAAAAGGGTTTGTCGCTTGAAATGTGAAGTTTCTTGAAAAAGGAATTTTTCGCAAAAGTTAAGTGGGAGGACAATAGAACTTTGATAAGGTTAACGAACCTTAGCTAAATGTGCTGAGTTGCGCAGCGCCGGAAATCGTTCTGGAGGCTGCCATAATGCTCATAGCTTATGTGCCTCAAAGGTTGTGGTCACGGAGGTCTAAAGTTCCTATTGAACCAAGAAGGTCGGTTAAACAATCAAATGCTAATATTTGAGAGTAAATCATTATTGTTTGACAATGATGAACCGAATACATACAAAGAAGCGATGATGGGCCCTGACTCCGTCAAATGGCTTGAATCCATAAAATCCGTGATAGTTCCATATACGAGAAATCAAGTTTTGAACTTGGAAGACCCTCCTGAAAGGTGTAAAAACCTATCGGTCGTATTTGGATCTATAAAGAAACAGACATGGATGTCTCACATCTATGAAATATTCGACATGTCGTAAAGTATTTTATGACAATGTTCAAAGAGTTGACTATGACAAGATTTGATCTTTCATAGCGATATTTAGTCTGAACGGATTAAAGTAGCAACCACTACATATAATTTGGTATATGGTAGATGAATAAACAAAACAAAGTTCTTCTAATAGAATGGTTACCTAGGACATGTACATGACACGGTCCAAAGGGTTTTGTTAAATTCAAAGGATGCTAAAAGGGCAAGCAAACTTCAATGGTTGAAGTAAGCATCGCGGAGTTGGAATCTTCACCATGATGAAAAATGAGTTTTCATCAGGATACGATGAAGATGCTTGCATTTTCAAGAAATTAAGTGGGGTTACCGAGACATATTTATAATACATTATGTGAAGGACATCTTGTTGATTATAAATGATGTATCTTTTATTGACAAAGGTTAAGAATTTCATTTCGATGAAAGACTTAGGCAAAACCCGAATATTTAGCATGAATGTCTATAGTGGATAGACTGTAACGCTAATATATTTATGCCAAACGTACATATATGAGATATTGAAGGAGTTCAATATAGAAACGACAAGAAATAGTTCTTGTTGCATGGAAAGGAATTGAATCAAGATTCAAGTGTATCGACACTTGATAAGTGAAACAAGATTCAAGTGCTTTGACACTTGATGAGTGCAATCACAAGAATGTTTTGATCAACCATACCATGATATGTACACATCCAGATATGTCCTATGCTCTAAGTGCTATGAGCATATACCAGAATGAATCATAAAATGATCATTGGACGATAGTGAGGATATTCTTATGATCTTTTGGAAGAACTAAGAATATATTTGTGTAGAGGTGACAAACAATTACAAATAGTTCATTGTAAAGCGTTACATTGATACTAGTTTTGTCACAAGATACAAATTAAGTTTATCTCAATTTAAACTATGGGTGGCACAATGTAATGGAAAGGAGATTCCATGATGGATTTGGAAGAGTTCCAAAGTTAAGACATTGTGACGAATACTACAACAAAAGGCTAAGTATATGACTGCTATAGTAGCGACAAAGGAGGAATTTGTGTCAAGTAGTTTGTTATCAAACTAAGGTGTGGTTCGACGGCTAACACTAAAGATATATTGTATGACAATAGTATCGATGTGTTTTAACCCCAAGGAACTAAAGGTCTCACCAAAAGACCAAATTTATACAATGCCATCTCATTGGAGAATGAGTGATGCGTGAAGACGCAAAGACATGCAAATACACACGGACCTGAAGCGTCAGATCCGTAGATTATGTTAACCACTTGCAATTGCGTATTTGGAACACTAGAAAGCCATAGGTGTTCAATACACAAAGTTTTCAAACTAGATTATTGTCTCTAGTGCAAGTGGGAGACTGAAGGGAATATGCCCGAGAGGCAATAATAAAGTGGTTATTATCGTATTCCTATTTATGATAAATGTTTATTTTACATGCTATAATTGTATTAATACGGAAACGTTAATACATGTGTGTTTAATAAACAAAAGAAAGTTCCTAGTTATGCCTCTCTTATAAACTAGCTCGTTGATTAACAAGATGATCATAGGTTTCCTGATCATGGACATTGGATGTTGTTAATAACGAGGTCACACCATTAGTGTAATGGTGTGATGAACATTCATCCGAAGTATAGCATTACGATCAAAGTCATTGAGTTTATATTGCTATAACATCTGACGAAGTGATCCTAATCCTTAGACCATGAGATCATGTCAATCACTAACACCGGAAGAGTTTCTTGATAACATCAAACGTCACACCGTAACAGGGTGATTATAAAGATGGATTCAGAACTACTCAAGTGTTATGTTGAGGCCCATGGACCGAGAGTGGAATTTGTTCATCCCGATGACGGATAGATATACTCTGGGCCCTCTCGGTGATATCACATTGGTTAGCTTGCAAGCAAGTGATTTGATCACTAGAATGTTATATCACGGGAACGAGAAAAGAGTGCATGTTAGTAACGATATCAAACTAGGTATGGAGATACCGATGATCGAATCTTGGACATGTAGTATATCGCGAAACAAAAGGATTAAGATACTAGCGTAAAAGGTTCCGACGATCACAAGAAAGTCATCGTTGAATGTGTGGAGTCGGTATGGGTCTCAGATCCCGCTTCGATTATTGATCCGAGAGGGTATCGATCATGTCCACATTATTCATGAACCGTAGGGTGACACATAAGAGACACCGACATCCAATTGGAGCAAAAGTTTCATGCCAAAAAAAGGAAAGCGAGGAATTTATTTCACTAGACACCGAAACTGCTTTTGGTTGAAATTGTCAAACTGGTTCTGCATGTGAAATGGAATACTAGCAAGGGTTTTATGTGAATGTTTGTTAATTAAAGTAATTAACAAAATTCTGAATAAATAAATAAAAGAGTTTTATTTAATGAGATCTTGCATTAAATTTGGTGGAAATTTAATGCATGTGAGTGGATTTTTAGTGGAGGCTTTTAATGGGAGTGGAGGCTTTTCATTTTGAGTGGGAGCTCCACCCACATGAATGTGGAAGATGTGGGGGCAGCCCCATGGCTGGGAGCCATGCCCCTTGGGTGCCCCCCCCTCCCCTGTAAAAGGCCCCTCTCCTCCTCTCACAACACACCTCCTCGTGAAGGATCTCTCTCCCCCTCTAGAATTTATCCCCCATGGTCTCGGACTAGCGAGATACATGTTCCCGGTGGCTATTCGGCAAGAAAGAGTTGTGCTTCCACTGCATCGCTGGAGCGAGGAGGCGGAGGTTGCTCGGTGCCTCGAACGTGTGTGCGAGCACGGATGCGCTGCTGTTTTGTGGCGCTAGGACTTCCTCTCGATCTTCAGATCGGCAAGAGATCGTCTACATCAACCACGAGTTTGGACTCGTTAAGATTTGTCGGTCTTCAAGGGTATGTTCTCTACGGATATACATCCGCCCGTTGTTTGTATCTAGTAGATAGATCTTGGTACATAGTTGTTCCCATAGGAAATTTTTGTTTTCTATGTCATAACCCTACAAAGAAGATGCAAAGTACACAAAAGCAATTGATAATAAAGCACCACCGCCCACAATGACCATTGTGTTCTACTCGCAACAGATCTACATATAGACACGACTGATACCCTTTGTTGGGGTTCAGAGCATGGAAAACAAAAAAATTCTACCGTGATACAAACAAACAAGCCAAGATCTATCTACTAGATTGTAGCAGCGAGTCGATAGAATAACTCACCCTCGAAGATTCCAAAGTGTTTAACGAGAGCGGATTCTCGTGGGTGATGTAGTCGAACTCTTCTCGATCTCAAGATCGCGTAGACGATCCTTTCTAGGCTATGTTCCAAGAAGGCCTTCATGCTCGGTCACACGCGTTCGACTGACGAAGACCTTCCTCTCCTTGTTCCAAAGAAAAGCGGAGGTTGTAGCACTCCTCTCGATTCCCGGCATGACTGCGTGGTACCTAAGTAGAGGGGATCTCAGGCTTCGCCTTGCCGGAGCGGTATGGTGGACTATGAGAGAGCCTCGGTGATCTAGGGTTTAGACACACCAAGTAGAAGGGGCTAGGCGGATAGGGCAACCAGAAGCCCCTAACTCGGCTGCTTGGGAGAAAAACCCTAGGGCGGCCGGCTATGGTGGCGGCGCTAGGGTTAGGGTTTAGAGGCAAGGTGTGTGTCTTGGAGGGCAGCCGCCTCCTTATATAGGTGGAGGCACGCCAGGGAGGAGTCCCTCAACTCGGTCTCAAGTGGGCGGTGGAGAGGAACTCCTCCCAAGTAGGTTTCCTACTCTCCCTCCACCAAACAAAATAGCCGTTTGACTTTTCAAATTGGCGTTTGACTTTTCAAACTAGGATTTGATTTAACCCTTTATTTTGTTCAGCGATGACACCTAGTACATGATGCAACCATTCCAGCTTGTTATGACACATTCATGTACCCTTCCCCCCCGGAGTGCCGGACATTCCGGAACCTTCTAGAACATTCCCGATGAAAACACCGGAACCATTCTCCAACCCCGAAATAGGACTTTCCTTATATGAATCTTATTCTCTGGACCATTCCGGATCTCCTCGTGATATCCCGGATCCCATCCGAGACTCCGAACAACATTCGGTCTCTTACTCATCATTCCATAACTACTCAACAACGTCGAATCCTTAAGTGTGTCTCCCTACGGTTCATGAATTATGCGGACATGATCGAGACACTTCTCCGAACAATAACCAATAGAGGAATCTAGAAATTCATATGGTTCCCACATATTTCTACGATTACTTTGCGATCGAATGAACCACTTACATATGATACCAATTTCCCTTTGTCTCACGATAGTTTACTTATCCGAGGTTTTGATCGTCGGTAGAGTTCGTTCGGGAGGCCGTGAAGTGGACGAGGAGAAGCGTCGTCGCTTATAGACCATCTGAGAAGAACGCAGAGACTAGGTGAGTACGAGTTGGGGCGAATTTCATCACCTCGTTCCGTCGGGGTTAGCCAGAGAAGTCGACCGTGTGCTCATCTCCAACCGCGCCGGTTATCGTCGACCTCTCTATCGTCATGAGGGTGAGCTTCTGAACCTTCCAGTACTCCTAAATCGCCTCATCTCGTTGTCAATCGTCGTCACATCGTATGCCACCGTCGAAGCTCGTCGGAGCCGAGGCTCCTATGACCATTTTCGAGCGGCATGCCACTTTAGGGTCCAACATGTTGCGCTGATTCGAACTAGGTTAGTTTCATTTGCTAGGGCGTTGTGGATCGCCGCCGGCGACCACCCACTGACGGCGGTGGTGGTGCTGATGTCATAGCGACGTCATGCCAACGTCACACTTGACCTAGTGCACCGTTTGACCTAGCCTTCGCTTGCGTGGCTGATGATGTGGCCATAGGCTCACTGGTCAGTGACCTTGGGTAGGTTTAGCCTCGGTAAGAAAAGTATTTACTGTTTAAGTAAAGTGAGAAAACAATATAAGTTGTATATCAATATTCCAGAAATAAAATAAATGATTAAATCTTATTTAATTAACAACCTTTGTTTTATAATTCAGAAAAATATGTATAATATATGAAAATGTTCAGAAAAATAAAACCTATAACATTAAACTATTATAAAACATTATGATGTTAACAATTTAAATAAATATTATTTAATAAAGATTTTATAACTAATAATATTTTGGAAATTCATATTTTAATATTGGTAAACCTGAAAAATATAAATAAAATACCAAAAAAAATTTAAAAAATATAATTTAAAACAATAATCATGCATTATTATTTCACTTAACTAAATATTTACTACTTATTAAATATTTGTAAAGTGATAAATCTTACAAAAATCATATCTTATTATTTAGAAATCATAAAAATAATTATAATATATCAAAATGGTCACAAAAATAATACCTACATGTTAAAAGTATAATATTACACTTTTGAGGTAAATAAAAAATAAAATACTTTAAAAACTTGAATTTTAAACCTATTTCCTTAATTGTTAATTCATATAAGGGTAAATAAAAAAATTGTTAAAATTCTAAAATCCACCAATTAAAGTCTAATAAGTAATACCAGTCTTAAAGGTTAATAATATGAAATTTATAATGGTTCAAAACATTTTAAATTCAATTTTATTGAATTATCTTTCAACCATATGTGTAGTTTATTTTCCAAAAAGGATCCTTATCCAATATAAAATCTTCAAGAATAATTGGGACTAAATTAAATCTTTTCTTTTACTTTAACCACAAGTTTATCAACATACCAAAATACTATAATGAACTCATAAGCAATTAAGTAACATTAATCCAGGGTTTACAAACTATAACCACACATCTATAAAAAAGATAAAAGACTCTATTCCATTATAAAATTAAGAAACCACCACTCAAACAGAAGTAACACCATTCTTAAATAACTTTAATGAAACATTATGAAGTGAACAAAGTATAAATATAATAAGCATTACACCTTAAATCCAACCATGTTCTTTAAAGTTAACTTTAGTCTACAAAATCTTTAATATAAGACTAAAGACTTTTCTATATGTTTTATAGTTAACTTTGGTCTGTTATAAATAAGTTAAAATATCACAAGTCCAAGCTATTCAAGCAAACACAAACAACCTCAACCATGTTTGATTAATTACAAAGATTGTGTAGACCTTAGAAAAGGAATCTTTTCTTCAAAAGTTATTCGTTTTGCCACTTCACTCAACAAACCTTATAATAATATTTCCAACTCTTAACAAATTAAATTAAAGGAGTTCTCATTAAACAACAGATGACAATTAATCACAATCACATTGTTTCCAACTTTACTTGTAGACTTAGGATTGTAAACACTTAAATTCCTTATTAAGGCTAGTACTTGTAAATTAAAATTCAAAGATAAACAATTATAATGTAAGCAATCTTGAGTAACATATCACGTTAGTGTGTATCTCATTATTCCATGTTATTATAAGTTCATGTTATTTCACACACTCACAAACCTTAATAAGAAACACAAGTGTGAAACTTAACTAAAAGTACAACACATTCCAAGGAAACCCTTTCCAGTATCCAAACCCTAGAACCACGTTACCCCCGGAATTCGCGTTTATAAATTGCATCACATTACTTATGCATAAAAGCATATTGCTTCTTTAAACATTAGTCCTTATCAGACCAATGATGCTGCTTTAAGATATTGGATCTTATATTGTCTTGAAGACCGTGAGTGCATAATCTTGCAATCACAAAAGGCAAGTTCACACTTGCTCATGTCCTTTGGTTATTTTTTGTAAAGTATTTTACAAATCCAGTGTTGTCATTACCTGCATTTGAAAAAGTTCTGAAAACACTATTTTCATAATAATGTGATTATAGGTTATTTACCTTGAGGTAATAACCTACTATGAAAGTTCCGGTGGTAAAGGAACATATAATCTAGGACTTAACAACCAATGTCGCTAGTGATTCAGATTGAGATTTAGAATCATCCGGATCGGTGTCCCAACTAGCATCGGTGTAACCATTAACAACGAGCTGTTCATCACCTCCATAAGAAAGAACCATATCCTTAGTTCTTCTCAAGTACTTAAGGATGTTTTTGACCACTGTCCAATGATCCACTCTTGGATCACTTTGATATCTGCTAGTCAAACTGACAGCATATGCAATGTCGGGTCTGGTACATAGCACGGCATACATTAGAGATCCTATGGTTGAGGCATAGGGAGTCTTACTCATCCTTTTTCTATCTTCTGCCGTTGCTGGACTTTGAGTTTTACTCAACGTCGTATTGGTCAACATGGGCAAGAACCCTTTCTTGCTATCTTCCATTCCAAACCTCTTTAGAACATTGTCCAAATATGTACTTTGTGACAATGATATTAGGCGTCTCGATCTATCTCTATAAATCTTTATGCCTAATATGTAAGCTGCTTCGCCAAGATCTTTCATTGAAAAACTATTATTCAAATATTCTTGGACACTATTAAGAAGGTCTACATCATTCCCAATCAACAATATGTCATATACATATAGTATTAAGAATGCTACAGAGCTCCCACTCACTTTCTTGTAAATACAAGCTTCTCCATAAGTTTGTATAAAACCAAAACTTTTGATTACCTTATCAAAACGTTGATTCCAACTTTGGGATGCTTGTTTCAACCCATATATGGACCGTTGAAGTTTGCATACCTTGTTAGCATCTTTAGGATCGACAAAACCTTTGGGTTGCATCATATACAACTCTTCATCAATGTCTCCATTGAGGAATGCCGTTTTGACATCCATCTGCCATATCTCATAATCGTAATATGCAGCGATTGCTAACATAATCCTCACAGACTTTAGCTTTGCTACTGGTGAGAAAGTCTTATCGTAGTCAACTCCTTGAATTTGTCGAAACCCTTTTACGACAAGTCGAGCTTTATAGACAGTAACATTACCATCAACATCTGTCTTCTTCTTGAAAATCCATTTGTTCTCGACAGCCTTCCGGCCTTCCGGCCATCCGGTAAGTCCACCAAAGTCCATACTTGGTTTTCGTACATGGATCCAATTTCGGATTTCATGGTGTCTTGCCAATTATTGGAATCTGGGCTCATCATCGCTTCCTCATATGTCACAGGGTCATCGGTGTTGTCCACCAACATGACACTCATAATGGGATCATACCAATCAGGAGTGGTACGAGTTCTCGTTGACATGCGAGGTTCTGTAGCAACTTCAACCGAAGTTTCATGATCATCATCATTAGCTTCCACTCTTATTGGTCTAGGCGTCACATGAACTTCTTCCGGTGTTGCGCTACTCGCAAGTTCGAGAGAAGGTTCAACAACCTCGTCGAGTTCTACTTTCCTTCCAGTCACTTCTTTCGAGAGAGATTCCTTCTCTAGAAAGGATCCATTCTTATCAACGAAGATTTTTCCCTCGGATCTATGATAGAAGGTATACCCAATAGTTTCCTTCGAGTATCCTATTAAGATGCATTTTTTCGCTTTGGGTTCAAGCTTGTCCGGTTGTAACTTCTTTACATAGGCTTCGCAACCCCAAACTTTAAGGAACGACAATCTAGGTTTCTTCCCAAACCATAATTCATACGGTGTCGTTTCAACGGATTTAGATGGTGCCCTATTTAAAGTGAATGCGGCTGTTTCTAATGCATAACCCCAAAATGATAGCGGTAAATCTGTAAGTGACATCATAGAACGAACCATATCTAAGAGAGTTCGATTACGACGTTCGGACACACCATTACGTTGTGGTGTTCCCGGCGGTGTCAATTGTGAAAGTATTCCGCATTTCTTTAAATGCTCGCCAAACTCGTAACTTAGATATTCACCTCCACGATCAGAACGTAGAAATTTAATCTTCTTGTTACGTTGATTCTCCACCTCACTTTGAAATTCCTTAAACTTCTCGAAAGTTTCGGACTTATGTTTCATGAAATAGATATACCCATATCTACTCATGTCATCTGTGAAGGTAAGAACATAACGATAACCACCGCGCGATGCTACACTCATTGGACCATACACATCGGTATGTATGATTTCCAATAATCCGTAGCTTGCTCCATCATACCAGAAAATGGAGTCTTAGTCATTTTACCCATCATACATGCTTCGCATCTTTCAAGTGATTCGAAATCAAGTGATTCAAGAAGTCCATCGAAATGGAGTTTCTTCATACGCTTCACTCCAATGTGACCAAGACGACAATGCCACATATAGGTCGAGTTATCGCTCAATTTCAAACGTTTAGCTTCAATGTTATTAATATGTGTATTTCCACTATCGAGATTCAATAAGAATATACCATCTATCAAAGGTGCATGTGCATAAAACATATTACTCATATAAATCGAACAACCATTATTCTTGGAATTAAACAAGTAACCGTCTCGCAATAAACAAGATCCCGATATAATGTTCATGCTCAACACAGGCACCAAATAACAATTATTTAAGTATAAAACTAATCCCGATGGTAGATGAAGAGGTAGCGTGCCGACCGTGATCACATCAACCTTTGATCCATTTCCAACGTGCATCGTCACCTCGTTCTTCGCTAGCTTCCGTTTATTCTGCAGTACCTGTTTTGAGTTACAAATATGAGCAACCGAACCAGTATCAAATACCCACGCACTACTACGAGTACTAGTGAGATACACATCAATAACATGTATATCGGATATACCTTTCTTCTTGATGTTGCCGTTCTTCAAATCCGCCAAGTACTTTGGGCAATTCCGCTTCCAGTGACCCTCTCCCTTGCAGTAAAAGCACTCAGTATCAGGCTTAGGTCCAGCCTTGGTCTTCTTCACTCGTGCGGCAACTTTCTTACCACCCTTCTTGAAGTTTTCCTTTTGCTTGATGTGAAGGGAATATGCCCTGAGAGGCAATAATAAAGTGTTTATTATGTGTATTCCAAGTATATGATAGATGTTTATTTTGCATGCTATAATTGTATTAATACGGAAACGTTAATACATGTGTGTTTAATAAACAAGTAAAGTTCCTAGTTATGCCTCTCTCATAAACTAGCTCGTTGATTAACAAGATGATCAAGGTTTCTGATCATGGACATTGGATGTTGTTAATAACGGGATCACAACATTAGTGTAATGGTGTGATGAACATTCATCCAAGTATAGCATTACGATCAAAGTCATTGAGTTTATATTTCTATAACAACTTACGAGTGATCCTAATCCTTAGACAATGAGATCATGTCAATCACTAACACCTAAGCGCTTTCTTGATAACATCAAACGTCACACCGTAACAGGGTGATTATAAAGATGGATTCAGAACTAATAAAGTGTTATGTTGAGGCTCATGGATCGAGAGTGGAATTTGTTCATCCCGATGACGGATAGATATACTCTGGGCCCTCTCGGTGATATCACATTGATTAGCTTGCAAGCAAGTGATTTGATCACTAGAGTTATATCACAGGAACGAGAAAAGAGTGCATGTCGGTAACGAGATCAAACTAGGTATGTAGATACCGATGATCGAATCTCGGACATGTAATATATCGTGAAACAAAGGGATTAAGATAGTAGTGTAAAAGGTTCAGACAATCACAAGAAAGTCATCGTTGAATGTGTGGGAGTCAGTATGGGTCTCCAGATCCCGCTTCTGATTATTGATCCGGGAGGGGTCTCGATCATGTCCGCATTATTCACGAACCGTAGGGTGACACACTTAAGAGACACCGACATCCAATTGGAGAAAATGTTTCATGCCGAAAGAATGAACAAGCGTAGGAATTTATTTCACTAGATACCGAAACAGGTTTTCGGGTGAAATTGCATAAAGTGGTTATGCATGTGAAATAGAATTATAGCAAGGGGTTGTTTGTGAATGTTTGTCATTAAAGTAATTGACAAAATTCTGAATAAAATAAAAGAGTTTTATTTAATGAGAGTTTGCATTAAATTTGGTGGAAATTTAATGGGAATTTGAGTGGACTTTTGAGTGGAGGGATTTTAAAGGGCATTTTGTGAGTGAAGTGTCCACCCACATGAATGAAGGAGGGGAGGGGGCTGCCCCCATGTCCGGCGGCCACCCCCTTGGGTGCCCCCCCTCCTCACTTGTCTCTCACACCTCCTCGTGAAGGATCTCTCTCCCCCTCTAGAATTTATTCCCCATGGTCTCGGACTAGCGAGATACATGTTCCCGGTGGCTATTCGGCAAGAAAGAGTTGTGCTTCCGCTGCATCGCTGGAGCGAGGAGGCGGAGGTTGCTCGGTGCCTCGAACGTGTGTGCGAGCACGGATGCGCTGCTGATTTGCGGCGCTAAGACTTCCTCTCGATCTTGAGATCGGCAAGAGATCGTCTACATCAACCACGAGTTGAACTCGTTAAGCTTTGTCGGTCTTCAAGGGTATGTTCTCTACGGATATACATCCTCGTTGTTTGTATCTAGTAGATAGATCTTGGTATATAGTTCACATCGTAGGAAAATTTTGTTTTCTATGTCGCGAACCCTACAAAGGGTATCGAGCCGGATCTATGCGTAGATACTTTACATGGGTAGTACATATGAGTATGTGGGATGATGATCATGTTGTTGCTCCTTTGTTTTAATTTTGGATATTGGTGGCATAGTGGGATGAAGCGGCCGGACAAACTTTACATGTCCTCACATGAGACCTGTTCCACGCTTGACATGCAACTAGTTTGCATAAGTGGCTAGCGGTGTTTGTCTCTCCTACTATAGTCAATATCTATTTTGCAAGCGAGTTGTCAAAATTTGATTATCCTCGTTGTGGTTCATGTTCGTAGGTAAGAACGGTTCTATCTCGAAGCCCTAAGCCACGTAAAACTTGCAATGGATAAATTAGAGGCGTCTAGTTTAGATTGTTCTTTGGGCTAGTGTTATGATATGGTAGTGTTGTAAGTAGAAGTATGAGATGATACTCTTACACACATAGCGTAAAATCCATAGACCTTGGATTTACACATATAGGTATGATAGTGATCATACCACGATGCACATGATAGAAATCATCTGCGGGAACCATATCATTTCACTAATAAACATATGATGTTTGATAGCATCTTATATTGCTTGTTTAGCGCTTTGTTAGCATAATAAGATGATCCCTCATTTAAATATCAAGATAAGAATGTGTTCTTCCTTTAGTATGCGCCGATTATGTTTTTCGCTCCAAGACATCACGTGATGATCGGGTGTTCTTGGATCCACGACCATATTTGGTGTAAAGCGATTACACGAATACTAAGGTTCTAACTTGGCGAGCCTAGCATGTATGCACATGGCCTCGGAACACGGACGAAAGGTTAAGCATGAGTCATATAGTTGATATGATGCCCATTTGATGCTCGCTTTGAAGCTATACCGACTCACATGATGATCGGACTTGGTGTAGTGGATTTGGTTCATGTAATCACCAAAAGGCACGAGGGATGTCGTTTTTGAGTGGGAGTTCATTTGTAATATAGATTAGTTGAACTCAATCTATCATACACTTAGTCTAAACTTTACAAATTCTGTTGTAGATGGCACCACACCTTTTAATTTCAATGTGTTCATGGAGAAAGAGAAACTAGCAACGAACGGTAGCAACTTTACCGAATGGGCCATGAATTTGAGGATTCTCCTCTCTGCGCACAAAAGCAATATGTGCTAGAAGCGCCTTAGGCCCCCCTTTGATGATGCCCGACGAGGAGAAGAATGTCTATCGACTCGTCGGGAGGACCACAACTTAGTTCATTTGCGGCATATTGTATGGGCTAGAGCCGAACTTCAAAGCGTTTAAACGGCAATGCATTTGATACAATGGGTGAGTTGAAAATGATTTTCGACACACATGCTGCAGTAGAGAGCTACAACGCTTGTAAAAGTTATTTAGTCGCATGATGGAAGAGCACAGATCCGTTAGTGAGCATGTACTCAAGATGTCGGTTACCGATAAGCTTGTGTCCTTGGGAATATTGATTCCCATTGACTTAGGCATCCATCGTGTTCAGTCTCGCCACCTAGCTATAAGAGCTTCGTGATGAACTATAATATGCAAGGCATGAAGAAGTCTCTCCCAGCTTCATCAATGCTTAAAACTGAAGTGGAGATCAAAAGGAACATCAAGTGTTGATGATCAATAGGAACACTGGTTTCAAGAAAGACAAGAAGGGAAAACGGAAGGAAGTAAGGGCGACAAGCCTGTTGCGCTGAAAAGAAACCCCGAGTTGGACCTAAGTCGATCCCGAGTGCTACTATTGTAAGGGGATCGCCATCGAAGCGCAATCGCCCCAAGTATCCGCGCATAAAAAGGCGGCAAGGCAAACAAAGGTATATATGATATACATGTTATTGCTGTGTACTTGACTAGTGCTCTCAGAGCACCGGTATTTGATACGGTTCGCTTGCTAATATTTGTAACTCGAATCGGGGCTGCGGAACAAGCGACCGCTAGCAAGGGTGAGGTCAAGATGCGTGTCGGCAATGGATCAAGCGTTGATGTGATCGCCGTTTAACGCTGCCTCTCCACTTACCGTCGGGATTAGTTATAAACTTGAATAAATGTTATCGGTGCCTAAGCATGAACATTGTATCCGGATCGTGTTTGATGCGAAGTGGTTATTCATTTAAATCGAGAACAATGGTTGTTCCATTTATATGAATGAAATCTTTTATGGTAATGCACCGATGATGAATGGTTTATTTCTATTAGATCTCGATGATAATGTTACACATATTCATAATGTTGATTCTAAAAGGATTAAACTTAATGATGATATATCAAGATATATGTAATCGCCATCTAGGTCATATTGGCGTTAAGCATGAAGAAGCTCCATTCAGATGGACTTTTGGAATCACTTGATTATGAATCATTTGATACATGTGAGCCATGCCTTATGGGCAAGATGACTAGAACGCCGCTTTCGGTTCAATGGAACAGGCGTGATTTATTGGAAATCATACATTCGATGTATGTGGTCCAATGAGTGTGTTTGTGAGGTGGATATCGTTATTTTGTTACTTTCACGGATGATTTGAGTAGATACGGTTATATCTACTTGATGAAACACAAGTCCGAAACCTTTGAAAAGTTCAAGGAATTTCGAATGAAGTGGAAAATCATCGTAATAGAAAGATCAAATTTCTACGGTCCGACCGGAGGTGAGTATCTAAGTTCTGAGTTTAGCACTCACATGAAAGAGTGTGGAATTGTTTCACAACTCACTGCGGAACACCACAACGAAATGGTGTGTCGAACGCCATAATCGTACTTTATTAGATATGGTTCGATCTATGATGTCTCCGACGGACTTAGCTGTCATTTTGGGGTTATGCACTAGAAACTACTGCATTCACTTTAAATCGGGCACCATCTAAATCCGTTGAAAAGACACGTATGAATTGTGGTTTGGAAACAAACCTAAGTGTCATTTATTAAAGTTTGGGGATGCGATGTTTATGTGAAGAAACTTCAACCGATAAACTCGAACCCAAAGCGAAAAATGCGTCTTCATTGGATACCCTAAAGAAACTATTGGGTATTCCTTCTATCACGAATCCGAGGGCAAGGTTTTTGTTGCCAGAATGGATCCTTTCTAGAGAAAGAGTTTCTCGCGAAAGGTGTGAGTAGTCAAGGTAGAACTCAAGAGGTTGTGGAACCTTCTCTTCAAAGTATGGCGAGTAGCGCACGGAAGTTGTTCGAGTTGGCTCCACTGTTGAAGAGGGAACTAATGATAATGATCATGAAACTCCGAAAGAGTACTACCGAACCTCGCAGTCAAGCAGACGTGCGACTCCCAAGTATCAGAAATCTGTCATGAATTTCATGGTTGATGAAAATGATGACCCTGACGTATGAAGAAGCGATGATGAGCCGGATTCCAACAAATGGTTAGAAGCCATGAAATCGAGATGGAATCCATGTATGAAAATCAAGTTTGGAACTTGGTGGAATTACCTCACGAAAAGGCCGTGGAGAACAAATGGATTTTCAAAAGGAAAACCGATGTTGATGGTAATGTGACCGTCTATAAAGCTCGACTTGTCGCAAAGGGGTTTCGACAAATTCAAGGAGTTGACTACGATGAGACTTTCTCTCCGTGGCGATGCTAAAGTCGCTTAGGATTATGTTAGCAATTGCTGCATATTTCGACTCTGAGATATGGCATATGGATGTCAAAACCGCGTTTATCAATGGTAATATTTAAGAAGAGTTGTATATGATACAACCAAAGGGTTTTGTCGATCCTAAGGATGCTAACAAGGTGTGCAAGCTTCATGATCCATCTATGGATTGAAGCAAGCATCACGGTTGGAATCTCGCTTGATGAGGTGATCAAAGAGTTTGGATTTGTCCAAACTTATGGAGAAGCTTGTATTTACAAGAAAGTGAGTGGGAGCAATGTGGCTATTCTGATATTATATGTGGATGACATATTATTGATCGGAAATGATATAGATCTTTTAAACAGTGTTAAAAGTTATCTAAACAGCAAATTTTCAATGAAGGACCTAGGTGAAGCGTCATACATATTAGGCATAAAGATCTATAGAGATAGATCTAGGGGCCCAATAGGGCTATCACAAAGTACATACCTTGATAAGATTTTAAAGAAGTTTAAAATGGACGGAAGTAAGAAGGGGTTCTTACCTATGTTGCAAGGCAAGACATTGAGTAAGACTCAGGTCCGGCTTCGGCGGAAGAAAGAGAGATAATGGACAAAGTCCCCTATGCTTCAGCCATAGGCTCTATAATGTACGTCATGCTATGTACAAGACCAGATGTGGCGCATGCTATTAGTTTGACTAGTAGGTACCAATCGGATCGTGTTCTAACATGGATAGCGGTCAAGAATATCCTTAAGTACTTACGAAGAACTAAGGATATGTTTCTTGTATCTGGTGAAGAAGAGCTCGTCGCTAAGTGTTATGTCGACGCTAGCTTTGACACCGATCGGATGACTCTAAGTCTCAATCGGATACGTATTTCTCATGAATGGCGGAGCGGTTAGTTGGAGGAGCTCCAAACAACCTGGTAGCGGGATCAACAACGGAGGCGAATATGTTGCCGCTTGAGCGGCTCGAGAAGCGCTTTGGATGAAGGAGTTCATATCCGAACTAGGAGTGGTGGCAAACGCGTTGGACCCAATGGTGATCTATTGTGACAACAATGGTGCCATTGCTAATGCCAAAGAGCCAAGGTCTCACAAGCATTCCAAGTATATTAAGCGCGGTTTCACTCCATCCGAGCATGTCAAGGATGGAGATATAAAGATTTGTAAAGTACATATGGATCTCAATGTAGCAGATCCGTTGACTAAAACTCTCCTAGAGCAAAACATGATCAACACGAACTCAATGGGTGTTAGATTTATCACTATGTAACTAGATTATTGTCTCTAGTGCAAGTGGGAGATCAAGGAATATGCCCGAGAGGCAATAATAAAGTGTTTATTATGTGTATTCCAAGTATATGATAGATGTTTATTTTGCATGCTATAATTGTATTAATACGGAAACGTTAATACATGTCTGCTTAATAAACAAACAGAAAGTTCCTAGTTATGCCTCTCTCATAAACTAGCTCGTTGATTAACAAGATGATCAAGGTTTCATCATGGACATTGGATGTTGTTAATACGGGATCACAACATTAGTGTAATGGTGTGATGAACATTCATCCAAGTATAGCATTACGACCAAATTCATTGAGTTTATATTGCTATAACAACTTACGGTGATCCTAATCCTTAGACCATGAGATCATGTCAATCACTAACACCGAAGAGTTTCTTGATAACATCAAACGTCACACCGTAATGGGGTGATTATAAAGATGGATTCGTAACTAATAAAGTGTTATGTTGAGGCTCATGGATCGAGAGTGGAATTTGTTCATCCGATGACGGATAGATATACTCTGGGCCCTCTCGGTGATATCACATTGATTAGCTTGCAAGCAAGTGATTTGATCACTAGAATGTTATATCACAGAACGAGAAAAGAGTGCATGCTCAGTAGCGAGATCAAACTAGGTATGGAGATACCGATGATCGAATCTCGGACATGTAATATATCGTGAAACAAAGGGATTAAGATACTAGCGTAAAAGGTTCCGACGATCACAAGAAAGTCATCGTTGAATGTGTGGAGTCAAGATGGGTCTCAGATCATCCCGCTTCGATTATTGATCCGGGAGGGTCTCGATCATGTCCGCATTATTCACAAACCGTAGGGTGACACACTTAAGAGACACCGACATCCAATTGGAGCAAATGTTTCATGCCGAAAGAATGAATAAGCGAGGAATTTATTTCACTAGATACCAAACAAAGTTTTCGGTGAAATTGCATAAAGTGGTTATGCATGTGAAATAGAATTCTAGCAAGGGGTTATTTGTGAATGTTTGTCATTAAAGTAATTGATAAAGTTCTGAATAAAATAAAAGAGTTTTATTTAATGAGAGTTTGCATTAAATTTGGTGGAAATTTAATGGGAATTTGAGTGGACTTTTGAGTGGAGGGATTTTAAAGGGCATTTTGTGAGTGGAGTGTCCACCCACATGAATGAAGGAGGGGAGGGGGCAGCCCCATGGCTGGCGTCCACCCCCTTGGGTGCCCCCTCCTCCTATAAAAGGAGCCCCCCTCCTCACTTGTCTCTCACACCTCCTCGTGAAGGATCTCTCTCCCCCTCTAGAATTATCCCCCATGGTCTCGGACTAGCGAGATACATGTTCTCGGTGGCTATTCGGCAAGAAAGAGTTGTGCTTCCGCTGCATCGCTGGAGCGAGGAGGCGGAGGTTGCTCGGTGCCTCGAACGTGTGTGCGAGCACGGATGCGCTGCTGATTTGCGGCGCTAAGACTTCCTCTCGATCTTGAGATCGGCAAGAGATCGTCTACATCAACCACGAGTTGAACTCGTTAAGCTTTGTCGGTCTTCAAGGGTATGTTCTCTACGGATATACATCCGCCCGTTGTTTGTATCTAGTAGATAGATCTTGGTATATAGTTCACATCGTAGGAAATTTTTTGTTTTCTATGCTGCGAACCCTACAGTGGTATCAGAGCCGGATCTATGCGTAGATACTTTACACGGGTAGTACACATATGAGTATGTGGGCGATGATGATCATGTTGTTGCTCCTTTGTTTTAATTTTGGATATTGGTGGCATAGTGGGATGAAGCGGCACGGACAAACTTTACATGTCCTCGCACATGAGACCTGTTCCACGCTTGACATGCAACTAGTTTGCATAAGTGGCTAGCGGGTGTTTGTCTCTCCTACTATAGTCAATATCTATTTTGTAAGCGAGTTGTCAACAATTTGATTATCCTCGTTGTGGTTCATGTTCGTAGGTAAGAACGGTTCTATCTCGAAAGCCCTAAGCCACGTAAAACTTGCAATGGATAAATTATAGGCGTCTAGTTTAGATTGTTGCTGGGCTAGTGTTATGATATGGTAGTGTTGTAAGTAGAAGTATGAGATGATACTCTTACAACACACATAGCGTGTAAAATCCATAGACCTTGGATTTACACATATAGGTATGATAGTGATCATACCACGATGCACATGATAGAGATCATCTGCGGGAACCATATCATTTCACTAATAAACATATGATGTTTGATAGCATCTTATATTGCTTGTTTAGCGCTTTGTTAGCATAATAAGATGATCCTCATTTAAATATCAAGATAAGAATGTGTTCTTCCTTTAGTATGCACCGATTATGTTTTCGGCTCCAAGACATCACGTGATGATCGGGTGTTCTTGGATCCACGACCATATTTCGTGTAAAAGCGATTACACATGCGAATACTAAGGTTCTAACTTGGCGAGCCTAGAATGTACAGACATGGCCTCTAACACGGACCGAAAGGTTAAGCATGAGTCATATAGTTGATATGATGCCCATTTGATGCTCGCCTTTGAAGCTATCCGACTCACATGATGATCGGACTTGGTGTAGTGGATTTGGTTCATGTAATCACCAAAAGGCACGAGGGATGTCGTTTTTTGTGGGAGTTCACTCGTAATATAGATTAGTTGAACTCAATCTATCATACACTTAGTCTAAACTTTACAAATTGTTGTAGATGGCACCACCGCCTTTTAATTTCAATGTGTTCATGGAGAAAGAGAAACTAGCAACGAATGGTAGCAACTTTCCGAATGGGCCATGAATTTGAGGATTCTCCTCTCTGCACAAAAGCAATATGTGCTAGAAGCGCCGTTAGGCCCCACCTTTGATGATGCCCCCTGACGAGGAGAAGAATGTCTATCGACTCGTCGGAGGACCACAACTTAGTTCATTGCGGCATATTGTATGGGCTAGAGCCTAACTTCAAAGCGTTTAAAAGCAATGCATTTGATACAATGGGTGCGTTGAAAATGATTTTCGACACACATGTTCTGTAGAGAGCTACAACGCTTGTAAAAGTTCTTTAGCTGCATGATGGAAGAGCACAGCTCCGTTAGTGAGCATGTACTCAAGATGTCGGGTTACGCCGATAAGCTTGTGTCCTTGGGAATATCGATTCCCATTGACTTAGGCATCCATCGTGTTCTGCAGTCTCTGCCACCTAGCTATAAGAGCTTCGTGATGAACTATAATATGCAAGGCATGAAGAAGTCTCTCCCAGAGCTTCTGTCAATGCTTAAAACTGCAGAAGTGGAGATCAAAAAGGAACATCAAGTGTTGATGATCAATAGGAACACTGGTTTCAAGAAAGACAAGAAGGGAAAACGGAAGGGAAGTAAGGGCGGCAAGCCTGTTGCTACCGAAAAAAACCAGTTGGACCTAAGTCGATTCCGAAGTGCTACTATTGTAAGGGACTGCCATCGAAGCTTAATCCCCAAGTATCTGGCGGACAAAAGGCCCGGCAAGGCAAACAAAGGTATATATGATATACATGTTATTGATGTGTACTTGAATAGTGCTCAAGAGCACCGGGTATTTGATACGGTTCATTGCCATAATATTTGTAACTTCGAATCGTGGCGGAACAAGCGACCGCTAGCAAGGGGTGAGGTCAAGATGAAGGGAATATGCCCTGAGAGGCAATAATAAAGTGTTTATTATGTGTATTCCAAGTATATGATAGATGTTTATTTTGCATGCTATAATTGTATTAATACGGAAACGTTAATACATGTGTGTTTAATAAACAAACAGAAAGTTCCTAGTTAAGCCTCTCTCATAAACTAGCTCGTTGATTAACAAGATGATCAAGGTTTCGATCATGGACATTGATGTTGTTAATAACGGATCACAACATTAGTGTAATGATGTGATGAACATTCATCCAAGTATAGCATTACGATCAAAGTCATTGAGTTTATATTGCTATAACAACTTACGGTGATCCTAATCCTTAGACCATGAGATCATGTCAATCACTAACACCTAAGAGTTTCTTGATAACATCAAACGCCACACCGTAATGTGGTGATTATAAAGATGGGTTCGTAACTAATAAAGTGTTATGTTGAGGCTCATGGATCGAGAGTGGAATTTGTTCATCCCGATGACGGATAGATATACTGGGCCCTCTCGGTGATATCACATTGATTAGCTTGCAAGCAAGTGATTTGATCACTAGAATGTTATATCACAGAACGAGAAAAGAGTGCATGTCAGAATCTAGATCAAACTAGGTATGGAGATACCGATGATCGAATCTCGGACATGTAATATATCGTGAAACAAAGGGATTAAGATACTAGCGTAAAGGTTCCGACGATCACAAGAAAGTCATCGTTGAATGTGTGGGAGTCAAGATGGGTCTCCGTGATCCCGCTCGATTATTGATCCGAGAGGGGTCTCGATCATGTCCGTGTTATTCACGAACCGTAGGGTGACACTTAAGAGACACCGACATCCAATTGGAGCAAAAGTTTCATGCCGAAGAATGAATAAGCGCAGGAATTTATTTCACTAGATACAAACAAAGTTTTCGGTGAAATTGCATAAAGTGGTTATGCATGTGAAATAGAATTCTAGCAAGGGGTTATTTGTGAATGTTTGTCATTAAAGTAATTGAAAAAATTCTGAATAAAATAAAAGAGTTTTATTTAATGAGAGTTTGCATTAAATTTGGTGGTAATTTAATGGGAATTTTGAGTGGACTTTTGAGTGGAGGGAATTTAGAGGAGTTTTGTGAGTGGAGTGTCCACCCACATGAAGAGGGGAGGCAAGGGCAGCCCCCATGCGCCTGCCACCCCTTGGGGTTCCCCTCCTCCTATAAAAGGAGCCCTCCTCTCACTTCTCACCACACCTCCTCGTGAAGGATCTCTCCCTCTAGAATTTATCCCCATGGTCTCGACTAGCGAGATACATGTTCCCGTGGCTATTCGGCAAGAAAGAGTTGTGCTTCCACGCATCGCTGGAGCGAGGAGGCGGAGGTTGCTCGGTGCCTCGAACGTAAGTGAGCACGGATGCGCCGCTGATTTGCGGCGTTAGGACTTCCTCTCGATCTTGAGATCGGCAAGAGATCGCCTACATCAACCATGAGTTGAACTCGTTAAGCTTTGTCGGTCTTCAAGGGTATGTTCTCTACGGATATACATCCGCCTGTTTGTATCTAGTATAAATAGATCTTGGTATATAGTTCACATCGAGAAAATTTTTTTTCTATGTCATAACCCTACAAAGGGTATCGAGCCGGATCTATGCGTAGATACTTTACACGGTAGTACACATATGAGTATGTATGGCGATGATCATGTTGTTGCTCCTTTGTTGTGATTTTGGATATTGGTGGCATAGTGGGATGAAGCGGCCGACAAACTTTACATGTCCTCGCACATGAGACCTGCTCCACGCTTGACATGCAACTAGTTTGCATAAGTGGCTAGCGGTGTCCCTCTCCTACTATAGTCAATATCTATTTTGCAAGCGAGTTGTCAACAATTTGATTATCCTCGCTAGGTTCATGTTCGTAGGTAAGAACGGTTCTATCTCGAAAGCCCTAAGCCACGTAAAACTTGCAATGGATAAATTAGAGGCGCCTAGTTTAGATTGTTGCCGGGCTAGTGTTATGATATGGTAGTGTTGTAAGTAGAAGTATGAGATGATACTCTTACAACACACATAGCGTGTAAAACCATAGACCTTGAATTTACACATATAGGTATGATAGTGATCATACCACGATGCACATGATAGAGATCATCTGCGGAACCATATAATTTCACTAATAAACATATGATGTTTGATTGCATCTTATATTGCTTGTTTAGCGCTTTGTTAAGCATAATAAGATGATCCTCATTTAAATATCAAGATAAGAATGTGTTCTTCCTTTAGTATGCACCGATTATGTTTTCGCCGCCCAAGACATCACGTGATGATCGGGTGTTCTTGGATCCACGACCATATTTCGGTGTAAAAGTTACACACGCAAATACTAAGGTTCTAACTTGGCGAGCCTAGCATGTACGCACATGGCCTCGAACACGTACAAAGGTTAAGCATGAGTCATATAGTTGATATGATGCCCATTTAATGCTCGCTTTGAAGCTATACCGACTCACGTGATGATCGGACTTGGTGTAGTGGATTTGGTTCATGTAATCACCAAAAGGACATGAGGGATGTCGCTTTTGAGTGGGAGTTCATTCGTAATATAGATTAGTTGAACTCGATCTATCATACACTTAGTCTAAACTTTACAAATTCTGCTGTAGATGGCACCACCGCTTTTAATTTCAATGCGCTCATGGAGAAAGAGAAACTAGCAACGAACGGTAGCAACTCTACTGAATGGGCCATGAATTTGAGGATTCTCCTCTCACAAAAGCAATATGTGCTAGAAGCGCCGTTAGGCCCCCACCTTTGATGATGCCCTGACGAGGAGAAGAATGTCTATCGACTCGTCAGAGGACCACAACTTAGTTCATTGCATATTGTATGGGCTAGAGCCGAACTTCAAAGCGCTTCAAAACGGCAATGCATTTGATACAATGGGTGAGTTGAAAATGATTTTCGACACACATGTTGTCAGAGAGCTACAATGCTCGTAAAAGTTCTTTAGTCAGATGATGGAAGAGCACATTCATTAGTGAGCATGTACTCAAGATGTCGGGTTATGCCGATAAGCTTGTGTCCTTGGGAATAACGATTCCCATTGACTTAGGCATCCATCGTGTTCTCGCAATCCGCCACCTAGCTATAAGAGCTTCGTGATGAACTATAATATGCAAGGCATGAAGAAGTCTCTCCCGAGCTTCCAATGCTTAAAACCGCAGTATGGAGATCAAAAGGAACATCAAGTGTTGATGATCAATAGGAACACCGGTTTCAAGAAAGACAAGAAGGGAAAACGGAAGGAAGTAAGGGCGGCAAGCCTGTTGTCGCTCGAAAAGAAACCCCGAGTTGGACCTAAGTCCGATACCGAAGTGCTACTATTGTAAGGGATCGCCATCGAAGCGCAATCGCCCCAAGTATCCGCGCATAAAAAGGCCGCAAGGCAAACAAAGGTATATATGATATACATGTTATTGATGTGTACTTGAATAGTGCTCGCAGAGCACCGGGTATTTGATACCGTTCGCCATAATATTTGTAACTCGAATCGTGGGTCATGAACAAGCGACCGCTAGCAAGGGTGAGGTCAAGATGCGGTTTCAATGGATCAAACGTTGATGTGATCGCCGCCGAACGCTACCTCTCCACTTACCGCCGGGATTAGTCATAAACTTAAATAAATGTTATCGTGCCCGCACCGAGCATGAACATTGTATCCGGATCATGTTTGATGCAAAGTGGTTATTCATTTAAATCGAGAACAATGGTTGTTCCATTTATATGAATGAAATCTTTTATGGTCATGCACCAATGATGAATGGTTTATTTCATTGATCTCGATGATAATGTTACACATATTCATAATGTTGATGCTAAAAGGATTAAACTTAATGATGATATATCCGATATATGTGGCAATCGCCGCTCAGGTCATATTGGCATTAAACGCATGAAGAAGCTCCATTCGATGGACTTTTGGAATCACTTGATTATGAATCATTTGATACATGTGAGCCATGCCTTATGGGCAAGATGACTAGAACGCCGCTTTCCTGTTCAATGGAACGGCGACATGATTGGAAATCATACATTCGATGTATGTGGTCCAATGAGTGTGTTTGCCGAGGTGGATATCGTTATTTTGTTACTTTCACGGATGATTTGAGTAGATATGGTTATATCTACTTGATGAAACACAAGTCTGAAACCTTTGAAAAGTTCAAGGAATTTCGTAATGAAGTGGAAAATCATCGTAATAGAAAGATCAAATTTCTACGGCCCGACCGTGGAGGTGAGTATCTAAGTTACGAGTTTAGCAATCACATGAAAGAGTGTGGAATTGTTTCACAACTCACACCGCCGAACACCACAAATAAATGGTGTGTCTGAACGTCAGAATCGCATTTTTATTAGATATGGTTCGATCTATGATGTCTCCGGACTTGCCGTTGTCATTTTGGGGTTATGCACTAGAAACCGCATTCACTTTAAATCGGCACCATCTAAACTGCTGAAAAGACACCAGATGAATTGTGGTTTGGAAACAAACCTAAGTCATCATTTCTAAAGTTTGGGGTTGCGATGTTTATGTGAAGAAACTTCAACCGATAAACTCGAACCCAAAGCGGAAAATGCGCCTTCATAGGATACCCTAAAGAATCTATTGGGTATTCCTTCTATCATGCATCCGAGGGCAAGGTTTTTGTTGTTAAGAATGGATCCTTTCTAGAGAAAGAGTTTCTCGAAAGGTGTGAGTAGTCGAAAGGTAGAACTCAAGAGGTTAGGAACCTTCTTCAAAGTATGGCGAGTAGCGCAGTCACGAAGTTGTTCCGAGTTGGCTCCACCTGAAGAGGGAACTAATGATAACGATCATGAAAATCCGAAGAGAGTACTACCAACCTCGCAGGTCAACAGACGCGGCAGCCCCCGAGACGGAAATCTGCCATAAATTTCATGGTTGATGAAAATAATGACCTGCGACGTATGAAGAAGCGATGATGAGCCCGGATTCCAACAAATGGTTAGAAGCCATGAAATCCGAGATGGAATCCATGTATGAAAATCAAGTTTGGAACTTGGTGGATTACCTCACACCGAAAGGCCGTGGAGAACAAATGGATTTTCAAAAGGAAAACTGATGTCGATGGTAATGTGACCATCTATAAAGCTCGACTTGTCGCAAAGGGGTTTCGACAAATTCAAGGAGTTGACTACGATGAGACTTTCTCTCCGTAGCGATGCTAAAGTCGCGATTAGGATTATGTTAGCAATTGCTGCATATTTCGATTATGAAATATGGCGTATGGATGTCAAAACCGCTTCTCAATGGTAATATTGAAGAAGAGTTGTATATGATACAACCAAAGGGTTTTGTCGATCCTAAGGATGCTAACAAGGTGTGCAAGCTTCATGATCCATCTATGGATTGAAGCAAGCATCGAAGTTGGAATCTCCGCTTTGATGAGGTGATCAAAGAGTTTGGATTTGTCCAAACTTATGGAGAAGCTTGTATTTACAAGAAAGTGAGTGGGAGCAATGTGGCATTTCGATATTATATGTGGATGACATATTATTGATCTAATGATATAGAACTTTTAAACAGGTTAAAAGTTATCTAAACAAAGAAATTTTCAATGAAGGACCTAGGTGAAGGCCATACATATTAGGCATAAAGATCTATAGAGATAGATCTACGCGCCTAATAGGGCTATCGCAGTACATACCTTGATAAGATTTTAAAGAAGTTTAAAATGGACTAAGTAAGAAGGGTTCTTACCTATGTTGCAAGGCAAGACATTGAGTAAGACTCAAAGTCCGCTCATGAAGAAAGAGAGATAATGGACAAAGTCCCTATGCTTCACCCATAGGCTCTATAATGTACGCCATGCTATGTACAAGACCGGATGTGGCACACGCTATTAGTTTGACTAGTAGGTACCAATCGGATCCGTGTTCTAACATCGATAGCGGCCAAGAATATCCTTAAGTACTTAAGAAGAACTAAGGATATGTTTCTTGTATACGGAGGTGAAGAAGAGCTCGTCGCTAGGTGTTATGTCGACGCTAGCTTTGACACCGATCCGGATGACTCTAAGTCTCAATCCGGATACGTATTTCTCATGAATGGCGAGCGTTAGTTGGAGGAGCTCCAAACAACCTGTAGTAGCGGGATCAACAACGGAGGCCGAATATGTTGTCGCTTGAGCGGCTCAGAAGCGCTTGATGAAGGAGTTCATATCCGAACTAGGAGTTGTGGCAAGCGCGTTGGACCCAATGGTGATCTATTGTGACAACAATGGTGCCATTGCCAATGCCAAAGAGCCAAGGTCTCACAAGCATTCCAAGCATATTAAGCGCCGTTTTCACTCCATCCGCGAGCATGTCAAGGATGGAGATATAAAGATTTAGAAGTACATACGGATCTCAATGTAGCAGATCCTGACTAAAACTCTCCCTAGAGCAAAACATGATCAACACCGTAACTCAATGGGTGTTAGATATATCACTATGTAACTAGATTATTGTCTCTAGTGCAAGTGGGAGATCAAGGAATATGCCCCGAGAGGCAATAATAAAGTGTTTATTATGTGTATTCCAAGTATATGATAGATGTTTATTTTGCATGCTATAATTGTATTAATACGGAAACGTTAATACATGTGTGTTTAATAAACAAATGAAAGTTCCTAGTTAAGCCTCTCTCATAAACTAGCTCGTTGATTAACAAGATGATCAAGGTTTCTCGATCATGGACATTGGATGTTGTTAATAACGGATCACAACATTAGTGTAATGATGTGATGAACATTCATCCAAGTATAGCATTACGATCAAAGTCATTGAGTTTATATTGCTATAACAACTTACGAAGTGATCCTAATCCTTAGACCATGAGATCATGTCAATCACTAACACCTAAGAGTTTCTTGATAACATCAAACGTCACACCGTAATGTGGTGATTATAAAGATGGGTTCGTAACTAATAAAGTGTTATGTTGAGGCTCATGGATCGAGAGTGAATTTGTTCATCCCGATGACGGATAGATATACTGGGCCCTCTCGGTGATATCACATTGATTAGCTTGCAAGCAAGTGATTTGATCACTAGAATGTTATATCAGAACGAGAAAAGAGTGCATGTCGAACGAGATCAAACTAGGTATGGAGATACCGATGATCGAATCTCGGACATGTAATATATCGTGAAACAAAGGGATTAAGATACTAGCGTAAAGGTTCCGACGATCACAAGAAAGTCATCGTTGAATGTGTGGGAGTCGATGGGTCTCCGGATCCCTCTTCTCGATTATTGATCCGAGAGGGTCTCGATCATGTCCGCATTATTCACGAACCGTAGGGTGACACACTTAAGAGACACCGACATCCAATTGGAGCAAAAGTTTCATGCCGAAGAATGAACAAGCGCAGGAATTTATTTCACTAGATACCAAACAAAGTTTTGGGTGAAATTGCAGAAAGTGTTTTTGCATGTGAAATGAAATACTAGCAAGGGGTTATATGTGAATGTTTGTCATTAAAGTAATTGAAAAAAATCTTAATAAATAAAAGGATTTTTATTTAATGAGAGTTTGCATTAAATTTGGTGGAAATTTATTGGGAATTTGAGTGGGTTTTTGAGTGGAGGGAATCGAAAGGAATTTTGTGAGTGGAGTGTCCACCCACATGAATGAGGGGAGGGAAAGGGGCAGCCCCATGCGCCGGCCACCCCCTTGGGGACCTCCCCCCTCTCCTATAAAAGGAGCCCCCTCCTCTCCTCTCACTCACACCTCCTCGTGAAGGATCTCTCTCCCCTTATAGTATTTATCCCCCATGGTCTCGGACTAGCGAGATACATGTTCCCGGTGGCTATTCGGCAAGAAAGAGTTGTTCTTACGCTGCATCGCTGGAGCGAGGAGACAGAGGTTGCTCGGTTCCTCGAACGTGTGTGCGAGCCAGATGCTGGCTGATTTGCTTGCTAGGACTTCCTCTCGATCTTGAGATCGGCAAGAGATCGTCTACATCAACCACGAGTTGAACTCGTTAAGCTTTGTCGGTCTTCAAGGGTATGTTCTCTACGGATATACATCCGCCCGTTGTTTGTATCTAGTATAAATAGATCTTGGTATATAGTTCACATCGTAGGAAAATTTTTGTTTTCTATGCTGCGAACCCTACACAAGATGCGTGTCGGCAATGGATCAAGCGTTGATGTGATCGCCGTCGGAACGCTGCCTCTCCACTTACCGTCGCGATTAGTTATAAACTTGAATAAATGTTATCTGGTGCCTGCACTAAGCATGAACATTGTATCTGGATCGTGTTTGATGCGAAGTGGTTATTCATTTAAATCTGAGAACAATGGTTGTTCCATTTATATGAATGAAATCTTTTATGGTCATGCACCGATGATGAATGGTTTATTTCTATTAGATCTCGATGATAATGTTACACATATTCATAATGTTGATTCTAAAAGGATTAAACTTAATGATGATATATCCGCATATATGTGGCACTGCCGTCTAGGTCATATTGGCGTTAAACGCATGAAGAAGCTCCATTCAGATGGACTTTTGGAATCACTTGATTATGAATCATTTGATACATGTGAGCCATGCCTTATGGGAAAGATGACTAGAACGCCGTTTTCCGGTTCAATGGAACGGGCGATGATTTATTGGAAATCATACATTCGATGTATGTGGTCCAATGAGTGTGTCATGAGGTGGATATCGTTATTTTGTTACTTTCACGGATGATTTGAGTAGATACGGTTATATCTACTTGATGAAACACAAGTCTGAAACCTTTGAAAAGTTTAAGGAATTTCAGAATGAAGTGGAAAATCATCGTAATAGAAAGATCAAATTTCTACGGTCCGACCGCGGAGGTGAGTATCTAAGTTACGAGTTTAGCACTCACATGAAAGAGTGTGGAATTGTATAAAGTGGTTATGCATAAAGTGGTTATGCATGTGAAATAGAATTCTAGCAAGGGGTTGTTTGTGAATGTTTGTCATTAAAGTAATTGACAAAATTCTGAATAAAATAAAAGAGTTTTATTTAATGAGAGTTTGCATTAAATTTGGTGGAAATTTAATGGGAATTTGAGTGGACTTTTGAGTGGAGGGATTTTAAAGGGCATTTTGTGAGTGGAGTGTCCACCCACATGAATGAAGGAGGGGAGGGGGCAGCCCCCATGGCCGGCGGCCACCCCCTTGGGTGCCCCCTCCTCCTATAAAAGGAGCCCCCCTCCTCACTTGTCTCTCACACCTCCTCGTGAAGGATCTCTCTCCCCCTCTAGAATTTATCCCCCATGGTCTCGGACTAGCGAGATACATGTTCCCGGTGGCTATTCGGCAAGAAAGAGTTGTGCTTCGCTGCATCACTGGAGCGAGGAGGCGGAGGTTGCTCGGTGCCTCGAACGTGTGTGCGAGCACGGATGCGCTGCTGATTTGCGGCGCTAAGACTTCCTCTCGATCTTGAGATCGGCAAGAGATCGTCTACATCAACCACGAGTTGAACTCGTTAAGGTTTGTCGGTCTTCAAGGGTATGTTCTCTACGGATATACATCCGCCCGTTGTTTGTATCTAGTAGATAGATCTTGGTATATAGTTCACATCGTAGGAAAATTTTTGTTTTCTATGCTGCGAACCCTACATGATGCTCTTTCTTGATCTCCACTTCTGCAGATTTCAACATGGAGAAGAGTTCTGGGAACGTCTTGTTCATGTTTTGCATATTGTACTTCATCACAAAGTTCTTGTAACTTGGTGGCAGTGATTGGAGGACACGGTAAATCCCCAAAGCATTAGGAATCACTATACCCAAACTTTGGAGTTTGTTTGCGTGCCCAGACATCTTAAGAACATTCTCACTGACGGAGCTTCCCTCTTCCATCTTGTAGTTAAAGAATTTTTCAGAAGCCTCATAACTCTCAACTGCCGCGTGAGCCTCAAATATCATTTTGAGTTCACGGACAATATAATGTGGGTCATGGTTCTCAAACCTTTTCTGAAGCTCCGATTCCAAACCATACAAGATAGCACACTGAACTATGGAGTACTGATTCTTCCGAGTGAGGTAAACGTTCTTTACTTCATCGGTAGAATCACCGCAGCGGTCACCCAATGTGCATCCAAAGACATAGGTCAAATTACCAGCATTGAGGACAACCCTCAAATTGCGGAACCAATCCGCGAAGTTGCTTCCATTGTTTTTCAACTTTTCTTTCTCTAGGAACGCATTAAAATTGATGGTAGGGGCCACCATTGATCCACAACATATTTGCAATAGTTTAGACTAAGTTTATAAAAATTGAGTTATAATTAATAGTTAAATTAATCTAGGTGAACTCCCACTCAAAACAATATCCCTCACATTGTTTTAGTGATCACACGAACCAAATCCACCACATCAAAACCGATCATCACGAGAGTTGATGTAGCTTCAATGGCGAACAATCGACATGTTCATCATATCTACTATATGACTCATGCTTTACCTTTCGGTAATCCGTGTTCCGAGACCATGTCTGTACATGCTAGGCTCATCAATATCAAACCTTAGCTTCCGCATGAGCACCGCCGCCCACAATGACCATCGTGTTCTACTCGTGCAACAGATCTACATATAAACCTGGCTCTGATACCACTATAGGGGTTCGTAGCATGGAAAACAAAAAAAAATTCTACCGCATGTAAACAAACAAGCCAAGATCTATCTACTAGATTGTAGCAACGAGTCGATAGAGGAACTCACCCTCGAATATTCCAAAGCGGTTAACGAGAGCAGATTCTCGTGGGTGATGTAGTCATACTCTTGCCGATCTCAAGATCGCGTGGACGATCCTTCCAAGTACTGCGTTCGGCCTTCATGATCGGTCACATGTTGACTTGATGAAGACCTTCCTCTCCCTTGTTCCAACAGGCAGCAGAGGTTGTAGCACTCTCCTCGCGATTCCCAAGAAAGACGACTGCAGGTACCGTAAGCAGGGAGAACTCGCAGGGCTTCGCCTTAAGCCGGAGCGAGTATGGTGGACTATGAGAGAGGCCTTGGCGATCTAGGGTTTAGAAGGCACCAATGGGAGAGTGTAGCCGGCGGCTAGGGTTTGGGATCACCCCAACTCGGCGAGTTGGTCGTGCCCTAGGCGGCAGCAGCAGGGGTGGTGGCGCCGACGGCTTAGGTTTAGGGTTTCGGGGTGTGAGAGGTGTAGGCTAGAGGGGCACCCCTGCCCCTTATTTTATAGGTGGGAGGGCGCCGGTTGGGAGGAGGGAGTCCTCCCCCAACTCGGCCTCCTTGGTCGGCGGGTGGAGGGAGGAGGACTTCCTCCCCAAGTAGGTTTCCTACTCTCCCTCCACCAAGCAAACTTGCCGTTTGACTTTTCAAATTGGCGTTTGACTTTTCAAACTAGGATTTGATTTCTCCCTTTATTTTGCCCAGCCATGATAGCTAGTACATGATGCAACCATTCCACATTGTCATGATACATTCATGTACCCTTCCCCTCCGAAGTGTCGGACCTTCCGGAACCTTCTAGAACATTCCCGATGAAAACACCGGAATCATTCCCCAACTCCGAAACAGGACTTTCCTTATATGAATATTATTCTCCATACCATTCCGGATCTCTCGTGATATCCCGGATCCCATCCGAGACTCTGAACAACATTCGGTCTCTTACTCATCATTCCATAACTACTCAACAACATCGAATCCTTAAGTGTGTCTCCCTACGGTTCGTTAATTATGCGGACATGATCGAGACACTTCTCCGATCAATAACTAATAGAGGAATCTGGAAATTCATATGGCTCTACATATTTCTACGATTACTTATGATTGAATGAACCACTTACATACGATACCAATTTCCCTTTATCTCACGATAGTTTACTTATCCGAGGTTTTGATCGCTTGTGTCTCTGCATACCTAGTTCAACCTCACCGATAAGTACTCTTTTCTCGCTCCTGATATGTGATCCCTTGTGAGCCAGTCACATGCTTGCAAGCTAATTGGATGACATTCCACCGAGAGGGCCCAGAGTATATCTATCCGTCATATGGATGGACAAATCCCACTCTTGATCCATGTGTCTCAACCCATACTTTCCAAACACTCAATGCCACCTTTATAGCCACCCAGTTATGGTGTGGTGTTTGATGTCATCAAAGCATCCTTCCGGTGATGGTGATAATCATGATCTCATGGTCGAAGGAATTAGGTTACTATGTATCAGAAAGCTTATAGCAATTGAACTATTAAAATGACTTGATCTTTATGCTACGCTTATGTATAGGAGTATGTCCATCATATCATTCTCCTAATGATATGACCTTGTTATTAACAACATCTCAAATGTTCATGATCAAGAAACCATGATCATCTATTAATCAACAAGCTAGTATTATGAAGAGGCTTTACTAGGGACTCTAATTTAGTTTACAAATCACACAAGTATTAATGTTTCCGGTCAATACTATTATAGCATGAATGTAAACATTTATCATAAACACAAAGTTATAATAATAACTACATTTATTATTGCCTCTAGGGCATATCTCCAACAAAACATTTGCCCCATTGGTATTGTAAGATATGTGGTGGTTCTCTGTGGTAAGATTAAATATCCTGCTAATTTTCTAGTGCTTAATTCAGCAGTTAGCAAAACTTGTCCTATCATTTTTGGTAGACCTTTCTTGAACACTTGTGGAGCTATTATGGATTGTAAGAAGGAAAAAGTTGAGTATGCATGAGGAGTGGCCCTCATATTCAAGGGACATGAGATTGCCAACTTATATTTCGTCAAGCATATACTCCATCTTTTTGCACTTTAACCTTAATCATCTCAAGATGCCTATGATAGAGGCAATGAGGGCTCAAAGCTAGTAAGTACCATAATCTTTTGGAAGATCTTTATGACTTGTAACCCCTGCTTCCCTCTAAGAAGGTACCTTTCTCCCACTTCCAAGTTGAGTCAGTAAACCTACTTCCTCTCTATCTCTAGCAAGCATTTGAGTTGTTGTGTTTCAAGCATTCATATGATGATTTATTCAATCATGTTGTTTATCTTCCTTGTTTGCACAAAACTATTATCTATTGAGTATTACTTTGAAAGCCTTCACTTGTGAAAGACCTTTTTGAGCAAAGAGTGCTCCTGTTTTGAAACTTCTACAAATAGCTTTTTGTAAAAAATCGTTTGCCAGGTGTTCTCTGACCAGGAACAAGTTTGCCAATTCCTATTATGATTTATATTTATGCATCTCTATTGTGACTGATGTACTTGGTTGCAAGCTAAGTTATATAATGGTGAGTTGCTTTCTTCTATGATTTGTGCAATGGTAAGTGTGATGCTTCTTGTTCGTATTCTTTTATCGACACTTCACTCCATAAACATGTGAACATGTTTACTGAGTTCAGTTTTTGCTTGGGGACAAGTGAAGTCTAAGCTTGGGGGAGTTAATACGCCCAATTTGCATCACCTTTCTATATCATAATTTACCTCTATTCATTGATATTTGTCTTATTATGAGGTATTACTTATGGCTTTTCATCTGTTTATGCATGTTGGATGATTCTTGAAGGATGAACTGCCGGAGTCTGGATTCTGATGGAAAAGAAGGCGTTTCGGTGCAATTTCGCGAAGATAAAAAAATACCAGAAAAATATGGAAACATATTATTTTCCCAGAAGACGAAGGGATCCAGGAGGAGCGAAGAGGGGCCACAGGGGGCCCACACCCCCTAGGCGCGAGCCCCCTGGGTCGCGCCTAGGGCAGGTGTGGCCCACCTGCCCGGCTCCCGACTCCGCCCCTTCGCCTATATCTTCCCTACGGAACCCTAAGTCTAGGGGGCGACCACAGATAGATTTCCGCCGCCTCTGGGGGCAAAAAACACCGAGAGAGAAAGATCTTTCTGGCAGACAGATTTCTACCGGGGGAATTCCTTCCCAGAGAGGGGAGACCGTCGCCATCAACACCATCATCAAGCTAGGCTTCATCGGGATCATCATCATCATCACCATCATCATCCACACCATCATCTCCACCAGCACCATCATCACCACTCCGTCCCGCTATAACAATTGTGTTGGATATTGCTTTAGTTCTTAGGGAAAACTTTCCCGGTGTTAATTACTGTTGTAGTTGATGCTTGTGAGTGGAACCATTGGATTATTGTTTATGTTCAGATTGTTATTCATTACCATATCATCTTTGATCTTGATCCATATGATGTCTCGTGAGTAGTTCATTTAGTTCTTGAGGACATGGGAGAAGTCATGTTGTTAGTAGTGAATCTATGATGAGTTATTATTCAATGGTTTAGTATTTAATTTGTTGTGCTATTCTTCTAGTGGTGTCATGTGAACGTCAACTATATGATACTTCACTATTTATGGGCCTAGAGGAATGCATTGTGTATTTGGCTACTAATTGTGGGGTTGCTGGAGTGATAGAAACTTGAACCCCCGTTAGGACACCTTTGCACAAGGGAGCGTAGGATCTTAGAGTTTAAGGTTGTGGTTAGATTTATATCTTAATTACTTTCTTGTAGTTACGAATGTTTGCAGGGTGTTTAATCACAAGTATGTATTAGTCCAAGTAAGATCGGTACATTAGCACATGTTCACCCTCACAACACTTACAACACCAGAGAAAAGTACTCAACTATTTGAAGCGAAAGCACTTGACAGAATTCCCATGTGTCCTCGAAAACGTTTGGTCCTTATAAGTATTTCCACCGGCTTATCCTTTGCTAAGAAAGGATTGGGACACTTGCTGTGTTTGTTCTTTGTTACTTGCATTTTGTTTTGTTGTCTTATCAGAAAACCACTAAAAATTCGTTTGCTAAGTATTCATAGGGATTTCATGCTCCATATCACTGTTCAACATCTTTTGCTCCTTGTTGGGATCGACACTCCTATTTATCGAAAGTACTACGATACATGCCCTATATATGTGGGTCATCACGCATCCACATGCCCATTCCTAGAAATTGGGCAAAACAAATCGAATCGGGGAAATCACAATGCCATGGGCATTGCCGCAAATTAATCAAATCAGGGAAAGTGTGCCTCCTCGGACGACGAGTTGTAGATCTCGACGTCGCCCTCATCGTCCTCGTTTGTATGCACCAATGCCATGGGACAATGGAGGATTTGACCTCGGTGGGGCCAATTTGAGATTGCGGGGCGGGAAGGATCCTGAGGAGAGCGAAATGTGGTCGTTGGGGGAAAGGGATACGCGGGGCAGAGTCTTTAGCGGTCGAATTTTGAAGAGACGCCAGAATTATTCGGAATTCCTCACACACAGGGCGTCCGTATCCAACCTGGTGGTTCCGTCTTTGTTTTCTATGATTTTGTTCATGTAGTTATGTTTTGCCTTGATTTTTCTTGGAACAATATGTAAATTTTGACGTGCCTTATTTTGCAGATGGAGCGAAAGTGGATGTACCACCAGAATCATGGATCCAAGGCGCTCAACAATGGCCTTGTGGGTTTCTTGGAAGCTGCCGAAGAAGATAGGGGTCGAAGAAATGACCAAAAGGTCAGTTGCCCATGAGATACATTGTAGAGACATTTCTAGGATCCAGGCACACTTGATCACAAGGGGATTTATGATGGGGTACGTAATGTTGGAGCAATCACAGTGAACAACAAAGTACAGCGGGGATGATGATGAACAAGAAGATGCTGAAATGGATGATGGTGAGCCTACCATTGTGTTCCCATCCAGAATATAGATCATGACAACAACAACTATAATCACATGAAACTCTAACATACTAGATGTACCAATCAACATGAGTAACAACAGCGCATACGTAATAGAAACCATAGTATAACAATAGATCGAATCACGGTATATGTACTGATCGGTTGCCGATGAAGTCGTTGTTGGTGCAACGGTTGTCGTAGCCTGTCAAAGAAGACGACATTAAAGACGAGTTGCCCGCAGACCAGGAGATCGTCTAAAAAAGACGCGCCGTGATGAAGAACTTGAGAAGTCGCGCCGAGCGCTTCCCAAAACCTTATTTTCCCTCTCTTGTATAGGATCGCAAAGGTGAGTAGTTCTGGAGACCTGCTCTCCCATTCGCCGGTGCACGCCGGCAAGCGTGGGATGAGTCCACGTTGCGAATGCTCGGGTCGGTTACAGTAGCCCACGATCCGGGATCGACCCATAGGCTGACTGTTGACATGTCTGTCAAAACCTCATAATTTTCCTAAGTAGCAAAATAAAGCATCGATCGGCGAGATTCCCGCAACCCGCAAGCGGCGCCGCCGGTATCGTGATGGACGGTGCATGCGTGCGACATTGTCGGAGGAAGAGCGCGTGTGTAGCTCTCTTATTATCTCTCACTTATAAATTGGTGCAACACTCCACCTTATAAGGCGGTGCAACTCTACTTCAACTTCCCATATGAGACTAAATTTTAGCTCCCACTCCATTCCCATGTGAGCTGCCCCAAATATGGGCCCAAACACATGTTCGTTGCCACAAACATGGGCTTTAAGATTTAAGAAAAATATGAAATATACATGTGCCTATTTATTTTAGCCCATTATTTGTAACAATAACCTGACCATGCATCAGATGCTTGGATCACCACTAGTTGGGGGTAGGAGAACCCATTCACATAAGGCCTTAACTATTAGGAATGGTGCCCTATAACGCCACTTTCTGCATTATATTTGTAAACTAGAATTTGGCTAGAACTATTTGTATGTGTCACTGTAATTATTATATTACAGTTTTGGAGCAATGTTCTTATACCTAGTGAAAGATCGTATAAGCGACTAGAGAGGGGTGAATATGCACTACTCAATTTTTAAGCTTCTTTTCGATTTAAGGCTCGACATAATTTAAGTTCTCTAGATATGCAACTATGTGAATGAACCTATATGACAAACAAGCAAGTAGCAACAATAATAGTGGATAAAGGATAGACATAACAGAGCAGTAGACCCAAAGATGTATTCCCGAAGCTCCTTCTTCCTTGTAAAGGAAAGGGGTGAGCAGTACTATAAAAGCATAAAATCTAAAGGATCAATCAGTGGCGAACACCTGGATGCATACTCATATGGTCGAGTGACTCCAGTTATAACTTCTTATTTTTAGGGCTAAGATGAAAATCGAGAGAGCCGTCGCAAACGCATGGGTTTAGTGCTAGTAGCCACCTTTTTTATAATCAATACCACATTATATTAATAGAAGCAATAGTACATGATAGGGATACACGAGCTAATTCCAACAATTATAAAATATAGTCTAAAAAACTAGCAAATCTTCAAGCTCTTCGTACTCTTTCTTCTTTTATGACATAATAATCTTGCACTGCTTTGTTTTTTTCCGAGTAGGACATACCGTCTCTGTTTCTAAACGAAACCGACTCGGATAACATGACGCGACCAGCAGACCCGGCCCAGGACCGCGTGCACCCGTACGTGCCCACAACACGGCGGGCCCCAAATCTAACGCTACACAATCCGGCCCACATCCATAAATGCAAACATTGGGGCAGTTGACCCGAACTTATGCCCACCATGCGTGGTGCGGGCCCGGAAGCAGCATCGTGGCCCCACATAATTCGGACCCATCTGTCGGCAGGGAGAGACGCGTGGGCTTCCGCGCCGGGGTGGACGGGAGCCAGTGACACGGCGGCATTTCGAAACATTTTTCTCTGTGACTGTGTCCCATCACCGGTCAGCTCCTCCGCTCCAAGCCGTTTCAAAATGAACCCACGCACGCACGCGAGAAACATGCTCGGGGTAAACGTCACGGGAGGTGAGCGGAAGCACAAAACGCCTAGCTAGCTAGCTGGGGGCGTGCGCGTGCCGTTTTGCTTTGCTCGCCGTTTCGCGTGCAGGCGTTTTCGAAAAGTTGTTTTCGTCGCAGCCTCTCGGCTCTCTCAGCCCACCCCCCCAGACCACCAACACGAGCTCGATCGAGGCCGCGAGGAGATGGCGGCGGCGGTGGCGAGCATCGGCCTGATGGACAGCGCCTACTTCGTCGGGAGGGGGGAGATCCTCAGCTGGATCAATGCCACGCTCCAGCTCTCGCTCGGCAAGGTCGAGGAGGTCAGACCCAGACCCCGCACTCTATTCCCCATTCCCTCCCCCCGCCCCCGCCTCTGCGTCTCCAAGTACTCCTAGATTGGGTTCGCGTCGGCCCGCGTGTGGCTGAAATTCGTGGCCGTTGGTGGTGCGGCGAGGCTTGGTTGGAGATTTCCGCGCTGATTTCGGGGGCCTCTATTTCTGTCTCGCTGCAGGCGGCTTCGGGGGCGGTGCAGTGCCAGCTGCTGGACATGGTTCACCCGGGAGTGGTGCCGATGCACAAGGTCAGTTTACACGATTACTGATGCGTCCCCCGTTCGCTTAATTAGATGACCGCGATGCTGATTTTGGGGGGTTGTTTCCGCAGGTGAATTTCGACGCCAAGACGGAGTACGACATGATCCAGAACTACAAGGTCCTCCAGGATGTGTTCAACAAGCTGCGCATCAACAAGGTACCGGTTCTCGCCCCTTGCCGTTTCGCCCCACTGTTCCATGGATTTTGGTCATGATTTTGCCTTGCGGTTTGTCATGCGTGAGTACGGTGTGTTGAGATTCAACCTGGAACTGTTCATGATGGTAGCGTATGGTAATGGCCAAATAACGATTCCATAATGTTCCAAGTATGTCATGCAGCACCCTGCAGTACTGAAGTTATGCTCATTGTTGTGCACTGTAAGGAACGAGGAGAGATGGGAATGAAATTAAGAGATTTGTGTTTTGTGTCTGAAAGGCTATAGTGCACAATAGTGGCCAAATAACCATTCGACATTGGACTAATTCTGCTATTCACTATTGAAGTTATGCACATTGTCGTGAGCAGTGAGGAACGAGGAGAGATGGGAACACAATTAAGAGATGTGATTTTCTGTATTGAAGGCTATAGCGCCTAATTTGGTTGGGCCAAGGAGGGGTTCAATGCAAAGTAGGTTCACTGAGGAGGGACAGAAATGAAATTAAGAGATGTGTTTTTTGTGTATTGAAGGCTATAGTGGACCAATTTTGTTGGGTGCGAAGTAGTTTGGTGTTATGTGTCTGTCTATGCTCAGGACTTGACACAGGATCAGGTAAGGCTAGATAGAGTGGTGGGTGTTGTTTGTATGGTTAGTTTTATATGTCACAACAAGTGGAATTCTCATTGTTCTGTCTATGTGCAAATTCCCACAAAACAAGGATTAGATTGTGCCATATGAATGTTTGCCGATTTTGTGGCCTGTATTTCATCCAACAGAGCTAATGGTGCTTTATGTCTGTCCTTCAGCTTCCGTTCTTATTGTTCTGCATAATGTGTAGTAATAAATGGATAAAAGTTCAGTGTTGTCCTAATTAATGAATGTATGATCGTTGCAGAATATTGAGGTCAACAAACTTGTTAAAGGGCGGCCATTGGACAACTTGGAGTTTCTGCAATGGTTGAAAAGATACTGTGATGCTGTCAATGGCGGAATCATGAATGAGTATGTGCTAAATCCAGAGAAAACTGTAGTTCATCACTAACCCTTGATTTGATAACACTATTTTTCTTGTTTTAGGAACTACAATCCTGCAGAAAGAAGGTCTAAGGGTTGCAAAGAGCGTAACCACAAGGGTCCTAACAAGTCATCAAAATCACTTCAAGCCAACAGACTGTCTAGTGCTAATTCAGCAGATGGAGGTACGCTGAATTCTAATATTAGTGTTGGTACTTGTCAATAAATAAATAACGACTGCACTTGTCTTATTTTAGTATGTACATTATAAGATCAGTTCCTACTATTACAAATAAATAAGTCACCTTCCTTGATAAATACAAATCAACACAGGGTCTCAATTTAAGTTGGTGGCATCACTTAGTTTTGCTCACTGTTATTCTGAAATCATTAAAAAGCGCACAGCACGCCTACTTATTTCGTATGACGTTGTTAAATAACTCTATGCTAATCCAATTATGCAGCTCCCACAACTGAAAAAGTTTGTATCAGCACTGTTACCGAAGAGCATTACATGCAGCAGATTCAACAACTATCTGAGAAGGTAGGTAGCGAATAACTTTGAATTGTTTTCTCATTTTTATAGCCTCATTTACTCTGTGTGTGTGGAAAATTCCAGCTGTCTATCCTATACACAGTTACATGAGTATATGCAACTCCAGTGTTACTCCAGAACACATTGTTCTACCTCTTTCAAAAAAAAAAAACACATTGTTCTATAGTTTGTACTGATAGCCCTGACCTTGAATCTAGATTCTGATCATTCTTCTGGTGAAACATGTGGAGTTCCTGTTTTGTAGCTATGAATCTGCACAAGTTGTATCCTTTGTGTTGATGTTTATACTGTCCTACTGGAATGCAGATTGCGGACCTGAAGGTTTCCGTGGACAGCACTGAGAAAGAAAGGGACTTCTACTTCTCAAAGTTGCGTGACATTGAGATACTATGTCAGAGACCAGAGTTGGAGCATCTACCAGTAAGATGAATATCTCTTGGAGATCTAACAGTTCTGTATTTATTTGTTTATTGTACTTATCTGCATCAAAGGGCAATAGTTTCTGAATTCCTGTTAATTTGACCAAGAAGCCTCTCAGCGACCCCCCAATTCCATTTGGCGTTGTTAAATCCTAATCAATTCCACAAAACATTATGTCTCTATGAAAAGCACATGTTCCCCTGCAGCATGCCGTTCATTGGCACTTCAATTACAGTACCAAAGATAGTCTTCTACCATGTTGGTCTTCCGAATAGTTCTCACGACTTCAGCAACAACATAATATTTTACTACTGTGTTGGCATGGTATTGTGTGGTTCCTGTCATATGTCTATTACTACTAAATGATTTGCCTTTCACATCTAATATCTAAACTGAACCTTTGGGCATGGACAACCTGGTTCACTTGAGTTTGTAGTGTCTTTGGTACTGGAAATTCATATATTGCTATTACGATTCATGCTTTTCTTCATTTTGGTTTTACTTTTAACATGGACATTTTTATTGATAGATGACGAAAGGGATAAGGAAGATACTCTATGCGGCTGATGCAAAGGATTCACCATTATCTGAGGCTAATGAAATAATCACCAGGTCACCAGGCATGTTCTCAGATGAAGCAGAGTGTCAAGCGACACCAAATGCATCATACACTTGAAGCCTACAGTGGGGAATTTTGTGGTTCTCCTACCATCAACCTGAGTAGCTCGAGATGTGTAAATTAGCACTAGTAAATAACTTTGACACGGGCGAACTGCTTGTGGCAGTCGCCTGCAACTCCCTCTACCTGTTGCGCTCTTGCGTATTGGAAGACGATCTACCTCTGAGAACACACGACTTGTGATGCATTCTTGGATAAATTCTCATCCTGTCCCCAAACCGCAAAGATTTGTTACTACATCATGTTTTGACAGCTCTTTACTTGCTTTTGTGCGTTGTGTGCTAGTGAGAATCAACGATATCTTTTTGGGCATCAGTGCTTCACAGTTTCCTGAGACGTATGGTGATCAAATGGCTTACTGAAACTGTCGTGACAGCGAGTTCGAAAGTTGCTCACTTCTGTTTGATCTAGTACTCCCTCACTTCTGTTTGATCTAGCACAAAACATGTCTAGATATATCCAAATCTAGACAAATCCAAGTCAACTAATATGGTCGGAGTGAGTAATAAAATTCTGCTATTGATATGCTTGCAGGAGGCATAGTGAATCATGAGAATTTACTTCCATTCTTTAAAAAGGTTATTATGGTGGGAACGCCACTTTGTGGACCAACTCGCTGAACAAACATGAAAAGGTTTCGAAACAAACAACTTACCCTGCCTTGACAAAAACACGAGTCACGCATGCAGTGGCAATTGATAAAATTCAAAATCTGGCATCCACCCGTGAAAAAATAAGTACCAGCCTCTTGTATTTCTAGCATTGCAAAGTTTGGATCTTGCATACGAACATAGGAGATGCCAAAAAGAGGAGAGGGAGGGAGGTGGCATGCCATAAATTTAGTTACTCCCTCCAATCCATATTAGTTGACTCAACTTTATTAAAATTTGGATAAATCTAGAGACTATTTAGTATATAGATTTATTAAATTTTGATAAATCCAAGTCAACTAATATGGGTCGGAGGGAGTAACATATATGTAAAATATTGGCAATGCATTATTCCAAGATATTGCACTGCCAAAGTTTATACAGTCTACAGGTTTACTTTCCGAAACCGCCTAGTATAAAGCTGCTTTTGAGTTTTGACATTTCTTGTTTACCAAAATTACTATCTTCCTAATTTGGTTCAATTTACTTTACGTCAACCATATCATCTACTCCCTCCGTTTTAAAATATAAGATGTTTTAGTTTTGTGAAGCAAATGTATCTAAACTTGTTTTAGTATATAGGTTCACTCAACTTTAGGATGAATCTACTCACTAAAAGAAGTCTAGATTTATTTTCTTCACAAACCTAAAACATTTTATATTTTGAAATGGAGGGAGTAACATGTATAGTATATGGGAGGCTGGAAGCGTTTTCATACAAGGCGAGTATGAGATGATCAAAACATATCAATGTTACTCGCCAAAGAGGACCCGGCATCTCTCACCCATGTGGAGGTTTGAGGTAATATGTGTGTATTTATATTGAGTATGACATGGCAGGGTCTTGTTCTTCGGTGCCCTTGAGAAAATGAAACAAACCACTCAATGACATAGCCACTCTTAGACAGGTCATACACAAACTTAATACCTGTCACTACAATAATAATTAAGCCGACGGCGGTAGACGACGATACCTTTAATATACTAGCTATGAAGGTGAGTGCTCCGGTGAGATCGCGAGTAGGAAGAAACATATAGCGAGTAGGAAGATGTAGAGGGTGTGGAACGGTAGTAGCTATAGGATAGTGAAAAATGGATAAGGTGTCCGAGTATGTAGAGACTTGGTACATCCTTGGATGTCTCCATAGCATCACTAGCCTATGGAGGACCACACATAGCTACAAACAAGTTGTTGGAAAGTGACACCCCTCCTCCCCTCTCCTCTATGAGAGTGACACCCCCGTCTGCAATAAGCACGGCCATCTCCTGTGTTGTGGCCTCGTTTCTCTGCTTCTCCTCTCGTCCGGTCTCAATGGAGAGCGGGACGAAGGAGGGAGTTGTGTTGCTACAGTCGTGTGGAGATTATGCAGGGAACCAGTGGAGTCTGCGACTACTGTAGTACTCCCTCTGTTTTAAAATATAAGATGTTTAGGTTTGTGAAGGCAATATATCTAGACATCTTTTAGCATGTAGATTCGTAGTGAACCTCTCTGAACCTACATAATAAAAGACGTCTAGATACATTATCTTCACAAAGTTAAAACATCTTATATTATGAAATGGAGAGAGTAGTTCCAAAGCGACAACGTGTTCTAGCCCATGCTATCTCCGGCCATGAGGATGGCCCTGTTGTGCTCGAGCATGATGTCAACTCGAGTTTCTTTTTCCTCCTTAGGTGGATGATCTTCTTCGATCTTGGCGTGAAAGCGGGCGCTAGTGCTTCCCCAAGTGGTTTTGTCCTCGATGGAGGCAGGGCGGCCGCGTCCGGAGGTCATCTCTCATTGCCGTTGATCTTGGACTTGATTGCATTTCCACGATTTTCTGTAGGGTGTTGGTTGTAAAGAAGAAGTACAACATTGTAGTTTCTATATTTCTGGTGTCCTTTCAGTAATTGTAGGCTCACCGCCGATATAATGTAGATTCCAGGTCCTTTGGGACCTTTCCTATTCAAATAAAAAAGGTTGCTCGTTAGCAACTCAATCTTCACCTTATGAACCCTTTCAATCATGACTCCATTGATTTTTAAACTCTCATGGTTTCTCTTGGAACTCTTGGCCAACTGATCAAAATATGTCACATACTAGTTAATCAATAAGATTAGTTTTACACATTTTCTTTATTTTCTTTCTATTTACATTAGTTTTCTATATTTCAAAACTATTTTTTTATTTAAAGGTTTGAACTATTCAGGCTAAGGCTGGCATCCAACCCACACAGAGTTCTATATATGTAACAATCTACTACCGAATATGGTAAGAAATGTACGGAAAACTTAGGTATATTATTAATGGAATCCTAAAAGTCCATTGACATATAAATATTCCTAGAGCAAGGCAAACCCTACAAAATAATACAAATCGAAGAGGAAAGAAATGTTGGTTAAAAACTAAGAAAGATCCACAACATCATAATCCAAAATTATAATCAAATCAAATAAGCACACATGATGTGCAAAATATTTTCCATGAATAAATCTTAGCTAGAGATTCTAGAGACAAGATATTTATTTGGAGTATTAATTGGTTTAACTAGCAGCTTTTTTAGCGAATCATGAATACTCCCCCACGATCAGGAACTACTTATTTGGAGTATTATTTTCAGGAGCCAGGGTGATTGCTGGATAAGGCTTATTTCGTTGTTGAATAGTGTCACATTTCTTCATCGGGTTGAGTTTTGGGGTTTGTTGAGGAAAGATGAGGAACTAATTCCCCCCACGATCCATGCACATGAATTTCGACAATCCAACGAGGCGCAAGATGCTTTACTTTTGTTCTGGACTCAGTTACAATTATAAATCTTTAGATAGACATCCAATCGTCATATGTTTAATTTGGGAAGGAGAGAGAGTACTCCTTGTTTTGCCCTTTTGTCAACAAATACTACTCACTGCATTGCATCTGCCAGTATTGGTATATCAAGAACATTGAATAATTATTAGTTTTGGCTTATTTCGTTGTTGAATAGTGTCACATTTCTTCATCGGGTTGAGTTTTGGTGTTTGTTGAGGAAAGGTGAGGAACTAATTCCCCACACGATCCATGCACATGAATTTCGACAATCCAACGAGACGCAAGATGCTTTAATTTTGTTCTTGACTCAGTTATAATTATAAATCTTTAGATAGACATCCAATCGTCATATGTTTAATTTGGGAAGGAGAGCGAGTACTCCTTGTTTTGCCCTTTTGTCAACAAATACTACTCACTGCATTGCATCTGCCAGCATTGGTATATCGAGAACATTGAATCATTATTAGTTTTGGCTTATTTCGTTGTTGAATAGTGTCACATTTCTTCATCGGGTTGAGTTTTGGGGTTTGTTGAGGAAAGGTGAGGAACTAATTCCCCCACGATCCATGCACATGAATTTCGACAATCCAACGAGGCGCAAGATGCTTTACTTTTGTTCTTGACTCAGTTACAATTATAAATCTTTAGATAGACATCCAATCGTCATATGTTCAATTTGGGAAGGAGAGCGAGTACTCCTTGTTTTGCCCCTCCTTGTTTTGCCCTTTTGTCAACAAATACTACTCACTGCATTGCATCAGCCAGTATTGGTATATCGAGAACATTGAATCATTATTAGTTTTGGCTTATTTCGTTGTTGAATAGTGTCACATTTCTTCATCGGATTGAGTTTTGGGGTTTGTTGAGGAAAGGTGAAGAACTAATTCCCCCCACGATCCATGCACATGAATTTCGACAATCCAAAGAGGCGCAAGATGCTTTACTTTGGTTCTTGACTCAGTTACAATTATAAATCTTTAGATAGACATCCAATCGTCATATGTTTAATTTGGGAAGGAGAGCGAGTACTCCTTGTTTTGCCCTTTTGTCAACAAATACTACTCACTGCATTGCATCTGCCAGTATTGGTATATCGAGAACATTGAATCATTATTAGTTTTGGCTTATTTTGTTGTTGAATAGTGTCACATTTCTTCATCGGATTGAGTTTTGGGGTTTGTTGAGGAAAGGTGAAGAACTAATTCCCCCCACGATCCATGCACATGAATTTCGACAATCCAAAGAGGCGCAAGATGCTTTTCTTTTGTTCTTGACTCAGTTACAATTATAAATCTTGGGAGTGACTATTAAGCAGCTAGATGTTTTATAATTGAGAAACATACACATTTTAAGTCAATGAAAAAATGACAGCTGTAGGACTGAAAATAAGTGAAAAGGAACAAAGAAAACTGTCTGTTTTCAGTTGGACAAAACAGACATATTTTCCTCAGCCCAACATTGAATTGCAGCGCCTAAATCTTTCAGCCCAATGTTTAGTCTTCTTTTGGCGGGAGAAAATGTTGTACTTTATTCATTAGGAAGCATCCATACTGTATATATTCTGGAGCAGAATAGAATACCACACGTGAAAGAGCAAACTCACAGGATCTAGCTAGTATGTGTGCAACAACATTCAAACAAAAGAAACTGAAAAAAAAGCTAGCAGCAAGAAGCTTGATATCTTCCACCAGTGCACCCACCGAAGATCTGTCATTGGTCGATGAATTGATTCGACTAACTAGCGAGAGACAGTTTGAAGCAAACACCACGGAGGCAAGCCCTTCATTACAGGTGAGAGACACAACACAAACAGAGCTGGGGCGAGTTCTAACGATACGATCCCCTTTGAGTGGCTTGGTGCAAGCAGCCAAACAATCCCCATTGTGGTTCCGGATCTGGATGCCAACTCCCACCTTGTGCAAATTTGGGAAGACCGTCGTGTCTACATTAAGTAGAACTGAACCAAGCTGAGGCAAAAAAATGTGGGTGGATATTACCTTCATCATTTCCGACAGTATTCCTTGCTTCCAATATATGTCATACTGTGATTACCAAGACAGTGGACCGTTGCGGCGAGGCTCTATCAATGAAATCAAACAACCACTACTTTGGCAAGCGGAAGTTTCTATGACAAAGGTGAATGTCAAAACGCTATTTTACCTGGCTCCATACTCGGAAGCAAACTCACAAAACAGTAGACAATGCTCAACACTCACCTCCTAACCACAATGCACACAAGCAAGATTTATTCTTCTGGCATGAGTTGAGGCCACATCCTGTAGGCCCACTATAGAGGTAACAAACAAAAAGTCTCACTACAGAGGTAACAAACAAAATGCCACATCCTGAACAAATATATGTTCACTTCCTATTACAATCAAAGTTCTTATCTGGTAAATTGATTGATTAAGAAGAAAATGATAAACTAGAGAATGAGTGGATCACGTTACTACGATTCAGGAGTGAAAGATACTAATCCAACACTGTCATGACATAGGGATGCTCAAGATTTAAGAATAAGCTAGAGACTTGATGACTAAATCAAAAAGAGGTAAATGATGAACTAAAGACTAAACTCAAGAAATTCAAAACAAAAGAAATGAGGACTGAATTTTGAAATGCTGAGCAATGATTAACTGAAAAAACGAAAGACAAATCTGAATTTTAAAATGCCGAGAAATGAGTGACGAAATACCGAGAAACTTAAAGAACAAACTGTGGAACAAAGAAAAACACAAACTAAGATACCAGGGGAAATAATATTATTTAGGACTGAAGGAGGTAAATGATAAACTGAAGACTAACCCAAGAAATTTAAAGAAAATTAGTTAGGACTGAATTTAGAAATGCTAAATAAAACACAGAAAAAGCTGTACGTTGATACACAGCACCAAAAACTCTCGTGTCTTCTTTCTATGAGTTCTTTCCTTCTAATCACCATCGTTGAGTGAGTAGAGAGCAGCTGGGGCTGACAAGTGGTATCAGAGCCCAGGGCTTTGGTTTCAATGGCGCCCAGCGGAACGTCGGGGGAGAAGAAGGAGGGCGACGTCGACAGCGGCATCAGTTCGCCGCGTGCCAGGATCCGGGATCCATCCGCAGCCGGCCAAGGGTGCGCGCTAGCAGTGGCACGTCAACTCGCGCCGGTCGTGTCGAGCACCTCCAACGTCCCACCGCTGACGAGCTCCAACTACCGAACGTGGAGGTGAGCCTGCAGGCGCGAGGCCTGTGGGCGGCGATCGAGGGAGCGGAAGATCTCGACGACGAGTACGGCTAGCGCAACGACCGTAGAAGTGCCTCCGGAGCTGCTCCCCGTCCTGAGAAAGCACAAATCCTCACACGAGGTGTGGGAGGTGGTCCGCAAGATGCGCGCAGGTTCAGAGAAACTCCGCGACGCCAAGGCGCAGACGCTGCGCTCAGAGTACGACCAGCTCCGTCACACATCTAAAGAATTAAGATGACTAAACTACAAAATGAGAGACTGAAAAATCAACTGACAGGAAATTAAAGAACTTAAGGACTGAAGTAGTAAGATAACTGAACCAAAAAACAGAGAGCTTGATGAAAAAAAAACTGAAAAAAAAAGAAAAGGTTGAGCAAATAAACCTGAGAAAGACTGAAATAGTTGAAGAACAAGACTTAGAAAAATGAGAAGGACCAACAGAAATGAATATTGAAAGACTAAAAATTAACATTGTTCATTCTCTTCCGTCAGTCGGTCTCTTTATCTTCCTCTAGTTCATTGAATGAGTGAATAATTGAGAAACTTAGGGAAGGAACTGAGGCAATAAGACGATGAGAAACTAAGAAGATGAGAAACTTAAACCTTTTAAGTAATAAAAGCATCCTTTATCGAAAAAAAAAGAAGATGAGAAACTGAACAAACAATTCTTAAAAATTGAACAAGAATGAGAAATTAACTCAAGAAAATCTGCAGAACGCAAACTCAAAAAGCTGATACAATGAACAAAGATGGTAACTGATGAGCTGACACACTGATCAACTAAACATTGAAAGTAATGAGAAATGAATACCGAAGTAGAAAAAATGAATTGAGAATAATGACTAGTGAAATGAACAACAAGAATGAGAATACTGGAGCAACATTTACACAAAGAGACTGAAATGCATACTGAATGCCATTGTTCTTCCCCAGAACTATGAAAATATACAGTGTCATGCCCGCGCGCACAACTTCTGCTACCAAGCGTACAAGACAGAGTCAACGCCCTGTTGTCACAACACCAGTGTGTACATCAGGGGATGAGCGTGCACCAACGCCAGGAGACAGGCAGGCCACAGGACCTGCACCAGCCAAGCAAGCGGTTGGACCCATGGTCTTAGGTAGCTACTATCCAACAACGACAATGATGAACTCACTGAACTGTCTTCTCTTCTAATAAAACGGTACTATTTCATGTCCTTCCCCAACTACTACTCCCTCCGTATCTCTGAAACTCGTGTATCCACATCAGAACCGAATCTAAAAATTTGAGAAGAGAGAGTTGGGGCATCACACACAACATCAATTTTGTGCAGATTAGCTTAAACTGAAATCTATACATGAAAAAAGGCTGGTACAATTATCAGAAAACCTAGACACCAGCCTAAACCAAAACTAAGGAGAGGTCACACACCTCAACACCTGCATCCCGAAACCTAAAAATCCAAAAAATATAATAGAACTCTGGCTACATCATAGACGTGCTGTAACTGAAAGCGAAAGACCTACTTCCACCACAGATCAATCAATCCACAGATCTCGCATGCGGCAATACACTCAGCGACTCCACGCCCCCGACGACAACCAACACCAGGCGCCACACAACAACAAGGACTTGAAATTGGAGCAAAAATTAAGAACAACAGTCAAATTGATATGGCCGGAGGCATACCTCTCTCGTCGGCGACGCACATGCCTTCCGCGCTCACGAATCGACCATTTCGTTCCGTTACACAAAAGGGGGCACGGGCCGCTGATCTCTCCATCCCCGCTATCGGCAGCTTCGGCGTCTCCCCACTCTCCACTGAATTACCGCCTCGCGAAGCGCCATCCCTGCCGGCACCGGCCGAGCTAGCTGCGGCGTCGCCGCTGCCCTCTCCACCATGCCTTTCGGCTCTCTCTTGAGGAACACGAACAGAGTGACGGCTGAGAGCAGAATGAAAATTCAAAAAGAAAAAGGAAAAAAAGGCTAAGCAGAACAAGTCAAAGAGACACTCAGACACACATTGAGATTAGATCAAAAAAGTAGCTGTTTTCCAATTGCAAAACAGCTAGCTGTTTATTAGGAAAAGTGTAAATCTTTAGATAGACATCCAATCGTCATATGTTTAATTTGGGAAGGAGAGCGAGTACTCCTTGTTTTGCCCTTTTGTCAACAAATACTGTTAATTTCAACTTTACAGAGGATCTAGTCTAGATCTAACAGTAGCACTACACATCACCTTTGTAGATCGAGAACTGAGAGAGAGAGAGAAAGAGAGAGAACGGAGACGCTTCACCGCTCCCGGCTTGGTGACAAGAGCCGAGGAATGCTCGAATCGCCGAGCCGGAACCTCCGTCGTTGCTGGGTGGGTGGAAATGGGGTGAGTGGCGTGTGACTAGGTTGCGGTGGAGCTTCCTGTCAGCAGCTAGCCTAGATCGGATTGGCTTGTAGCGGGCGGCTAGGCACGGCTAAACCTCGAGGTCGTCTTCGGCCTCACCACTTTATATAGCGACATGGGGCCCACCGTCCTAGATAAGGATGGGCGCCGATCGTATGCGCAGTAGGCGTGGTTGGGCCCGATCACGCTGAGATCTATCCAACATTCTCCCCTAGATCTCGACTTTACTTTTAACCTTGTTCTTTACTTATTTCATCATGCATTATACATAGAGCATGTTTCATCGTCTCAAAGACAATTGCCGATAGAATCGCATACCACTATATACCTTCATGTTCAAACAAATTACATTACTTTTGGGCCTCTGGTCCGTGAATCATAGGCTTTCCATTAAACCCATGCCGCTATGTGTTCCTTGAACACATTGGGTGGTAAGCCTTTCGTTAGCGGATCCGCAAGCATATCCTTTGTCCTTATATGCTCGAGACTTATAGTTTGATCCCGGACTTTGTCCTTCACAACATAATACTTTATATCTATAGACTTTGAAGCATTACTCGACTTGTTGTTGTGAGCATAGAATCTGCGGGCTCGTTGTCAAAGACATCTTTAGTGGCTCACGATGCAACAACCACTTTCAAGTCGGGTAAGAATTTCTTTAACCATAACGCATCCCATGGCCTCATAACATGTTATAAATTCTGCATACATCGTAGATGATGCAACTATCGATTGTTTGGCGCTTCTCCACGAAATAGCACCCCGCGAGAGTAAAGACATACCGTCGTGGACTTTCTATCGCCTTTATCTCCCAAAAATCTGCATCCGAATACCCCTTTATCTCTAGGGAATCGATCTTCAGATGTTAGCATGAGGCCTTTTGTGCCTTGCACATAGCGCAAAGCTTTCTTTACCATCTTCCGGTTTCATGCCTCGATTCTCTTGATATCTACCAGTACCGTGATAAAAGCTAAGTCGTATGAGTGCACACTTGTGCATACCGTAAGCTTCCAACACCAAGCATATGGTATCGACTTCATTTGATCGATCTCATATTGATTCTTTGGACATTGGGATTTCCCAAAACTGTCGCCTTGACTATGGGAGTGTGTTGAATTACTCGCATGCATATTGTATTTCTTTAAAATCTTTTCACAATACGCATGACAGTCCTAACATTCCATTCTTTCTCCTCGGTGAATTTCTATGCCCAAAACATAAGATGCCTCACCAAGGTCTTTCATGTCAAAGTTTGATGACAGAATTTCTTTGTTTCTAGTAGTAGACTAACATCAATGCTAGCAAGCGTAATGTCATCCACATATAGAATTAGGAAAATATATTTCCCACTTTTGAACTTTGCATAAATGCAATTGTCCTCAACATTTTCTTTGAATCCAAAACGTTTAATGGTATCATTAAACTTTAAATACCACTGCCTAGAGGCTTGCTTTAACCCATAAATGGATTTCTTTAGGCGGCATCCCATATGTTCCTTCCCCTCCATGAAAAAACCCTTGGGTTGTTTCATGTAAACATTCTCTTCTAAATCTCCATTTAGAAATGCCGTCTTGACATCCATTTGATGTAACTCTAAATCAAAATGAGCAACTAGTGCCATGATGATTCTGAAGGAGGTCTTACATGAGACCGGAGAAAAAGTCTCATTGTAATCTACACCTTCTCTTTGCGTAAAGCCTTTTGCCACGAGTCTAGCTTTGTACTTCTCTACATTCCCATTGGAGTCATACTTTGTTTTGTAGACCCACTTGCATCCTACTGTTTTGGCTCCTTTGGGAATTTCCTCTAAGTCCCAAACATTGTTGGAACTCATCGACTTCATTTCGTCTTCCATTGCCTCCACCCACTTGGCTGAGTGAGGGCTACTCATGGCTTCTTCATATGTGGTAGGATCGCCCTCCATATGAACCACATTGTAAACTTTATAGATGTCTTTGGAAATGGCTGGTCTTCTCTCTTTAGACCGTCTCGAGTTCATCGACTCTTGCTCATTTCTTGCCCGGGTTGCACGCGTTTAGGTGGCTGTTACGGCTCCCTTTCGTGCTCAACAAGGTTCTGTGGCTCGATGGCGGAGTTCAACTTTCGCCCATTGTTGTCACGTGTGGAGTCACAACAAAAGTGCCCGCACCACAACCTCGGGGTTGTAGATGGTGGCACAACAGTAGCGAGAAAATGGCTCTGAATCATCGGGTTAGGTGCATGCACCCTCTTCTCCTCAAGATCAATTTTCCTAGCTACCGTGTTCCCCTCATCAATTCGTCCTCCAAGAAGACCGCATGCTCGCTTTCTACAAACTTTGTGTATCCGTCAGACAAGAGAAACGATAGCCTTTGGACTTATCTGGATAGCCAATAAAATGGCAAGATACTGTTTTGGGGTCTAACTTTGCAATGTTTGGATTGAAAACTTTGCCTCACCGGCTCCCAGCACCCTCAAGTGGTGCAGAGGGACTCGTCCACAATTCATACGGTGTTTTGGGCACGACTTACTTGGAACTCTGTTGAGAATATGAATGGCGGTTTTAAGCGCCCATCCACAATCCCAATGGGAGGGTGGAATAGCTCATCATGTCACGACCATATCCATAAGGGTACGGTTGCGCCTTTCGCTACTCCGTTTCTTGAGGTTCGCCCGCATTGAATATCGGGCGACTATTCCATTTTCTTGCAGAACTGCAAAGGGACCGGTACTTGACCATATGGAGTATGCCGCCGTAGTACTCCACGATCGGACCGAACTATTTTGATTCTTTTATCGCTGATTTTCAACTTCACTTTGAAAATTTTAAATTTATCCAACGCTTTATCTTTCTTTGATTGGATAAATATAACCATACGGGAGTGATCATCCGTGAATGTTATGAATGAATCATAGCCATCCACACTTTTCATCGAAACGGTCCACAAATATCCGTGTGGATTATTTCTAGTGTAGCTATGCTTCGTTTGCACCCTTTTAACTGCTTGACATACTTTCCTTTAATGCAATCTATGCATTGTTCTATGTCGGAGAACTCTAACGGAGGTAGATTGTCATTTTTAACGAGGTTTTCAATTCTTCCCCTCGAAATATGGCCTAGTCTGCAGTGCCATAGTCTCGAGGAGTCAAGAGTTCGCTTTTCTTTTGTTCTTTGTTCGACAAGGAACTTTTCCATTCACATCACACACGTAAAAACTTTCTCATGCAGGATAACAAATATAACTTATCAAATAATGTAGCGACACCCACACATTTGTCTTTCAACCATGGCACACTTGCCATTACCAAAATAACATTCAGAAGAGTCTTTATCCAAACAGAAACACTTATTAAATTCCTATGTAATGAAGGAACGAAAGCACATCTTTCGGCAAAAGCAAAGAGCCATCACCAGCCTGTGGGACGCCACCAATGGCCTCCACTTCGCCTCTATTCCATTCGCCACTTCAATGTGTCTTTCTCTTCTTGGCGTGGTCCTTGTCGAATGGAACCCCTGTAAAGAGTTAGCAACGTGAACAGTTGCACCAGAATCAATCCACCAAGTGGAGCTAGTAAACTTTTCATACAAAGATTCATTAACAAAAGAAACAATATCTTTACCATTTTGGCCATGATGTACTTTAGCCAAATCGGCCTTTCTTGAAGTGCCCCGGTTTCTTGCAGTGATGGCACTGACCCTTCTCCCCAGGTGTGGACTGGTGGTGCTGGTACTGGTGTTGCATGGGACCCTTGCCATGGGGCTTGGAGGGTGAGCCACCATGGTGGTCTCCTATGAAGCCTCTCTTCCTGTTGTCCTTCACGAAGTTCGAGAACTGCGTGAAGGGCTTTCAGCCTTTCTTCTTCCTGGGAGCACATCCCAATGGTCTTTTCTATGTCCCACTTTTCAGGGGACATGTTATAGTTTATCACGAAGTTTTCAAAGGGCTGTGGAAGTGAGGCCATCACAAGATGCACCAGAAGTGCTGGCTTTAACTCGAGGTCCTCGTCCATTGGCTTGAGCTTTGCAGCCATGTTCGACATCCTCAAGATGTGCTCTCCGATCCGTGGGGTCCTCCAGATACTTTTTCAAGAATCAAATGCTTTAAACTGGTCGATATATCTTTGAAGAGCTGAACTGGCTCTTTATCTTGGCGAGATACTCACCCACGGTAGCACACTCTCCGATTGAGCCCACAATAGCGTTCTCAATCGTGTTCTTTACGAACGCCAGACACTTTTTGTTGGCGTTCACCCATTTCTGGTTATCGGTGGAGTACGCCACCCAATGGAGCATGGTCCTCTTCCTTCTCTCAAAGTCAAGATCGCCTCGGGCCCCCTGACCGGTCACCGGCTTGACTGGTTGCTTGGTGTCAACCACCCAGTCCACCTCGGCGCATACGAACGCCAAGTCCACTTTCTTTCTCCATTCGGAGTAATTGTCCCCCCTGAGGAGCGGGACGTCCTTCAGACATGCCATGAGGTTGAGACCTCCTGAAAATCACAAAAGATGTGAGATCACCAAGTAAAACAATTGTATGCGTTAATTCAACGTTGGTATAAATTAAGCATGCAATCGTTTCGTGCTACTTAAAATTACATCACCGTTGGGCAGAAATGAATTTAAAAGCACCTTTTATACTAAATTAGAAAAGATTATGGTCATGATTATTAATGACGTTGGTCAATTAATAGCATGAGTCAAAATCACTTTAATCACATCTTTATATCAAGATTTGATCAACTTTATTGCATTTTGTGCTATTTTAAACCATACATTTGCAATGTAAAAGAACTAGTTGCAGCGGAAACTTTCATATAAACTTATACTTTGCAGAAAAATTTTGCCTTTATTCCATTATCTAGTCACAATATACTCCAAAGATAAAAGGACTAGAAAAACTATGCAAAAAAAAACCACTATAATCAATTCTGTAAAAGAAAAACTTAAAAAAAACAGCGTGCCTTTGGGCCGACTGGCGGCCCGCAGACGGGCCTGTCACAGTCAAGGCTGGGTCAAGTCATTGGCGGCTGTCAGCCAGGTACTGCAATGGCCTGCTGCTCAGCCCGGGCCGCGTGGGTTCAAGCGTGGCCCACGCCTGCTCGCCACGCGTCTCATGCGATCTGAGCGTTGGAGGCGAAACCTAGATCTCACGGTGGGGCCATGCGGGGTATAAAACCCCACCCGCCGACCCCAACCCTAATTCATTTCCCCTGCCTCTCCGTGGTTACATGGCGCTGCACAAGGCCTCTGGCTGGTCACTGCGTCCTCTCCGCGCGTACCGCGCCAGCGCGCTGCCGCCCTGCGTGGCCCGCTCGTCTGCCCCGCCTCCCTCGACCAAGCGGCGGCGCTGCCGGACCGCTGCCCTGCGTCGGGCCCGTGCAAGTGAAGGGACCGCGTGCACTGCGCTGCACCGCGTCTGCCCAGCGTCGATGGGCGTGCGCCTCACTCTCTCTGCGGCGGCGCGAGCCCCGCGCGAGGGCCGAGGTGAGGTGGCGGCGCGTCGCGTGCCCCTCCCTCTGTGAGCCATGGCCCCCCCCATCCTCCTTGGCGCGGCCCACCCGAGTGGGCGCACCACCGCAAGAGGGCGATGGTGCCGTTTGCTCCCTTTTTTGTTACTTATTTGGTCTATGGCGAATGACGGCTTCACCTTGCTCCTTGCCGTCGTGCATCCACCGAGGGTGCACCGTCGTCAAGTGGCCTAGGTGCGGGGCGGAGACTCTTTCCCGGTGAGGCCCGGAGTGAACCCTTTGATTGTCTTTGTTGTGGAACTGCTTTTCTTTTGGGGATCTTTCGGGGTATGGATCTAGGGTTTTGCTTTGCCCCGAAGGGTGTGTTCTTCTTCTAGATGTCTCCATAATGGATGCCCATCTAGATCGAGAGGAACGGCGCGGCCAGATGGCAGGCGCACTTTGGATCTAACTCTTTCTTTTGAACCCTTTTACTTTCTACAATAAGCACTGTTAAATCTAGCAACTAAAACATGCGCTCTGATACCAATGTTAATTTCAACTTTACAGAGGATCTAGTCTAGATCTAACAGTAGCACTACACATCACCTTTGTAGATCGAGAACTGAGAGAGAGAGAGAAAGAGAGAGAACGGAGACGCGCTCTACCTGCTCCCTGGCTTGACAGACAAGAGCCAGAGGGAATGCCCGAACCGGCGCCGGAGCTGGAACCTCCGTCGTTGGCCATGGGTGAAAAAGGGGTGAGTGTGGCGAGCGTGTGACTAGGGTTGCGGCGGTGGAGCTTCCCGTCGGCGCAGCGCTAGCCTAGATCGGATTGGCTTGTAGCGGCTGCTAGGGCACGCTAAACCTCGAGGCTGCCGGCTCCCCACTTTATATAGCGCTGGCAGGGCCCACCGTCCTAGATAGGATGGCGCCCCGATCGTATGATTAGAGGCGTGGCTGGGGCCCAGTCACGTTGAGATCTATCCAACAAATACTACTCACTGCATTGCATCTGCCAGTATTGGTATATCGAGAACATTGAATCATTATTAGTTTTGGCTTATTTCGTTGTTGAATAGTGTCACATTTCTTCATCGGATTGAGTTTTGGGGTTTGTTGAGGAAAGGTGAAGAACTAATTCCCCCCACGATCCATGCACATGAATTTCGACAATCCAACCAGGCGCAAGATGCTTTACTTTTGTTCTTTGACTCAGTTACAATTATAAATCTTTAGATAAACATCCAATCGCCACCATATGTTTAATTTGGGACATAGCAGTACTTGTTTTGCCCTTGTGTCAACAAATACTCACTGAATTGCATCATCTGCTAGTATTGGTAAAATGGAGAACATTGAATCAAGTGGTTGGACGGCTCATATCGCCAGTCCCTACCGTAAAAACCCTCTAAGCTGGATCATTGGATCCACACGCACACACGCAAATTCTATAGCAACCAAAATCGACTTCCATAGCTAGCATAGACGACGGCCAACCCTACTTTGCGGCGGCGCACTCGGGCGGCGGGCCGTTCGGGAACCGCTTCCATGTGTCGGCGCAGTAGTTGTAGATCATGTAGTTCTTCTGCACCCACCGGAGGCGGGCCTGCGCCTCCGCGTCCAGGTCCTGGTGCATCCACTCGCCGTCGGACCTAGCGCACGCCGCCGCGTCCTGCGAGGTGCACCCGGTCGCCGCGAAGCCCTTGTACGACGCCACGAACGGCGCCCGCGACCAGTCCGTCTTCACCAGCCCGCCCTGCGTCGCCCAGGCCTCGGCGTCCCACAGGCTCGCGTACACCCGCATCGGCTGCTGTGTCAGGAACGGCACCCCTGTTGTGGCTTGCAGGTTCTGGTATACCCTTATCGGCGTCCCGTCCACGTAGAAACTGCAAGCAAGCAGAGTACTGTATGAGATTCCATGAAAGTTGAGAAGATGATGATGTACACATGATAAGAAGCATACAGGATCTTGGTGGGGTTCCAGACGACGGAGTAGGTGTGGAAGTCGGCGGTGGGGTCGAACCACATGAGGAACTGCTGCTCCCGGTTGCCCTGCCCCTGGCTGAACACGTTGGTCTGCACCGTGTAGGGCTGCCCGCTCGCGTTCCCGAGGAACTCGAAGTCGACCTCGTCGTGGTGCGCCCCCTGCGGCGGCGACGAAAGCTGCACATATGCACCAGTCATGGAGTCAGGTCATGCATGCCCCATGTTCCATGTCAAGAGATCTAGGCAAAGCGTAGTTTTACTTACGTAGAAACTGGTGACAGTGCCGGCGGAGTTGCCGGGGACGAGCTTGATCTGCATGTCGAAGCGGCCGAACAGGTACTGGTTCTTGGACTGGAACCCGGAGCCGGAGGCCCTGTCCATGGACAGCGTCAGGAGGTCGCCGCCGCCGAGGATCTGCGCGCGCCCATCGCCGAACGTGATGTCCACGTCCTGGTTGAAGTCGCCGCCGCGGGCCACGCCGGCAACCAGCAGCAGCACAGAGCACACAACCACCACGGATGTTCTCTTTGGGTTGGACGCCATCGTAGATCGGATGCGCTGACCTACGTACTTCTGGTTATGCTGTGTTTGTTTGATGAAACAATGGGTGCAAGTCGTGGGTTTTTATAGGAGGTCAATGCGGATGGAGGAAGCCTGATATGGTATCCTCTGATTCCTTCGGCGCTTTATCTCCTCAGGAGAGTTACTGCCTAATTGTTAGCTACGAGTAATTAGGAGTATTTACCACCAATCATATACACTATATTTAATTATATTGATTACATTCTCATTTTAAGATTATTATGACTCATCTCAAAGATTACGTCAATCAAGGATGATGACGCTGAATGAATGCGGTATATTCTTTGGTTCCATATTAAGAACCAAAATTGGAATAAAATTATGAGCTGATACCTCCTACCCCATTTAGCATGATTTCATTCTAATACCCAAATGCTGTACCAATTATTAACCATTATAAGTTTTACATATGTTCATGGGTCTCGATAGTCGGTACACATAGGGTGTCACGTATATGGGTTTTCCTCAACAAAAAAAAAAATCGTTCGGCAGGATCCACCTAGATGGCATCGTCATGGCATGCCACATGTACCTGATGGTCGAGAGAATTTAGGCAATGCTCAATTAGGAGTAATAAATTGTCAAACATATATACAAGCACATAATTATTAATATAATATTGATTACCCCTCATTTTTAATTTATTTATCCCATCACAAAGATTACTACAAATAAGGTGTCGGCGGATGAATGTGTCATGCATGTTTACCCTTCTTCCTTTGTGTATTTTTTGGCTCCACATTAAGAATAAAAATTAGAATAAAATTAATAGTGAATTATTTATCTCGTACTCTCTATATCCCGAAATAAGTGACTCGGGTTTGTCTAAATTCATATGTATATCTAGACGTATTTTAGTCATTGTGATGGGAAAGGAATTGCAAAAGCTTGAGAATCATAAATAATTTTCAACTGGATGTTGTTGATCTTTACAGGATGACCCTCCTTCGCCGAATGTCCAAAGTATCCTTACTGTATGTCTCCTATCATATGAACATGATATGTCAAGGTATATTACGAAATTAGCAAAATCAACTTATATCAGGTGTACATGTATGGTTGCATATCGGTGCTCTTGCACTGCATCGGGTTTGTAGTGTGAAACGTCTTAAAATGGTAAGACGAACACCTTCATTATGTCCCTCAATGATATTATAATTGTTCCTGAATATATCATGTGTCTCTCAAGAACAATGAACATAATATGAAGCCTTCAACATGTTGTAAAAGTCAATGGTATATTTGGATTTCGCCAGTATGCACATAACATTCCCTATGTGTGCGGTAATGGAATCAATTCACTCGTGGTAATGATAATAGAATGGGATTTTGTTCAAATCTGTTATGTTCATACATGCAATGGATACAACACAACCCTTATTTTCTACCTCAAAAAGAAAACACAACCCTTCTTTAGTTTTCTCTACCATATCTTCAGATCAAGAACACCGTGAAATCCCAATAAAATACCCTAATCTAAACAAAGATCTAGGGGAGGGCTCCAAGACACGCGAAAAGAGGGAGAAAGGGAACCAGAAAAGGAGCAGTAGGAAGCTCAAGCTTTAGGGTCGATGGGGCGTAATACATTGGTTGCCTCCGCCACTCCATGTGTGCCCTCAGGTACCACCATTATTGGTGAAGTAGGGGAGGTCAGGAGGCGGGGAGTGGTATTGTACCACTGACCGATGACGGGTGGAGGCGGCGAGATGATCTAGACAAGTGGGACTCGGCTCGGTTACACGATCTGTTACCGGAGAGGTGTGACCAGCATCGATTTTGTAGAATGGTGGGATTTGTACACATAACTTGATTATACGTCGATAAGTTCAACCAAACAAATTTTAAAGATATATATCTATTACCACCGTAATTAATTTACGTTCTAATTACAAAATGATGAACCGACACGTTCGTGAAGTTTTGTGCAAATAAATGTGAAGCAAGTAAAGGATTTTTTTTCCAATAAGATTGAGAGCTGGAGATAGTCTGAGTTTACATATGTTGCAAACCTCGTACGCCGCCGGGTCCTTGGAAATCGACAAGGGACGCGTTGTTTAGAAAGATGAGTACAAGGAATTAGGGACTCGTGCGAGACGTCTCTTAGAGCAAGTATAATATGACCTAGTCAACTAATTATAAAAATTAAAATATTTTTTTTGCTTAGTTGGATGAGTAGAAGATGAGAGAGAGAAAAAGCAAGCTCCAAACTAAGAGCATCTCTAGCAGATGCCTAAAAATAGCGCAGCAGCTATCCTAACCGTCAATTTACAGCGTGCGCTCTATACCTCCTTCAGCAGTGGCGTGAAAATAGCGCGCGTGATATTTTGCCGTGCGCGGGCTTCTGCGCTATCCGGGGCGCCAAATCTCCCGCGCCGCCTAGCGCGCGCTACAAAATGCCGCGCGGCAGCGCTCGCCAACTGACATGCGCTCTCACTCTGAAATTTTCCCTTCTTCTCCCTCGCGTGCATCCCCTTTTTCCGCTTCCTAGCGCCGCCATGCCACCTCGCCGCTGCTCCGCCTCGGTTTTCCTAGGCGTCCGTCCGCGCCCCAACGGCTTTGATACGTCCAATTTGCATCACCATTTTATATCATAATTTGCCTCTATTCATTGATATATTTCATATTAAGAGGTGTTACTTATGTCTTTTCATCTGTTTTTGCATGTTGGATGATTCTTGGAGGATGAACTGTCGGAGTCAGGATTCTGATGGAAAAAGAGGTGTTTCGATGCAATTTCACGAAGATCAGAAAAATACCAAAAATTTTGCAGAAAATCATATTTTCCCAGAAGACGAAGAAAGCCAGAAGGGGGCGCAGATGAGCCACAGGAGGCCCACACCCCTAGGCGCGGGCCACCCCTACAGGGGGTGTGGCCCACCTGGACCACCTCTGGCTCCTCCCTCTCGACTATATCTTCTCCTCGAAACCCTTAAACAAGGGGCGACCACAGAAAGATTCCGCCGCCTCTGCGGGGCAGAAAACACCGAGAGAGAAAGAGCTCTCCGGCAAACAGATTTCTGCCAGAGAAATTCCTTCCCGAAGACGGGAGATCGTCGCCATCAACACCATCATCAAGCTAGACTTTATCGGGATCATCATCATCATCCACACCATCATCTTCACCAACACCATCATCACCACTCCATCCCGCTGTAACAATTGTGTTGAATACTTGCATAGTTCTTAGGAAAAACTTTTCCGGTGTTGATTACTATTGTAGTTAATGCTTGTGAGTGGAACCATTGGATTATTATTTATGTTCAGATTGTTATCCATTACCATATCATCTTTGATCTTGATCCATATGATGTCTTATGAGTAGTTCGTTTAGTTCTTGAGGACATGAGAGAAGTCATGTTGTTAGTAGTGGATTTATGTTGAGATATTATTCAATGGTTTAGTATTTAATTCGTGGTGTTATTCTTCTAGTGGTGTCATGTGAACGTGGACTATATGACACTTCACCATTTATGGGCCTAGGGGAATGCATTATGTATTTGGCTACTAATTATGGGGTTGCTGGAGTGACAGAAACCTAAACCCCCGTTAGGACATCATTGCACAAGGGAGCGTAGGATCTCAGAGTTTAAGGTTGTGGTTAGGTTTATATCTTAATTGCTTTCCTGTATTTGCGGATGCTTGCAGGGGGTTAATCACAAGTATGTATTAGTCCAAGTAAGGTCGGTACATTAGCACAGGTTCACCCACAGAACACTTACAACACCAAAGAAGACTACTCAACTGTATAAAGAGAAAGCACTTGACATAATTCTCATGTGTCCTCGAGAACGTTTGTTCCTTATAAGTATTTCCACCGGCTTGTCCTTTGCTAAGAAAGGATTGGGCCACTTGCTGCAATTGTTCGTTGTCCTTATTACTTGCACTTTATTTCTTTGCTTTATCAGAAAACCCCTAAAAATCCCTTTGCTAAGTATTTACAGAGATTTCCTGCTCCATACCACTAGTCAACATCTTATGCTCCTCGTTGGGATCGACACTCCTATTTATCGAAAGTACTACGATACACCCCCTATACTTGAGGGTCATCAAGACTATTTTCTGGCGCCGTTGTCGGGGAGTGAAGCGCTATTGAAGAGTGGAACTGGAAAGAAAACTTCTATTGTGAGTATTGCTTTTTATTTCTATTTGTTACTTTGTTTTCAATATGGATAACCCACTTGGTTTTCTGTTTGGAAAAACTACTACCACTGTTAGGGTAGTAGATAAACCACCACTTGTTAGATAGATCCTTTTAAGATACCTACAAGTATTGTTGATCGTGCTATAGATAATTATTATTTGGGGGATGGAGCTGTCTACCCTAGTGATCATTTGCTTTTTATCCATGAATTATGCGGGTTGTTTAAGTGTGCAGGTATCACAACTGAACAGGTAAATAAGAAGTTACTCTCTATATTATTGAAAGGGAGAGCTGAAGATTGGTATAAGCTGCTGAAGAATGGGCAATCCATGAAATGGGAGGAAATAGTACCTCTCTTTTATTCTAAATTTGATTCTCCCAGTGAAATTCATAAGGATAGAAATCTGATATATGACTTTTGGCCTCGTGATGGAGTGATTACAGCTCAATCTTGGAGGAGATTGAAGTTACTAATGCTTAAATATCCTATTCATGAACTCCCTAACAATATTATTATCAATAACTTTTATGCTAGACTTTCTCTTCATGATAAAGATTTACTAGATGCTTCTTGTGTTGGATCATTCACACATATGAAGGAAGAAGCTAAATGGGATCTCCTAGACCGTATTCAAGAGAACACTGAAGCTTGGGAGAATAACAAGGAAGAAAGTCAGGTATAAATTATGATTATGAATGCATAAAATCTTTTATGGGAACTGATGACTTCTGTGATATTAGTACTGAGTATGGTCTTGAATCTCAAAGTATTGCCAATTATTTTAAAGCATTTGCCTCTTACATAGAAATTCCCCAAAAAAGTGGAATAAGTACCATGCACCTTATAAATATGTTGTTAGACTTGTTCCTGTTAGAAGCACCGGAGTTTGTACTACTAATCATATTTTGCCTAAAACTTATGCTGATAAAATACCTTTCCTAGCTAAGGTAAAGGAGTATTCTATGATGATTAGTGCGAATAATAAAGGTACACAGAAAAGTGTGAAACCTGATGAGCAAATGAATACTGAACCCGTGGTATCTATTGTGAAAGATCTTGTCACTATAAATATAGAGGATCAGCACATTGTCTTTTGTGAAGACGCTTCTAATATTATCTCTCATCCTAGAAAAACTAGAAAAGCTAGTGTCCCTGTGCTTTCGGTTAAAATTGGTGATCATTGCCATTATAGTTTATATGATATTGGTGCTAGTTCTAGTGTTATTCCTTATGAGCTTTGCAGGGAAATTATGCATAAAATTGGTCCCTGTGAGCTTGAGGACATTGATGTGGTTATTCACCTTGCTAGTAAGGAAACCATTTGCCCTATTGGTATTGTAAGATATGTGGAAGTCCTTTGTGGTAAGATTAAATATCATACTGATTTTCTAGTGCTTAATTCAGCAGCTAGTAGAAATTGTCCTATCATCTTTGGTAGACCTTTCTTGAACACTTGTGGAGCTATTATAGATTGTAGGAAGCAAAAAGTTTTAACTAAGTTTGATGGAGATTCTTATGAGTTTAACTTTTCCAAATTTGATAAAGCTCCTTGTGAAAATAGTTTGTCTAATGAAGATTTCAAGATGGAACAACTTGCTTTTATTGATCCGGTTTATGAACTTGGTCCTCTCTTTGATGACTGTAAGTATGCTCAATCTGATGATAAATTTGTTTCCTGTGACAGTTATATTGTCAACTTTAATATGCATCTCAATAATGTTAAGTTTCCCCGTTTTATGTTGAAAGCTTTGAAGTTGAATTTGTTTTGTCTTCCTATGCTAGTGGATTTTTGTTTCAACAATTTGTTTCTCATGATACCCCCATGCATAGGAAGTGGGTTAGACTGAAATGTGTTAGTTATTTGCTTCTTGAAGCTCTCTTTCACTTCAGATATTTATCTCCTATGAGAGCATCTTTGAAACTTTCAAGCCTAACTTAAAGGCATTAAAGAAAAGTACTTCTTGGGAGATAACCCAATAGTTTTGTTGAGTCTTGGAAGTTATTGCCTCAGTAATAACCGCTCCTTATCCTTTTTGTTTTGTTTTTTGTGTCAAGATCAACTACTTTTGATAAGTAGAGAAGTTGTAAAAAGTGGTTGTCCTGGGACAGATCAATCTTTACCTGCTGGTCTGTTTTGACAGATTTCTGCCATCATTTGCATTTGCCTCTTTTATTGATTCCCTTCCCGATTCTTTTGGGTTTTTGGAAAGGAGTTGTGTAACACCCTCAGAATCGGACCTATGCAAGTTATAGCGAAACCCGCCAAACCCGCATAGAAACGATTCAAAGGTGCCCACCAGGCACTTTCGTGCGGGTGGAAAACGAAGTAATAACATTACACAACAGTCCTCGATGGGACCCACAGAATAGATATATATACAACACGACTCCAAGAGTCAAGAATACAGATATACGATACGAATATCCAAATCACCTTGAAAATGATACAGCGTCCGACTACGGACAAGATGCAAATGGGGCTAAGAGCCCTGAAGAATAACCAATGGCGTCCATAACCTGCCCAAAGCCGGAAGGGTAACCTCGCTAACGACGTCGATCTCAAAACCGCTTAAACAAAAGGGGTGCCGACAAAGGGCAAAGGAAAGAGGAAGGTCGATCTGAGGCCAGACACGGCATGAGACTAGAATTCAAGGTCCTCGCCTACATAGGTATGGTGGTGAGCGGCGGCAAAGATGCACTAAACAACCTATAGAGACTCGATACAACAGGCGACTATCAGAGAGGGATAAGAAAGACCTATTCGGAACCAACCTGATTCTACCATCAGACAAACCCATCCTGGCGTTTCCCCCTCGAGACCAAACGAGGAAGTCAACCGAGGAACCCACACAGTTGGCAGTTTTAGTAATTCAGTTATCGTTGCAGCAATTACTAGTCAGGTATAGATAGTCATCCTGATAAAATAAGCAGTGGGCACTTTTATTTAACCATTCCGTTGTAGTTGCAACAATTACTAATCAGATATAGATAGCATGAGATAAACCCAAAACCCAGCAGTTGTTGGTACTTTAATTTAGCCATTCTGTTGTAGTTACAATACTTACTAGTCAGATACAATTGTCGCGAGCGACAACCAAACAAGCAATTGTGGGCAGTTTTAGTTAGCCATTCCGTTATAGTGAAGCTGATTACTAGTCATTATAAAGTCAAATTTATAGCACTACTTTAGTTATAGTTGTCTATGATCGAGATATCTTGGCTCCAAGTCGTCCATAAATCATGGACACGGCTTTGAGAAAGTTTTACCCGGGTGCACAAATAGCAACACACACTCGATCAACCTCGAAAAACCAAATCAAAACCCAACGAGGCCTTCACGACAAAGCAATCACAGATTCAGAAATATTTCAGGGGCCACCCTTGAGTACACCCATAACGGTTAGCCGACTCGAGACGGACCCGAGGTTTGGTGGACGGTGGAGCGACCGGGAACCCAAACGGGCTTGTCGACACCGTGAAAACGTGTCCCGATCCTAACAAGACAGGTGCTCCTCGCACAATCGTAAATACAGAGTAGCATGGCATAAGCAGGATAGTAAATAAAACCTCAAACTAGTTTGTGGCCCCAAGAAATAAGACTGAATCAAGCTCTGGCTCAGGGGGTCCCATAATCCTCCCGGATGTGGATAGCGCGATAAATCAAGGAACAGGTATCAAGTACTCGGGGTCCTACGGGACACAAGTGGGCGTCGGAAACCAAATGTTATCTATCACCCACCGATGCCTCTGCTTACTTACTTCAATTTTAGTTGTTAAACAGGAATTAAAGTGAACGATAATTAAAGCCAAGATCATCTCCAACATCAACATGCGGCATAACTCCAACAACTGTGGTACTTGACGACACGCAACAACACTTGAGCAAGCGACTACGACGCGCAAGTCCAACTATCTATCAAACAACAGGTAATAGGATGTGTCCAAGGCAATATAAGGGTGCAGGGGAAAACACGGGTGCGAAAACTAGAGCATCGCAACTCAGATAGCAATAGATCAACAGGAGGGAGTAAATACTATAAAAGTAAGATAGGTAGAAAGGGGGAGATGCTCGCCTGAAAACATTGCCGAAGGTTCATCCGAAGATCGGGGCGAAGCTCACATCAACTCAACGGCCTTATCCGCGAAGAAGCAAAACACTAGAAGAAACACCGGATGCACTATTTAATACAACGGCAGAAGATCGGCATGATGCATGTATGATGCATGACATGGCAAAGGTGCGATGCAATTAGGCAAGATTAAGCGGAACCGGGGTCCCTACAATTAGTTAGATGGTTCAAGTTGTTTATCTACCCCGCAAATTAAATGTTGTTTTAGCATTGCAAAAGATAGCACCGGTTCGCTACACAAATTTAAATGAGGCCAATATAAGGCTGGATTTGCCCGCATATGGGCCCCATATTTAATTATAAGGTGAATCGGCATAAGGCCCCCAAACCACATGACAAGTATGCATGCATGATCAATTAATATGCGACAAGTTGTATTATATTATAAAATAGGGTTTCGGGAAGGGGTTCACACGTTAGGGTTCGGCAGATCTTGGGGTTCGGTTCGGGTCGGTCTCGTGGTTCAGGTCCGACGGATCGATCTCGGCGACGCGTTTCTTGACAACGGGTAGATCTTGCCGCATCCGAGAAGAAGAACTTGGTTGGCGTCGGGAGCACATCGGTCTCGCCCTGGTCGGTGTCGATCTTGTCGGGCCCAAGACGTCTTTGGCGTCCGGATGAAGAACTTGGCGTTTCAAGTCGGTGTCCTTACCGTCCGGGTTCTCGAGCATCGCATCCGGGAAGGAGTACTTGGCGTCCATCGGTTCCATGTCGACGACCTTGGTTTCCTCGATGGCGAACTCGGTGTATCCGTGTCGTGGTTCTTGTCGGGGTTCTCAGCTTCGGCGCCGGGATCGGGCTTCTGATTCCGGGAGGAAGGCTACAGCACCGGGGTTCGATGTTTCCGCTCCGGGAATGGTCTTGTGGTCTGAGTGGACGATCTTGACGTCGATGGAGTACTTGAATAGATGACAACGAGTTCAATAGGGCCCCTCGGGTTTGGGCTCCTCGCATCACCATCGGACGATCTTGGCGCCGGGCGTCAGTAGATCTTTGGAGCCTCGCAACTTCATGCGGGTCATACTTGTCCCATGGCACCTATCATCAGGGACCAGGGACGCATTGGAACATCTCTTGGTCTCGATCAAGGCGCGGCTGAAACCGGTCATGCAGGAGGCAGAAATGCACTACACGACTACCATCACTTGCGTGAGCCCTTCACATCGCACCAACAAATTGGCAACGATAACAGGGACTAGCGTCGCTTGGTTGAGGCATCACTGATGGCGCCACGAGCCGGGAGTAGCAGATACCGCGGAGGTCGGTGGCGCTTAGCGTCGGAGGCCGAGGAAGCGTCACGACGGCGGAATGGAGCTCGGGCTTAGCAAAGGCCAGCGATGATCGGAGGTAGGCTTGAGGGACGAGCGGAGGAGAACGGCGGGCCGACGCGAGCGAGAGTCCGGAGGACTGTGGTGGGAAGGCGACGCCCGGCGAGGCGCGGACGCGCCGACGGAGGGGCGAAGGCGGCCGCCACGGAGAGAGAGGCGATGGCGGCGGGGCAAGCGCGCCCTGTGGCCCAGCGAGGCGACGACGTGAGGAGGCCGTCGGGAGGGCGCGGCAGACAGCGGCCTGAGCTGGGGCGATGCGCTGGCTCGGGGGAGCAGGGAGACACAATGGACGGCAATGGCGGCAATGGCGGGACGACGGCCATGGGGGTTTCTGGCGGCGAAGCGGCCATTGTTGTGGGATCGAGAGGGAGGAGCAGCGTGACTCGCGTGGGGAGGACGGGTGGGTCGGGAACGTGGTGGGGTTCTCTCCATCGCGTGCGTCGTGCTCGCTTGCGTGTATGTGCTTGTGCATGCGGAGAGGAGGGGGTGGGCGTGGACGGGTGGGTTTGGTGTTGGGAACGGTGTGTGTGTGTGCCTTTGCGTGCGTGGCGTGTGCGACAGGGCATGTGCGTGTGTGTCCAAGGTGCGGGTGGTAGGGAGAGGGGATTAGGGTTAGGTTTACATTAGGGTTTGTCTAGGTGGGGACTAGGGTTTTATTTTCTGGGTTGTAGGTGGGCTCCTTGGGCCTTTGGGCCTGGTTGTCTGCCTCCCTGCATAAAATAGATAGTTTTATTTATTTAGTTTATTTTAAATAGTCTTTTGTAAATAGTTTTTAGGCAAACCGAGTTATCCGGAACACCAGAGTTTTGATTTAAAATAAAGAGGAAGGTAATTTAGAAAAATAAAGATAAGATTTTTAGCAAAGTTCTTTACTGCTGAAAATATGCATGATGTCATGATGATGCAATGCACAAAAACAACGCGATTTTCTAGTAGTGGTTTTGCGGGATGCCACAAGTTGCTACAGTAGATTTTGTTTTGATGGATTTTAGTTGAAGTGTGAACCTAATACGTCCAAAACGTATCTACTTTCTCGAACACTTTGCTATTGTTTCTTCTCTAAACTTGTGTGATTTTGGATGCAACTAACACGAACTGACGTTGTTTTCAGCAGAATTACCTTGGTGTCTTGTTTTTGTGCAGAAAATCAACTATCAAGAAAAATCCCGAAAAATAAACCAAAAACTATTACTCACCAAAAGATCCACGGAGCCAGAAGGGGAGCCATAGGGGAGGCCTGAGGGCCCCAGACTCACCCCAGGCGTGGCCCCACTGACCCCACGTCTGGGGGGGGGTCTGGCCACCCCAGGCAGCTCCTCGGCCTCCCTTTGTGCCTATAAGTTGCCTTCTAACCTAAAAACAGAGGGGGGTTCGATAGTTTTCCAGAAAGAGTTCTGCTCCGCACCGCCACCAGAAACTAAGATTCGGATCCAGAAACTCCGTTCTGGCACCCTGCCGGGACAGGAAATTTGGAGAGGATCATCGCCATCGTCATCACCAACGCATCTCCATCAACCACCGATGTTTCCCTCATCCATGAGTGAGTAATCCCCCGTTGTAGTCTTGGGGATGGTAGGGATTGGATGACTTCTATCATGTAATCAAATAAGATCTGTTAGGGGCATAGTGCCTAGTATCTCTATTAGTGATATTTGATTTTGTTGCAACTTGTTGTGCTTAATGCTTGTCACTAGGGCCCGAGTGCCATGATCTCAGATCTGAACTTATTATTGAATCATTATGATAGTATTGTTTGTGATCTTATCTGCAATTTGTGTACACATATCATTGTCCGGATCCAAAGGCCCCAAAGTGACAATAATTGGGACAACCGGAGGGGGGTGGTTGTGGTGTGAGGATCACATGTGTTCATGGAGTGTTAATGCTTTGCTCGAGTGCTCTATTAAAAGGAGCACCTTAATTGCTAGTAGTTCCCTAGAGGCCCCGCTGCCACGGGCTGGCTGGACAAAAGATGTTGTGCAAGTTCTCATTGCGAGCACGTATGACTATATTTGGAGCACATGCCTAGGATTGTTTAGTACTTGGATGCTTGTTATTATTTATCTGCAATGCCCTAGGTCTTGAAGTTACATGTTTAGACTCGTCCATGCAACGCCCGTCCATCCATCCCTATGCCTACCGCACTCGAATCCTACTGTTACCGTTACTGTTACTATTGCTACTGTTCCACTGTTGTTGTTACTACTGCTGTTGCTTTGCTGTTGCTACTACAAACTGTTACTACTGATAAACTTCTGTGAGCAAGAACTATTTCCAGGTGCAGCTGAACTGACAACTCAGTTGTTAAGACTTGCAAGTATTCTTTGGCTCCCCTTGTGTCGAATGAATAAATTGGGTAATATTACCCGCGAAGACTGTTGCGATCCCCTACACTTGTGGGTCATCAAGACTATTTTCTGGCGCCGTTGCCGGGGAGCATAGCTTTATTTGTAAGTTTACTTGGATCTATTATTGTTCACCGCTACTCCTTTCATCATGGGGAAGTCACTTGATGGAAAGTTCCCTATTTTACCATCCACTACAAGAAGAGGTACAGTCCTAACACTAGTGCACACGTACCCCTCTAACACCGGTTTGGAGGACCCTCTAACAGCGGTTCCCCAACCGCTGTTGAGGGTTCGGTGTTAGAGGGGGGGGCCCCTTTAACACCGGTTCCTATACGAACCGGTGTTAAAGGGTGGCGCACGTAGTCGCAGTTCTCTTTAACACCGTTCAGACCGAACCGTGTTAGTTCTTTGGCAGAGATTTAGCTGCTTTTCGTAACTCGCCATGGCAGGAAAACGGCCTAAATCTCGGCGCATTTCGCCCGCCTGCTCATGATTACGGGAGAGGGGGAGAGCGAGGAAATCGATCGAGCCGTATACTTATAAATCGCCATCATATACGAGTACATGAATAATTAAGCAACTATTATTATACACAAACATCGCCATCGGACATACATCGCCATCGCACATACATCTACATCGCCGAGGTGGATATCTAAAGAGTTCTCCGCCAGCGTGACGACCTCATCAAGTATGAACCCGCCAATTCCTCTTGAATGGCTCAGTATGCTCAAATGGTAGGAGTTGGTCCCGCATCCGCTCGATCTGAATATATATGAAGAATGGGCCAATATATATATAAGAATAAAACTCAACACAATTGATGGTAATAAAATAATGTTGTGGACTTTGTTTACTTACTCTAAGTTGTTCTAGTGCGGCTTGGCCTGTCGTCAGACATATCGTGTTGCTAATGAATTCGCAAACATAGTACCCACATAAGTTATTGCCGTGTCCTTGATGCGCACTTTACGAGAATAGAGAGTTCAATCAAAATAATAATCAATAAAGCATGATATAATGGAATTGGAAGCTAGCTAGTATTACTTACATTTTGGTCTACAAATTTTAGTTCTTGACCATTCACCCACTACCGCCTCGTGAACATTTTCCAAACCCCGTCCGACAAAGAAAATGGATAAAGGAGTAATTAATTACTTATTGTCACGAAAGTTGCCGATCTAGTGCGATAATATGATTGAAATTAACTCGAGCATCTCTAAAGTTTGCTCATAGCTCTTTTCTTTTCGTAACGAGTCCATGACAAGGACTTTTCCGAGTCGGGTTGAATGACTAGCGAATAAAGTGGAACCTACGACGCATAACTCATCATCGCTACACTTAACATCGAGTAAGTCAAATGAATGTGTACAAGAGAGAGGGTAAGATTTCACGAGAAGTTGTAAGGCAATAGTATTTCCCTTTTGGTTTGTTGTCTCAAGAAAGACTTTAGCAAGTAATCTTACATTTGCCCGGTTTTCTCTTACCACTTCTTCATGAACTCTATTTGGGTCAACGAACCCAATGTCAAAAGGGCCTCCTTTCTGCATTCCATAACCTTTTTCCTGCATAATAGTATATACATATATGGTGAGCATATATATATACATGCAATTAATGAAGTGAATGAGTAGAGATAAAATTACGAAATAGTACTTACACACAATAAAGGCCGATGGCAGCTTTGTCGAGTTCCTTCCGATTGAATAGAAAATGCAAGTCTTGAATGTTGAAGTCGATCGTCGCCTCGCACAAGAAAATCTCATCTCTTATATGCGCCTGTGATCCATTCTTCTTTTCTCGTCTTGCAGAAATGAAGGTACCACTTGTGCAATTTTCGCATCTTTGTTGGTAGATTTTTGAGCTCCTCTTTCTTGACTAGATTCTTCCCATACTTCCATGGCTGTATGGGGTTGACATCGCATTTGGGCAAGTTATCTTCCATGACGCTCAAGTATGCAATGTAAGTCATCCCCATCTCATTGGCCTTTCTTTGTAGCTCAGTAATCATCTACGGAGGAGCGCCCCGTTTGTCAAACATTTGGAGCGGGCGCATGATTGGTTTTCCTGCTCCGAGCATGGGAACTGTTGTGGGGTGCCTCACGATCGCTACTTTCCCTCCCTACGGCGCCTTGCATCCGCCTTCAAAATCAAGCGCGTAGTCCGCACAAGTGGGGTTTCTGGTTTCAAAAGATTTTTGTAAAACTTCTCCACCACCGGGATCTATTTTCTCCTTTGGCTCGCCCGCCTAGGTGCAAAGAATTTCTTGACCTGTTCTCCGAGATCCTATTGGTCTCCTCGTCCGCGATTCCACGGTAAAACCGCAATGGCTTGGCGGAAGGTCGGGACGTAGTTTTTGAACTCTTTGGCGACGATTTCCGCGGATTTCTTTGTGGCAGTGCACGATGCTCGTCGTGGCGGTTTCTTCCGCTTACCGAGGAGATGGCTGAAGCACCGAGATGGCACGGCGGAGATGGTCACTGCAGAGATGGCCGACGATGGCCGATGGTCAGCAGAGATGGCCGACGGGCCGGAGATGGCTGCCACGCAGAGATGGCTGACGGCCGAGATGGCTGCCACAGAGATGGTCAAGCGGCTCAGATCGCCGACGCCATGGAGACGGCGGGGTGCAGTGACCTCCAATTTGGAAGCACAATGTGTTCCTTCTTCCAAAGAATGGTTGTTTTCACGCAAATTTGAGTTGAGTTTCCCTTCACCGTAGCATGGTCAAGCTGTGCTTCCTCATATTCCTTCACAACCTCATCCACCCCGACAATAGCATAGCCATCCGAATCGGTCGGCGGGTAAGTTCCACCAGCCATGGGAGGTAAGGCATAGCCGAGCCACCTTAATGGATAAGCCCATTAATCTCACATGCTCAGCGTGTTCGCTCTCCGTGATCTCATCAACGGGTATCGAGGACCCGCTCATTTCAAGTTGGCACGTTCTCCGTGGAAGCCACACCGCTTCCGCAGAGTCCGGCTGGCAGCTTCCAATGCAGGCTCTTCATGCCGCCGAGATGGGCGGGCCGTAGCTTGATGGTTTCATAGGCATTCACTTGCGCTGCCGCAAGTGCATGTTCTATCTGTGTCATCCGATCTGACGCTTTTTCTTTCTCGCGCCATCAGAAGAGTCGCCCACAAGAAACCCATCCTTCCACGTCATACCCCGTGCCTCGTGCATGTCCGTAGTGTTCTTTTACCGATGGCGCGTGTGAGCTGGTCATTCTCTCCGGGATGGAAGGTCCCATGGATGTTTCCTCGTATCTTTGTGATGAGTTCAGGACGGGTTTGGCAAGGATGGTTGGGAAGATACACAATCCTGCTTCGGGTCCAACCTTGCCCCGATTCCGTAGAACCAAGTCTTTGCACGTAGGTCTCACTCATCTGTCTGGGTGTGATCCTCTCGCAGGGCCCTCGCTTCCTCCCACTTAGGCCTCTCGAGATATGTAGCCACCGACCCGCCTCCGTGATATTCCTTCTTCGGGCATTGCGATTGGTTTCAATTCTTTTTAGCTATAGCACTTTTTTATATGTCTTAAATTCGGGCCGTTGAGGTCTTATCTTCGCATAATATGCGTCTTCGAAATTTGAGTCTCGCCACTTTGACAAATTTGTTCAATTTTGTCTTCCGCCATGGAAAGCATCAGCCATCTTCTTTAGAGTCCACTCTTTGACCTTGTTCTCTATAACCGGTTGTTTTCATCCTCCTCTGGAAGGGTGAAATTTACCAACAACGAATTCCAAAGCGTTTCTTTGGATCTCATCGACAAAGGTACCGCCCTTCTTTGGCTTATTCCAATTTTCAATTGTGATTGGGATTTGGTCCCTAACAAGAACTCCAAATGACGTATAAATTTGTCTGCGGCCTTCTTGGGCTCCATCGGCCGCCATCAACACGGATCGCTTCGATCGTGAACTTTGCACGATCTTTCAAACTGGCTCGCTACCGCTTGCTCTTTTCGTAGAAGAAGATGGTTGCTGGCTGGTCGATCCAGAGGGCTAAAAGAAGAAAGAAGCGTTAATTAATACATGTAGAAGAAGATTGTTGGTGGAGTTCAGCTGAGGCTTAATCAATGCATATACCTCGCCCGACTTTGTAACCATTAAATTTGCGTTCACCGAGTCTTCATCTTCTCCATGACTAGTACTTGAGTTGTCATCGTCATGTCCCTCCAAGTTCAGATATTGTGAGGTGTCCTCATCAATAATGTTCTCCATTATTTCTTCTTCTTCAAGGTTTCTACTAAGTGGATCCATAGTTTCTAAAACAATAATATTATCACACAAATATCAGTAATACATCTATTGAAATGCTCAAGCATGGACGATGATATGACAGGTTAAAAGTATTGAAATGTAACCCTAATACATGCTTGGTCATTTCAAACCCTAATTCGGAGAAACCCCGGATTCATATGAGAGGGTACATTTACTTCTTCTAATTAACTTGTCATCAAAGTTGATTAACATAGCATGGTTATTATAATGCTATATTGACAACGAGAGGTGGCGACGCTAGAGAGGGCGAAGTGCGTGGGGGTGTGCGTCGAACCAGCACGACGTGATGGTCTACCAAAATGGGCGACACACCCTCGACGTGTGTAGGCTCAATGAGGACATAGGAGGTCGTGGTCGACATAATGGTGGTCGGTCGTGGCACAAAATATACACATGCATATACAATACACATACACAATATTTCCTATAGGAATCCTATAGGAATCAATCCTACAAATCAAACAACCACCATAGGAAAATTTCCTATAGGATTTAATCCTACAAATTTCCTATACAAATCCTTTGAATCAAACATGCCTTACTTATATCCCATGGGATGGCGGCGAGGCGGCAGCGGTGGTGTGGCAGGTGGTGGCGAGGGGCGAGCGACACGTGGCGCTCACCTGGGGTGACGTTGGTCTCGTCAGGCGGGTGCTCGTCAGACGGATCTGGCGGTCTCGTCAAGCGGCAGTGCTAGCGGCGTTTAGGCGTGGCCTATGAGCTCCGGCGGCTCGCGACGCCCCGCACGGGAAGAGAGCGAGGTGGTCATTAGGGTTTAGGCGTGGCCTATTATAATATCTTTGCTATAAGCTATTTTATTTTACTCCACATGCTTCTAATTCACATGTGCAAGGATTAAGGCCTAGATCGTCGGAGTCGATGTCATCTCTACACTTTTCTCTCCTGTCAACTGGACCCCACCCGTCATCCCTAACCACGACCATCCATCCGAGCAAGCTCACACGCAGGGGAGGGCTCGCCTCGCCGGCAATCGAGCTCGCCAAGGCCACGCCCGCGCCTCGCCAAGAATCGAAGCCGCTGGCCCCGCCGCCACGCGCCACGCTGCCGGCAACCGAGCTCGACGCCCTCACCGCCACGCACGCCGCCACACACGCCCACACAACACCACGAACGACGACCACATCACCACCTCTCCACTCGCCTGACCCGATCCTCAGAACCGCACCGCCCCACCTGACCAACCGACAACCTGGCCCCACTCCTCCCTGCCGCCTCCCAAACCCACCCTGCCCTTCCTCTCGCTCCCACACCGAGCACCGCCTGAACCGATCCTCGCTAGGACCTCCTCGCCTCGCGTCCCCCGCCGCCCCGCCTCGCCACGGGATCCCTCGCGCCGCCTCCCGCCAAGGCCATCCCCACCTTCCTCCTCGACCACCTCTGGGCCGCCGCCGGCCAGCCTCCTCCGGCAGAGCTCCTCCCCGCAAGCCGAGCCGTCTCGCCTGCACTCGACCGTCAGCCTCTGCAGCCACCTCACGACCCTGCAGCCCACCTCGTGCTCGGCGATGCACCGCTACCACCGCCGTGGCCCTCGCCATGCGACACCGTCGTTCCGCCTCTACCCGATGGCCAGCCCGCGAGGCGCGGCAACCGTCACCGCCGGGAGCTGCCGCGCGGCAGCCGAACGGCGAGGAGGAGGAAGGATCTGAGGGGGCGAAGCGGCAGCGAACCTCGAAGGGGCAGCGGGCAGCGTCGAGGCGGCGCCACATCGATCGATCCGGGCGTGGGGAAGAAAGGAGGAAGGAGGAAGGTGAAATAAATACCCCTTTAACACGGTTCGTATGGAACCGGTGTTAAAGAGCCACAAGATTTAATACCCCCACGAACCGGTGTTAAAGGGGGTTAATTTCTTTTAACACCGGCTCCGTACGAACCGGTGTTAAAGATGTCTGAAGCGAAATAAATGCCCCATTTAACACGGTTCTATGCGGAACCCGGTGTTAAAGGGGGCATTATTTCATGCATTAAAGGGCTTTTTAATTCAAAAAATATGATATGAATTTAGAAAATTCATATCTTTTTCATTCAACTCGAAAAATATGAATAATATATCATAATTTTCAGAAAAATAATATCTATCCATTCATGTAAATCATTTTATATTTACTTTACATGAAATTTTTTAAAATAAATAAACACTTATTTCATGCATTAAAGGGCTTTTTAATTCAAAAATATGATATGAATTTAGAAAATTCATATCTTTTTCATTTCAACTCAGAAAATATGAATAATATATCATAATTTTCAGAAAAATAATATCTATCCATTCATGTAAATGATTTTTATATTTACTTTACATGAAATTTTTTAAAATAAATAAACACTTATTTCATGCATTAAAGGTGCTTTTTTAATTCAAAAAATATGATATGAATTTAGAAAATTCATATCTTTTTCATTTCAACTCAGAAAAATATGAATAATATATCATAATTTTCAGAAAATAATATCTATCCATTCATGTAAATGATTTTTATATTTACTTTACATGAAATTTTTTAAAATAAATAAACACTTATTTCATGCATTAAAGGTGCTTTTTTAAGATATATAAAAGAACTGAAAATTAAGATACATGGCCAGATTAAGTAACAATCGGCCGAACTGGAACTGAAAATTAAGATACATAAAAGAACTGAAAATTAAGATACATGGCCAGATTAAGTAACAATCGGCCGAACTTGTTTCGGAATGTTGGAGTGATTTAGTCATGCTCCTGCCTACACCTGTAATACTCGCCATACTTGGTCAGATTACTCGCCGCCGTCATCATTGCCGTCGGGGTCACCGTAATTGAACCTCTGGAGAATGCGCGTGGGCTGGACTTGAGGGTAGCGTGGGCTGGACTTGAGGGTAGCGCAGACGGGTTAGAGTCGGCGGCAATGTCATAGGCCATGACGCCTGGAGAGTCCGACGCGCCACCATAGCCGACGGCGGCCTCGTTGAAGTTAGGAGGTGGGCGTCCTCCTCTCGTGCTGGCGGCGCCTCTCATGCCGATCCACGAAGAAGGCTTCCCAAGTAGAAATAGTCGGGATGCCATGGGATTCCTCCGCCGCTCGGCGTGAGATCGAAGTAGTAGTGGTTCGTGATGGCCATCCGGCGCCACACCTAGAGGGACAGAGGAACTGCACACCTCCGGCCAAAGATCCAGCCGACGGGACACAGAGGCTTGGGCAGGGGTAGTTCGAGCGCAGCGCCTCCGCCTCCCTGGGGTTAGTGCTACGGTGGAAGCCATGGGAAAGAGTGATGAGGTTGCAGATATGAGTCTAGAGATGTGCAATGACAATGGAGGCCAACCCCTACATATATATATAGTGAACTAGCGGGAAGAAGCGGAGGGAAGAAGCGGGAAGAAAAATGGCGGGAAGAATGGCGGGAAGAAAAATGGCGGGAAGAAAAATGGCGGGAAAAAATGGCGGGATGAACCTTTAGTCGGTTGGAGACACCAACCGACTAAAGATGAACCTTAGTCGGTTGGAGACACCAACCGACAAAACACGTCAAGACTAATAATAGAGGTGAGTGCATGTCGACATTATGTCGTGCGGCGTGTACCTTGTCCGGATGGTGTCACCAACCGACTAAAGATGAACCTTAGTCGGTTGGAGACACCAACCGGGACAAAACACAGTCGACACTAATAATAGAGGTGAGTGCATGTCGACATTATGTCGTCGGCGTGTACCTTGTCCGGATGGTGTCACCAACCGGGACTAAAGATGAACTTAGTCGGTTGGAGACACCAACCGACTAATAATAGGGTGAGTGTCGACATTATTTTGTAAGTGTCAACACTATGTCGAGCTTGTACTATAAATAGGCATCCTTGTGAGTCCAGTCCTCCAGCCGGTTTGGCGGGGACACCACTACGGCCGATTTCGGGGAGATGCCGGAGCCCAGTCCTCCCAAGCATCTCCGAAAATCGGTCATAGAGGCACTCTAATATGTGAAATTAGTTAGCTCACAGTGTATTGATCTAGTTAGACAAGTTACAAAGCTGCAAGATGGTTTTCGAGGCGGGACACCACTACGGCCAGTTTCGGGGAGATGCCGAGCCAGATCTCCGGCATCTCCGAGAAATCTGGTCATAGAGGCACTCTAATATGTGAAATTAGTTAGCTCCCGGTGTATTGATCTAGTTAGACAAGTTACAAAGCTGCAAGATCGTTTTGAGGCGGGACACCACTACGGCCGTGTGGCGACCGTGCGTGGAGATATGCACACCACTAAAGCGATCATGAACGCGGCACCCCCAGTAAACCCTCCATGTGGCACCACCGCCGCCGCAAACAACAGCCACCGACTGCTGGCGGAGCGGGGTGTGCAGGGTACAAGAATCAAGCTACGCCCAGAAATCAGCGGTTGGGAGAGCGGGAGAGGTAGCATCCTGGGAGGCTGTTGGAACGAAGGCGGTTACGGGGTTGAGGCGAGAAGGCGACCATTGGTGGGTGTGCTCTTTCTCGCTTGAGGACTAGGAATCTTGGGCAGCGCTCTCTTGCAGCACGGTGTTTATAAATAGCAGGAGGGAGGAAGGAGAACGGAGCGGTGGTCTCGATCCGAAGGATAGAAGGACTACTCTAGTGTAGTCGATTTTTTCTTTTTTTCCTCCGTGTGAGATGATGAGCGGTGAGCTTGTCTACTTTAGATCCGGAAAGTTTTTTAACTGCAACAACGAAAATCTAGTGTGGTTGTGTGCTTACTATAATGTACTGAAGTGCAGTTACGGCAAGGAACACACCTGACAAAGACATAAAACCAACTTCTTCTCATACTCGGTCCATCCACAAGACATGTATTAATATTAAAACATGAACTAGAGTTACATAATATGAGCATGAACTTCTTGGCATATGCCCTTCCTTATGATCGCTTCAGTAACCATGGAGCATCTTCTTTACTTAACGGAATGCTTGGGTCATTTCCTTTGTGAAGGCGGAATTTCATCAAACTTATTATAATCTTCCCATACATCTTGTCCTCGATTCCCACGATGTTTCTTTTCCTGAAAGAACTATGTGGCTTTGGCTCATCATATGATGTATTCGTTTGCATATTTTTTTCTTTTTTGGTCCGGAGGACATGTCCTTCACATAGAAAACCCGAGCCACATCATTGGCTAGGACGAATGGTTCGTCTAAGTTCTTCATAAGATTGTTGAGATCCACCGTTGTCATTCCATTTCTTGTCTACCTCAACCCTCCTCTGTTAGCTTGACCCATTTGCATCGAAACAAGGGACCTTAAAATTAGGTCCATAGTCAAGTTCCCATATCTCCTCTATGAACCCATAATACGTGGTCTTTGCCCATTGTCTTCTTTGCATCGAAGCGGACACCACCTGCTTTGGTTGGTGCTCTTTTATCTTGGCCTATCGTGTAAAATGTATTCCCATTTATCTCGCACCTTGGAAAGTACATACGATCGAAGACGGTGTCACGCCAACAAGTATGCAGATGATCCCCAACAGTGGTGTTATTCGTGAGAAGTCTTTGCGACCACCGCCAAAACTCGCCATGTGTTCACTTATAATCCATTCATCGATCGCCGGGTGTTTGAGGCGTATTAAATTCTTGTGTTCATTGATATACGGGCAACCAAGATAGATCTTTGTAAAACCGTGTAGTGTGCTTGATTGAGAGAATGCCGTCCCTACATATCATTGCTTTACATCCTAGGGTGCCTTTTCCACAGTCTCCCTCATGTTGTGATTCCGGAACACCAATCGCCTTAAGGTCGAATAAAATCAACACTAACTCAATGACCTCCTCTTTACATAGCCCTTGGAGATGCTTCCTTCTGGCCTAGCACGGTTATGAACATATTTCTTTAAGACTCCCATGTACCTCTCAAAGGGAACATATTGTGTAGAAATACAGGACCGAGAATGGCAATCTCTTCTACTAGGTGAACCAGGAGATGCGTCATAATATTGAAGAAGGATGGTGGGAACACCAACTCAAAGCTGACAAGACATTGGGCCACATCTGTTTGTAACCCTGGTAGGCTTTATGGATCGATTACCTTCTGAGATATTGCATTGAGGAATGCACATAGCTTCACAATGGGTACTCGAACATTTTCAGGTAGAAGCCCCCTCAATGCAATCGGAAGCAATTGTGTCATAATCACGTGGCAGTCATGAGACTTCAGGTTTTGGAATTTTTTCTCTGCCATATTTATTATTCCCTTTATATTCGACGAGAAGCCAGACGGGACCTTGATACTGCTCAGACATTCAAAAAGATTTCCTTCTGCTTTGGTAAGAGCGTGGTGGCGGGAGTTAAGTGGCATCGTTTACCCTTCTCGCTCGGGATGCATAGGCTCTTGAGGGCCTTCGACGTTGCTGGTCTGTCGTGCTTCCGTGTATCTTTTGTCTTCCCATACACTCCTAGAAAGCCTAGCAGGTTCACGCAAACATTCTTCGCCACGTGCATCACGTCGATTGAAGAGCGGACCTCTAAGACTTTCCAATAGGGTAGGTCCCAAAATATAGATTGCTTCTTCCACATGGGAGCGTGTCCGCATCGTCATTCGAATGTATAGACTGCCAGACCTTTTCCAAAGATTACTTCTAGGTCCTTGACCATACCAAATACCTCCTCACCGATGCGGAGGACAAGCTTCCTCGGGTTACGCCAGACGTTTGAAATGCTTGCCTTTCTTTCTTCGATGCGAGTTCTAAGAAATCGGCGATACCCTAGGTACACAACCTTCTTACATTTATCCAAATATACACTTTCAAGGTATCATCTAAACAGGTGTGCATGCATTGTATCCCTTGTTTGTCTGCCTGAAATGTTACTAAGAGCAGCAATCATTGATGGTTACGAAAAGCAATGCTCAGAGGTCAAATGGCCCCTTTGTGCTCATCCCACATACGTACACTGGTTTGGCCCACACTGTAAAAGTTCTTCAACTAATGGCCTTAGGTACACATCAATGTCGTTCGTTGCGGGTTGCCTCGGGCCTTGGATGAGCACTGCATCATAATGAACTTCCTCTTCATACACAACCAAGGAGGAAGGTTATAGATACATAGGGTCACGGCCAGTCTTTGGATCGCAGCTCTGCTCACCAAAAGGATTCATGCCGTCTGCACTTAGACCAAACCTTAAGTTCCTTGCGCCACGCAAAGTCCGGGTACTCTCGCCGACTTTTCTCCACTGTGACCCATCGCCGGGTGTCTCAACATCGCGTCTTTCTTACGGTCTTCCATGTGCCATCGCAACAACTTGGCATGCTCTTTATTTACAAGAGACGTTTTAACCGTGGTATTATAGGAGCATACCACATAACCTTGGCGGAACCTTCTTCCTAGGGGCCTCGCCTCAACATCGCCAGATCGTCTCGTGCGATCTTATACATGCAAAGGTGCATACCGGCATGCATCCAAATTCTCGTACTTCTCACCGCGGTAGAGGATGCAATCATTAATGCGAGCATGTATCTTCCACGTCTAATCCTAGAGGGCGTACAACCTTCTTTGCTTGGTATGTCTTGTCCGTCAGCAACTCATTATTTCTTGGAAGAAGATTCTTCATTTTACCAACAACTTTGAAAATGCTACCGTCAACACACCATTCTTCGCCTTCCATTGCAGCAAATCCAAAGGTGGCACCTAGCTTTTTGTGGCCATCTTCGCAAGTTGGATACAACAATGTTTTGTGATCCTTTAACATCCGCTCCACTTCTCCTTCTCCTTTTCAGCCACATTCTTCCTTTGCATCAAGAATGGCCCGACCAAGATCGTCATCAGCGGGCCCATCCGCTCCTCTTGATCTTCATTATCTACCTCCGTTGCATTATCATCATATTCAGGATACATATTATGATAGTTTTCATCATCCTCTTCTTCTTCGTTGTCTTCCATCACAACCCCTTTTCTCCGTGCTTGGTCCAACAATTATAGTGGGCATGAAACCAGATCAAGCGGTGGGCGTGAATGGTTCGGTATTTGAGTAGTCTTTCTTGTTCGACGGTGAACACACGGACAAGACATAAAACCATTGTGACCACGGTTTGCATTAGCCACAACGATGAAATTTTGGAGGCCGTAATGTACTCAAGTGCGGCGTCACCGTACATCCATTGCCGATTCATCTGCATTAATATGTAGTATATATCAAAAATAATAGGGAGATGACCATTTATATATATAGTACATCAATGACACATGAAACTATAGTTGCCCCTCGACCGAGACGGAAGAGCAACAAGAAAGCTTATTTTGAGCTCGGCATTTCACCGAACACCTCTAGTGCATATGAAAAACACAAACTAGCACTCTTCACACCTCTTGCTAGGCTCCAAAATGTGAAAGAATGGAAGAGTGGGGTGTGTGTGCTGGGGTGGTGTCTTATAGCCCCCTTTAACACCGGTTCGTGCCACGAACCGTGTTAAAGGCACATCGGTGGAAAGACCTTTAACACCGGTTCGTGCCACAACCGGTGTTAAGGGGGCTCCTTTAATGCCGCAGAGGCCACGCTGGTACGGCCCCCCCTTTAACACCGGTTCGTAGAAGAACCGGTGTTAAAGCCCATTTTCGGGATCAACAAAAGCCCGCGTTTCCACTAGTGTAAACACCTCTGCTTCTCTTGATTCACTGTCTGTTATAAGTAAACTTGTCACACCACCACCACATACACATGCTACACACACTGCTACTACTGCTGAGTCTGAAACTGCTTTTGATGCTCATGATGTTACTTCTATTATGCTTGATGCGAGTGGTTCATTAGGTCCTTTTCTATATTCTACTATGGCTAGTCTAGGAAATACTGAAACTCCTAGTGAATACACTGTTACACCTGCTAGCTCACCTGAGTCTAGTGAGAGTTACGATATTAATGATGATTACATAGAGCTCACTGATGAATTTGTTGAAGAGTGTCGAAACACACAAGGTGCTAGTGCTATTAAGAGTCTCCTTGCTAGACATACTATTATGCCTAAGAAGTCCTATGATCCTAAGTTTGCCACCTGTGCCATAGATATTTAAGATAAAGATTATGATTTCTCTCTTGATTTGTCTTATTTAGATATTGTTGAGAAAGAACCTTTTTGTGGTACTGAAAATGAGAGTGTTGTGGCTCATATGAATGAGCTTTCTACTATCAGTGATTTGTTCTCTGATGATTTTAAGATGCGCAAGTACTTTTTTGCTAAGATCTTCCCTTTTTCCCTAAAAGGAGAAGCTAGGGCTTGGTTTAATCGATTACCTCCTGGTTCCATTGATAGCCCTAATTGCTTGATTGCTTCTTTCTTCCATAAATATTTTTCTCCCAGTGCTAGACATGCTGCTTTGCAGAGACTTTTTTATTTTAAACAGGGAGAAGAAGAGAAATTGCATGAGTCATGGAAAAGATTTTGTTCCTTGATTCATGCATATCCTGGATGTCCATTACCTCAGAATGAGCTTCTTGATATTTATTATAATGGACTAACTGATGATTCTAGGACCTACCTAGATAGATATGATGATTCTGTTTTCAGGAAAAGGACTCCTACAGATGCCGAAGAATTAATGAACAAGATAAGCAAGAATTATGATGATTGGACTTCAACTGAGCTGAATACACCTGAGCCTATTACTCCTGAACCAGTTGTTCCTGAACCAGTTCCAACACCAACAACAAAGAAGAGGGGAGTTATTGCATTAAATGATGAAGTGATGAAGGAAGCTAAAAAGTGTCTAAAGGAGAAAGGTATTAGAGCTGAAGATGTGAAGAATCTACCTCCTATAGAAGAATTATGTAAGCCAATTCCCCACTCATCTACTATTGAGGTACACTCTCTCCAATTTAATGAAGGTGATATTCCTTATGGTAAGCCTCCTGATCAATGCTTAGAGGAACTTGACACATTTATTGTTAAACAAGGTAATTTTAACAAACAAGTTCAGAATCATTTATTGGAAAACTCTAGAGCTATCCATGAGTTGAAAGATATTGTGGAAAGAACTTCTAATTATATTAAAATTCTTTGTAAACACTTTCAAATGGTTCAAACCCACCTTGATCAACTTGCTAAGGTGCAAAATGATATGCTAGTTAATGCTTTAGGAAATAAACATGCTTATGGAATTAGAACTAGGAGTGGTGCAGCTACTCAAGATCCTTTATATCCTGAAGGACACCCTAAAAGAATAGAGCAGGATTCCCAACAAGGTGAGGATAGTAGTAATCCTCGTAAGAGGAAGAAAAAGAAACATAAGAAAGTTGAGGAACCACTTGAACCTGTTGTAGATCCTAATAGTATATTTGTCTCTGATGCTGAAACTGAGAGTGGTAATAATAATGAGTCTGCTGATAAGGGGTAAGGTGAGGAAGAACCTGAGAAGCACACTAAGAACACTAGGTACACAAAAGAGGATTTTATTGATAATAAACATGGTAAAGAGAGAGAACATTGGGTGCAGAAGCCTATGCCTTTTCCAGGTAAGAAACATAAGTCAAAAGAGGAAGAACACTACAACAAGTTTTGTGAGTGGATGAAACCTTTATTTTTGCAAATTCCTTTGACTGATGTTATTAAACTGCCTCCTTATTCAAAGTATATGAAGGATATTGTCTCTAATAAAAGGAAGATTCCTAATGAGGAGATTTCTACTTTGCTTGCTAATTACTCCTTCAATGGTAAGGTTCCAAATAAACTAGGTGATCCAGGTATACCAACTATTCCTTGCTCTATTAAGAACAATTGGGTTAGAACTACTTTATGTGATTTGGGAGCTAGAGTTAGTGTTATGCCTTTTTCTCTCTACAAGAGGCTCCAGCTAGAAAAGTTGATACCAACTGATATATCTTTGCAAATGGTTGATAAGTAAACTACGGTCCCTGTTGGTATATGTGAGGATGTTCCTGTTCAAGTTGCTCATAATTGCATGGTTTTAACTGATTTTGTTGTGCTTGAAATGCCTGAAGATGATAATATGTCTATTATTCTTGGGAGACCTTTTCTTAATACTGCAGGTGCTATCATCAATTGCAATCAAGGAAATGTAACATTCAATATTAATGACAAAGATCACACTGTCTATTTTCCCAAGAAGGTTGTTAAGAGCTATTGCCTGAATTCTATTGAAAATATTGAAGGCATCAAGGTTGGAGAAAATATATTGTCCCATTCCACAAGAAAATATTGAAACTATTATGATTGGGACAATTGATATCAAGTATGAGGTAACATAATCACCTTGTGGAATGCAAAGTTTTGTTTCATATAAGATTGTTTTGGTAACAAGACTTGATCAACCTTGTTAACAAAAGGATTTTAATGAACAAAATAATGTTTCTACTGTGGTTATACTTGATTTCTTTTTGTTTTATCCTTCCTAGACTTTGCTTTAGCTCTAGTTTTGCTAGTTGTTTGTTTGTTTGAGTTTCTTAGAGCTCCTGTAGTTTGGCTTTTGGTTTGCTTTTTCTTCTTCTGAAAAAACTGTTTCTGCGAGAAAATCAATTTTCATACCTTGAAAGTTGGCCAAAAATAAAGTTTTCCGAAAAATCCCAGAAAATTCAAACTAAGTTTTTCCTCTAAAAAAAGGGCAGAGTGGCACCTGAGATGACCCGGGGTCCACCCCTAGGCCCCACACCTATGGTAGGCGCGGCCTACCTAGTGGTGGTGCCTAGGGGGGTCTAGCCCACCTGGGCCCCTCTAGGTTGCCTCCTCAAAGTCACCTTCTTTCTCTCTCCCAAAAAACACCGGAAAACTTGCTCAAGCTCGAGTTCTTGCTGTTCTTGCTCATGATTTTCTATCTCCCTGTTCAGCCCATCTCAAGTGCTGGTTTTTGGAGGGTTTGTTCCTTGGTATGTGCCTCCTCCACTTATCCAATTAGATTTGTGATTGGTAGATTGTATCTTGAGTATTTTTCTACTGAGGTGATAGGTTGTTTGAGATTTCATGCTTGTTGTATGCTTAGAAACTTTGTTTTGATGCATGTGTAGTCCTCTAGCAAGTTCCTATAGTAGTTGCTCATCATTTATCAACATAGAAATCACTTGGTTTGATGGTTGTTTAAAATTTTAGAATAGTGAAGCCATGGACCACCACACCTTTGGTGACATTTTTTAGAGTGATGCACCTAGAAGGGCAAGGCTTCCAAGGTCATATACCAGTTCTGGACCCTCTCACAATGAGGATCTCATCATAATGACCCACAAGTGTAGGGGATCGCAACAGTCTTCGCGGGTAGTATTACCCCAATTTATTGATTCGACACAAGGGGAGCCAAAGAATACTTGCAAGCCTTAACAACTGAGTTGTCAGTTCAGCTGCACCTGGAAATAGTTCTTGCTCACAGAAGTTTATCAGTAGTAACAGTTTGTAGTAGCAACAGCAGCAGTAACAGCAACAGTGGAACAGTAGCAATAGTAACAGTAACAGTAGGATTCGAGTGCGGTAGGCATAGGGATGGATGGACGGGTGTTGCATGGACAAGTCTAAACATGTAACTTCAAGAACTAGGGCATTACAAATAAATAATAGCAAGCATCCAAGTACTAAACAATCCTATGCATGTGCTCCAAATATAGTCATACATGGTCGCAATGAGAACTTGCACAACATCTTCTGTCCAGCCGGCCCGTGGCAGCGGGACCTCTAGGGAACTACTGGCAATTAAGGTGCTCCTTTTAATAGAGCACCAGCGCAAAGCATTAACACTCCGTGAACACATGTGATCCTCACACCATAACCATCCCCTCCGTTTGTCCCAATTATTGTCACTTTGGGGCCTTTGGATCCGGACAATGATATGTGTACACAACTTGTAGGTGAGATCATAAACAATACTATCATAATGATTCAATAATAAGTTCAGATCTGAGATTATGGCACTCGGGCCCTAGTGACAAGCATTAAGCACAACAAGTTGTAACAAAGTCAAATAGCACTAATAGAGATACTAGGCACTATGCCCCTAACAGATCTTATTCGATTACATGATAGAACTCATCCAATCCCTACCATCCCCAAGCCTATAGCGGGGGATTACTCACTCATGGATGAGGGAAACATCGGTGGTTGATGGATATGTGTTGGTGATGACGATGGCGATGATCCTCTCCAAATTCCGCGTCCCGGCAGGGTGCCAGAACGGAATTTCTGGATCCAAATCTTGGTTTCTGGTGGCGGCGGCAGAGCGGAACTCTTTCTGGAAAACTATTGAACCCCCCTCTGTTTTTAGGTCAAAAGGCAACTTATCGGCGCGGAGGGAGGCCGAGGAGCTGCCTGGGGTGGCCAAACCTCCACCAGGCGCGGAGTTAGTGGGCCCGCGCCTGGGGTGGGTCTGGGTCCCCCAGGCCTCCCCTCTCTCTCCCCTTCTGGCTCCGTGGATCTTCTGGTGAGAAATAGTTTTTGGTATATTTTCCGGGATTTTTCCTGATAGTTCATTTTCTGCACAAAAACAAGACACCAAGGTAATTCTGCTGAAAACAGCGTCAGTCCGTGTTAGTTGTATCCAAATCACACAAGTTTAGAGAAGAAACAATAGCAAAGTGTTCGAGAAAGTAGATACGTTTTGGACGTATCAACTCCCCCCAAGCTTATCTTATTGCTTGTCCTCAAGCAATTAAGTTGAAAACCGAGTGCGATAAAAGAACTTTCACGAACACTTTGCTTCATATGATGTATATATTCTCAGCACATGAGTAGATTCTTAGACAATTCATAATAAAGAGTATGCAACTAAGTCTACTCAATAGTCATTGCAAGCTATAAAGAGAAACCAACTCAATAATAATAAGTAGCATGGAACATAAACATAAGCAACATTGCAATGCTGACAATAAGGTATGATAGAGTGGTATCTCGCTTGCCTTTGTTTGAAGATCACAATATAAATGTCAAGGCACCTCTGAAGTTCACATGAAGACTAGAAGTAAAGATATCAGAGATATAAGCATCAAAGTCATGACATAATTAACCAAGTTTTGGAACAAACACAAGAATGACAACTATGCTCTCAAGAAGGTGCTCATAGAATAAGTGGTGACTCAACAAAGTTGTGAAAACGGTTTTGTGAAGGTTTGAAAGGCTTCCCAATGCTGAAAGGAGGGTACTCATTAGCTTTGAGCTCTCATTGCCCCTATCATAGTCATCTTCATGTGGTTAAGGTGAAAGTGAGGTCCACTCTGAATCATATGCTTGACAGACCATAGACTGGAAATCCCAAGTCCCTTGAGTACGAGGGTTGCTCCGCGTGCTACTCAACTTTGGTCACGTGAAAGTTCTTGTCATTGTAAATACATGCATATCATCGAGAACCGCCAACGGGGTACCCCTTGCACATGGTACAGGAGCTTTCCCATAACCAAAATGACAAGGCAAGCAGACAATGAGCATCTCAGCAATCTTTTTATTTACCATATGCATAGATTTTTATTGAGGACGCTTCATATATGCTCATTATAGTGTTGCTGCAAGTTTCCACCATGATTAAGCATGGCTTAGGCTAGCGGCCCAGACGTTTCTCTAACACAATGTATAAACTCCATGAATTAACAACTTCCCCTTTTATTTCACATCGTCGACATCCATAAACAAAAGATCAAGGAATCAACTGGATGAGATATCCAAAAAGTGTTGAAAGTGTTCCCCGTGAGAGCACGGTTCTGCTGACTCCCAGTATATAATAAGTAAGCATATAACTTTTATGGACTAGTCAGAATGGTTCAAGATTATTAAGCGCAACGAATAAAGTGTGTCATCAAGTTCGTGAGAGCTTTACTAACTAACTTTCTCAAAACAGACAAACATTTTATTTTGGAAGAAAACATGACATATATAAAATATGCACTGAAGTAGAAAACGATGCCAATAGGTAGGTATGGTGGACACAGCTAGCAATATTGGTTTTAGGGAGTTGGAAGCACAGGTAGATCACGTACTCAGTGCAAGTGAAGGCTAGCAGTAGAGAGGGAGCGACAAACGAGAGAGCAATAACTCTCATAATCATGCTTGCAACAAAATAGGACTAATTATGGCATGAAAGTGATACAAGAACTCTGAGGCAAAATAAATCATGGAGGCTTACTGACTACTGATTAGTCATATGCATGCGTGAGCATGTGCCAAGTCGATTCACATGAACAGTTAGAGGAGGATACCACAATATCATACCAAAGTATGAATAAAACAATACAAGCAAACATTCATATGACATGCTACAAACTATTAGCAAGCTGGAGCTAATCATAGACAAGCAAGAACTACTAAGCATCCATAATGACATACACCTTACACAAACAGGCTAAGCATGCTCACAATGATGAGTATATGTACAAAAATGAAACAAATAGAGTTCGTTACCACCCTCTTAGCACACCTCGAGTTGTCTTAATCTTCATTATTGCTCTTCACTTGTGCGACTTGAATAATTAACATGAAAACCAATATCCACTGAGAACGGCTGAACCCTGCAAAGAACTCACAAAACCAAAGAAGAAGAACAAATATTTTTGGTGTTTTCGATTTTTTAGAAACAAGCAAACAAAGAAAAACCAAACAAAAACAAAGCAATTTTTTTTGAAATTTTCTTTTAAGGCAAACAAAAGCAAAGAAACAAAGAAACAAATCAAGAGAAACAACGAAAATATTTTTGGTATTTTTGTGTTTTTGAGAAAGAAGCAACAAGAACCAAAAAGAAAGAAAATACAATGGATATACAAAGAACCGACCGAACATGATATATAGATAAGCGTGACGTCGGTATACCTCCCCATAAGCTTAGGCTTTTGGCCTAAGTGGGGCTCAATAACGCGGATAGTAACCTCATGCTGGTGGGTCATCATAGGAATGATCATAGTCAGGCACCTGCGATGAAGAAGAAGACGCGCCCGAATCAAATGAGGGTTGTTGGTATGGATACTCTCCCAAGTTGGAGGGCTGAACCGAATTGTCTTCGGCATCCTCTTCAACATTCTCCTCTTGCTGAGAGAGTTCCCCCACATAAGTGTCAACCTCCTCCTCCGTAAGTGACCATCCTTGCCTGTTATCAAAGTTAAACAAAGTAGGTGCAGGCAAATAAACTATTTTCTCACTCCTACCCTTTCTCCGACCTTGCTGGACAAAAGATAGTTCGAATGGCAAACTTCTCACATTATCCCCCAAGGAAACAAAACCATGCTGAATCATAGATTCAATATCAAGCCTCTCTATGGGGAACTGAAAATCTGAATAATGAGGCTCTAAACCATGGAAAGCTAGCAACCTAGAAGCAATGAGACCTCCACAAATTCCACCTTTCTCACGGTTGGTGGTGAGACAGTGAGCTATCGAAGCACCCAAACTATAGGAACTATTCCTATTTAGAGCAGCTGCAATAAAAGCTAGATCGAAAGAAGACAACTTTCTAGTAGTCTTTCTAGCAAGAACGCACTTGGTAATGAAATAGGCAAAGTATCTAATAGCTGGGAGCTGGATGTTCCGAATTTTACCACTTTCCTTTGAGAAGTCGAAACCTTGGCAAATCTCAGCATACAAATCAACAAGTGACTTGGGCCTCTCCTTGATCTTCTGACAAGATCCCCACTGAGGTACTCTAATTGCTGCACAGAAATCAGCAAAAGGTAGGTCGACAGGTATATTATATATTTTGTAATGGACCATGGGATTAGAAGTAAACCAAGTGAATCGGAAGTCCTGCACAAAATCCATGGTTAGATTAACATATTGGATTGGTTCACCTTCAACAAAGTGCTCTAACCCTGCATTTGTAACCAAAGTTTGGAAATCTTGGAGGATCCCCGCAGCTCTCATAAATTCATGACATGGATATATGGAAGGAAAAACTGCCTCCTCACGATGAACCTTCATCGGCTCATGCACCATCAAGTCATATTGATTCAGTGAATAAGCACTCATCTTCTTTGCTGAAATTTTTAGACAACCATCAAACAAAGTGATTTCTAAGTTGATAAATAAAGAGCAACCACTATAGGAACTTGCTAGAGGACTACACATGCATCAAAACAAAGTTTCTAAGCATAGAACAAGCATGCAAGCTCAAACATCCTGTCACCTACAGTAGAAAAATACTCAAGATACAATTTACCAATCACAAATCTAATTGGATAAGTGGAGGAGGCACATACCAAGGAGCAATCCCTCCAAAAATCAGCACTTGAGATGGGCTGAACAAGGAGATCGAAAATCGCGAGCAAGAACAACAAGAACTTGAGCTTGAGCATGTTTTCCGGTGTTTTTCGAGAGAGAGAAAGAAAGTGTCTTTGAGGAGACATCCTGGAGGGGGCTAGGTGGGCCAGACCCCCCCCTAGGCGCCACCAGTGGTGGGCCCGTGCCTACCACATCTGTAGGGCCTAGGGGTGTCCCCCTGGGTCACCTCTGGTACCTCTCTGCCCCTTTTTTCGAGGAAAAAATTATTTTGAATTTTCTGGGATTTTTCAGGAAACTTTATTTTTGGCCAATTTTCAGGATATGAAAATTGATTTTCTCGCAGAAATAGTTTTTCAGAAGAAGCAAAAGCAAACCAAAAGCAAAACTACAGCAGCTCTAAGAAACTCAAACAAGCAAACAACTAGCAAAACTAAAGCTAAAGCAAAGAATAGGAAGGAGAAAGGAAAAAAGAAAGCAAGTATAACCACAGTGGAAACATTATTTTGTTCATTGAAATCCTTTTGTTAACAAGGTTGATCAAGTCTTGTTACCAAAACAATCTTATATGAAACAAAACTTTGCATTCCACAAGGTGATTATGTTGCCTCATACTTGATAGTAATGGTCCCAATCATAATAGTTTCAATATTTTCTTGTGGAATGGGACAATATATTTCTCCAACCTTGATGCCTTCAATATTTTCAATAGAATTCAGGCAATAGCTTCTAACAACCTTCTTGGGGAAATAGACAGTGTGCTCTTTGTCATTAATATTGAAAGTTACTTTTCCTTGATTACAATTGATGACAACACCTGCAGTATTAAGAAAAAGTCTTCCAAGAATAATAGACATATTATCATCTTCAGGCATTTCAAGCACAACAAAATCAGTTAAAACCATGCAATTATGAGCTACTTGAATAGGAACATCCTCACATATACCAACAGGAACAGTAGTTGACTTATCAGCCATTTGCAAAGATATATCAATTGATATCAACTTATCTAACTGGAGTCTCTTATAGAGAGAAAAAGGCATAACACTAACTCCAGCTCCCAAATCACATAAAGCAGTTCTAACATAATTGTTCTTAATATAGCAAGGAATAGTTGGTATACCTGGATCACCAAGTTTTCTTTGGAACATTACCATTGAAGGAGTAATTAGCAAGCAAAGTAGAAATCTCCTCATTAGGAATCTTCCTTTTATTAGAGACAATATCCTTCATATACTTTGAATAAGGAGGCAGTTTAATAGCATCAGTCCAAGTAATTTGAAAAAATAAAGGTTTCATCCACTCACAAAACTTGTTGTAGTGTTCTTCCTCTTTTGCCTTGTGTTTCTTACCTGGAAAAGGCATAGGCTTCTGCACCCAAGGTTCTCTCTCTTTACCATGTTTATTAGCAATAAAATCCTCTTTTATGTACCTAGTGTTCTTAGTGTGGTTCCCAGGTTCTTCCTCACTTCCCCTTATCAGGAGACTCATTATTATTACCACTCTCAGTTTTAGCATCAGAGACAGATATACTATTAGGATCTACAGCAGGTTCAAGTGGTTCCTGAACTTTCTTATGTTTCTTTTTCTTCCTCTTACGAGGACTACTACTATCTTCACCTTGTTGGGAATCCTTCTCTATTCTTTTAGGGTGTCTTTCAGGATATAAATGATCTTGAGTAGCTTCACCACTCCTAGTTCTAATTCCATAAGCATGTTTATTTCCTAAAGCATTAACTAGCATATCCTTTTGTACTTTAGCAAGTTGATCAAGTTGATTTTGAACCATTTGAAAGTGTTTACAAAGCATTTTAATATCATTAGAAGTTCTTTCCACAATATCTTTAAACTCATGGATAGCTCTAGAGTTTTCCAATAAATGATTTTGAACTTGTTTATTAAAATTACCTTGTTTAACAATAAATGTGTCAAGTTCCTCTAAGTAATGACCAGGAGGCTTACCATAAGGAATATCACCTTCATTAAATTGGAGAGAGTGTACCTCAATAGTAGATGAGTGGGGAATTGGCTTACATAATTCTTCTATAGGAGGTAGATTCTTCACATCTTCAGCTCTAATACCTTTCTCATTTAGACACTTTTTAACTTCCTTCATCACTCCGTCATTTAATGCAATAACTCCCCTCTTCTTTGTTGTTGGTGTTGGAACTGGTTCAGGAACAACTAGTTCAGGAGTAATAGGCTCAGGTGTATTCAGCTTAGTTGAAGTCCAATCATCATAATTCTTGCTTATTTTGTTCATTAATTCTTCAGCATATCTAGGAGTCCTTTTCCTGAAAACACAATCAGCAAAGCTATCTAGGTAGGTCCTAGAATCATCAGTTATTCCATTATAATAAATATCAAGAAACTCATTCTTAGGTAATAGACATCCAAGATATGCATGAATCAAGGAACAGAATCTTTTCCATGACTCGGACAATTTCTCTTCTTCTTCCTGTTTAAAATCAAAAAGTCTCTGCAAAGCAGCATGTCTAGCACTGGGAGAAAAATATTTATGGAAGAAAGAAGCAATCAAGCAATCAGGGCTATCAATGGAACCAGGAGGTAATCTATTAAACCAAGCCCTAGCTTCTCCTTTTAGGGAAAAAGGGAAGATCTTAGCAACAAAGTACTTGCGCATCTTAAAATCATCAGAGAACAAAGCAATCATAGTAGAAAGCTCATTCATATGAGCCACAACACTCTCATTTTCAGTATCACAAAAAGGTTCTTTCTCAACAATATCTAAATAAGTTAAATCAAGAGAGAAATCATAATCTTTATCCTTTATATCTATGGGAGAGGTGACAAACTTAGGATCATAGGACTTCTTAGGTATAATAGTATGTCTAGCAAGGAGAATCTTAATAGCACTAGCACCATGTGTGTTTCGGCACTCTTCAACAAATTCATCAGTAAACTCTATGTAACCATCATTAATATCAAAACTCTCACTAGACTCAGGTGAGCTAACAGGTGTGTAATAGTGTCTTCACTAGGAGTTTCGGTATTTCCTAGACTAGCCATAGTAGCATCTAGAAAAGGACCTAATGAACCACTCGCATCAATCACAGTATAAGTAACATCATGAGTATCAAAATCAGTTTCAGATTTAGCAGTAGTAGCAGTGTGTGTAGCATGCGTATGTGGTGGTAGTGCGACAAGCTTACTTATAACAGACGGTGAATCAAGAGCAACAGAGGTGTTTAGGATTGTACCTCTTCTTGTAGTGGATGGTAAAATAGGGAACTTTCCATCACGAAACTTCCCCATGATGAAAGGAGTAGCAATGAACAATAATAGATCCAAGTGAACTTACAAATAAATCTATGCTCCCCGGCAACAGCGCCAGAAAATAGTCTTGATGACCCACAAGTGTAGGGAATCGCAACAGTCTTGGCGGGTAGTATTACCCAATTTATTGATTCGACACAAGGGGAGCCAAACAATACTTGCGAGCCTTAACAACTGAGTTGTCAGTTCAGCTGCACCTGGAAATAGTTCTTGCTCACGGAAGTTTATCAGTAGCAACAGTTTGTAGTAGCAACAACAAAGCAACAACAGCAGCAACAGCAACAGTAGAACAATAGCAATAGTAACAGTAACAGTAACAGTAGGATTCGAGTGCGGTAGGCATAGAGATGGATAGACGGACGTTGCATGGACGAGTCTAAACATGTAACTTCAAAGAACTAGGGCATTGCAGATAAATAATAATAAGCATCCAAGTACTAAACAATCCTAAGCATGTGCTCCAAATATAGTCATACGTGCTCGCAATGAGAACTTGCACAACATCTTCTGTCCAGCCAGCCCGTGGCAGCGGGGTCTCTAGGGAACTACCGGCAATTAAGGTGCTCCTTTTAATAGAGCATCGGAGCAAAGCATTAACACTCCATGAATACATGTGATCCTCACACCACAGCCACCCCCTCCGGTTGTCCCAATTATTGTCACTTTGTGGCCTTTGGATCCGGACAATGATATGTGTACACAACTTGTAGGTAAGATCATAAACGATACTATCATAATGATTCAATAATAAGTTTAGATCTGAGATCATGGCACTCGGGTCTTAGTGACAAGCATTAAGCACAACAAGTTGCAACAAAGTCAAATAACACTACTAGAGATACTAGGCACTATGCCCCTAACAGTCTTATTCAATTAAATGATCATCCAATCCCTACCATCCCCAAGCCTACAACGGGGGATTACTCACTCATGGATGATGGAAACATCAGTGGTTGATGGAGATGCGTTGGTGATGACGATGGCAATGATTCTCTTCAAATTCCCCGTCCTGGCAGGGTGTCAGAACGGAGTTTCTGGATCCTAATCTTGGTTTCTGGTGGCGGCGGAGCGAAACTATCTCTGGAAAACTATGGAACCCCCTCTGTTTTTAGGTCAGAAGGCAACTTATAGGCGCGGAGGGAGGCCGAGGCTGCACAGGGCGAAACCTCCCAGCGCGAGGTCGGTGGGCTACTTGGTGGGTGTGGGCCCCCCAGGCCTCCCCTCTGTCTCCTCTTCTGGCTCCGTGGATCTTCTGGTGAAATATAATTTTTGGCATATTTTCCGGGATTTTTCCTGATAGTTCATTTTCTGCACAAAAACAAGACACCAAGGTAATCCTACTGAAAACAGCGTCAGTCCGTGTTAGTTGTATCAAAATCACACAAGTTTAGAGGAGAAACAATAGCAAATTGTTCGAGAAAGTAGATACGTTTTGAACGTATCACAGGTTTCCACGTTGTTTGCAACACCTTTGAGACGTTTCCTTCCTCCTACTGGTTTGATAACCTCGGTTTCTTACTGAGGAAAAACTTACTGTTGTGCTCATCATACCTTGCTCTTGGGATTTCTGACGAAGCGTCCCACGACAACACCGGGCGCCATCACTGGCCAATCCTGATGATGCTTCCTTGCGTGGCCGCCTCGACCGAGCTGAAGAGGAGGTGCAGACGCAACAGAAGATCATCAACTCTCGTAATGATGAATGGTGTATGTGACCCGCCGCAGCCGCCGTCCAAGCGCCGACAGCCGTGCGTAGGCCTAGGCGGGCAGGAGCAGCCTGTCACGCGGTATGCCGAGGTGGATGGCCACGACGAACTGGGTGGCTTGGTCGAAATCTTCGGGCGACGACGACGTTGAGGGAGAGCGTGGTGGCGCGGTGAGTTGGTCGCGTCCTCGACGCCTCCCTCGGCGTCCACGACCGCCACGGCCTCCCCTCGACCTAGTACCTCCGAACATGGCTAGCTACAAGCAGTAGAGAAGGAAATGGGGAAAGAGGAGACGAATGATGTTTTGTGTGGGAGAAGATGGCCGCGGGTGGTTAAAAAGGGCCGGCATCAGATGCCGAGACGGAGGCCGAAAAGGGGCATTAAAGTGTCCAGCCAGTAGGGAAGCCGTCGGGCGGCGCCTTCAGTGAGGGGGAGAGCGTGTCGTCCAGTCAGTCAGCGTGCCGTCATTTCGCCATTGATGTCGCAGGCTGCCGCCAGTCAGCCTTCCGCCAGCGCCTCTGAATCGTTGTCGCGGTTGCGTCTGAATCGTGTCACTGTGTGCGTCTGAAATCAATGCCGCGGGTCAAGATGGCCGACGGGTGGGCCAGTAGCACGCGCGGAAACGACGCCCGTGTTGACCGCGTGTGGGCCGATGCAACTGAACATCAGATTAGATGCATGGATGGGTCGAGCCGAACGCGTTTCTCCGGATGGGTCGTCCTCCGAGACGCCGCGTACGCCCCGCGCGTCCGCGCGGACAAGTTTGGACACGCTCAGACCGTGGGTCGGCCCTCGTGGATATCCCTTACAACATGGTCCTCAACAAGCGCGCTAGGACGCGGTGGTGGCGCTCATGACCTGGTGGCCGGCGTGACCGAGATGCTGACGGAGCTTGGCGCCCATGTGTGCCGCGAGGTTACGGACGCGCCGGAACTCTACTTTGTAGCCGTTCTCGTTGTAGCTCTGAACTTCTGAACTTCATCCATGAACTTTCGAAGCTGTGATTTTTGTTCTGATCTGAATCAGTACTTTCAATATATGGATCTTGCACACACGCGTGTGAGACTCTGGCAAAATACACTGCGACATTTTTTTTTTTTTTTTTTTTTTTTTTTGAACAGGAATGGTCCCGAAGGACCCAGAGCTTGTATTACGACGTCACAGGGTGTACATTTACAGAAAGGACCTCATACAGCAGAGAAATAACAACTAGGTCCTGAAATTTAACAAAGAACACCCCAAAAAGGATCATGAACGCGACGAGTCCATGCTTGACGCCGCGACGACGAGCAGCGAGCACGCGCTCCATCTCTCACCGGGGGCGACCACTTGGTAGAGACAGGCGCAACGACCATGCAGGCTCGGGAAGACCCTCGAAGAGGAGAAGACGCTCTTGCAGCCGCCAGCAGAAACGCGGGCCATCCATATGGCCAAGAATAGCGGTGAGCGCCGCTTGGGATCCGCCAGGAGGCACAAGCTCAAGAAGCCTCCCAAGCCACCAGAGCCTCCAAAGCGCCCGAGCAGCCCGCATCTTCCCTTGCCTCACGGCCAGCCAGAAGATAAGGGCTGCGTCGCCAACGCGATGGTGGCGGCGCTTGAAGAGAGGAGCCGCCGCCGCCCGGTCGCCCTCTCCTTCGCCTCCACGGCCGCAGGAGAGCGAACGAGGCAAGACGAAAGGCCACCACCCAGCGCGCTCAGCGCCAAGTGGTAGCACCCTCGACGCCTCCAGATCCATGCATCCCCAAGCCCACCATCTCAATCCCCCCCACGGCCGGTGGAGGAGATGGAAAACACCGACCGATCCGGGCGTGTGACCTCTACTTTATTGATGGAAGTGGTGGCCGTCGTCGTCGCAGGCTGCTCCAACCAGAGGAGCAAGAACGCAAGGAGGACGAACCCTAGAGCCCTGATCTGGCCACCTCGATCAAGAGCTCCACCTCCGGGCATAGAGCCCACAACCGGCACACAGCCACTACAACTAAACCTACTAACTACGGTGCCTCTCCCTGTCCAACTCCGACCGGCTATTCCGGCGGAGAGGACCAGGGAGGGGCCAGGTTCCTGGCGGCGCGCTCGCAAGAAGAGAGGGATGGGGAGGGGAGGGGGGAAGTTGCTCTGTGGAGATGAGTTTGTTGAGCTACGATTTGGCTGCCATGGGCCAAATACACTGCGACATGGCACACACTTTCCAAATCACTTCTTAAGATATTCTACCGCAAAACCGTCAAATTCAGTTAACATTTGTGTTTCTTGCAGGATGATCAGATGTTGGAGATAGAGTGAAGCAACGTATACATACATTTTCTTTTGTCAGAGTCTGCAACCCTGCGAAGCGACAGTTCAGTCGGACGGCGATCGCAACGTTCGGTACGAGAAGACAAAAAGGGCCCCGGCTGCATCGGTGAATCTTCTGATTTCTGAAAATCCCAATAACCAATGGTTGATCTGCTCGAGAGAACCGAGTGCACGCCTCCAAATATTCGGCCTGGACAGCCTTTTCCCATTTTTTATTTTTGGTTTGACTCACTTTCAGAGTGTTAATTAACATAATGTGGTTATGATTGATTACGTGTGCTTTACTTGCATCACGGGACAAGTAAGAACCCCCTTGCCCGGTCCTGCTTACTCCTGGTCATGGAAATCAATTTATCAGCTGTTCGTCTGGGTATCTTTTCTTGCGGGGATTTTATTTTTCGGAGCATCAACATTACCCTTGATTCGTTCATCAACAACATATTCGCCTCCTATATTTGGCATAGAACGCACAATCGTGATAAGTAACCAACATAAGGAACCCACTATGTGTTCATCTCGAGGTACCACCATCATGCTAATTTTGATCCAATCCCGATTAGCTCCTCCCGCCATTGTAATCACGACATAATAAAAAGACAGTACTACATAGCACTTTTACCAATGATAGGGGCCTGAACCCTAGTTATATCATGCCTCTTGTGTCTGATCTTGCCGGTTTACACAAATTTTGTGTCGCAAGCTTGCCGACAAGGAGACATATGTATCCCCACTACACGTAGAAAGATGTAGATCAACTCTTTTATGGGCGTCGAAATAGGAAGCTTACATCACAAAAGTTGTGTAGAACAGTGAGATGAAGCCACTCGAAATTTCAACCGTGTGTGAAAAAATTGATAAAATTCGTCTAAAAAGATCAATATGAAGATGGAATTAAACATAAAAATAAACGAAACTAGGAACCTAATGCGGGAATGGAATCATTATGTCGATGTATATCTTTCTCGTGTAGACATTATCTCGATTGGAGATACCGTTGTATAAATTAGAACGGATTTAGTTGAATCACATTTGATGAACACACAAGTCTTGGGCAAAAAAAACTATGGTCCATACCTATAAGGATTAGTCCTATTGTTCATAGTATGGAATAGTGCCGAGATCAAACAGCCGGCGTCGTCTCACGGGCTAATCATTTATGCCATATATGATTTGCACCTTTCGCCTACACCGTGAACGACGGCATATTATTAGTGAAAAAATTATATTATACTACTCCTAAATCTGAATATTATTTCTGGAATTTGCGAAAAAAATAATTTTTTAAAAAGAAATTCGGGTGGGGGACTGCGTGAGTATAAAACGTGAAATATAGAAACGGCAACTCAAACGTGAAATATACAAACCGCAACACAAAACGTGAAACGAACCCGGAACCCGAAGATCCAAAGATAGAGGCGGCCTGGATAACCGAAATCCAAAAAACCCGAATTAAACACAAGCGAAACTCTATACGGCGGAGAGGCCCATTTGTCAGATCGTCTCTTCTTCCTCCCCCGTCCTCGCCCTCCTCGTGTGACCCTTTCTCATCGGCGCCTCGCCTCCGCAACGCCTCGCCCTCGCCCTCGCCGGAACCCTAGGGGCAATCGCCGCGGCGCCGGCGGGAGGCCTCGCACGGGAGGGGCGGGGAGATGAGCTCCCAGAAGAGGCGGGTCCCGAAGATCGAGCCCTTCAAGCACCGGGTGGAGGTCGACCCCAAGTTCTTCGACAAGTCCTGGAAGAAGCTCGATGACGCCATCCGCGAGATTTACAACCACAACGCCAGCGGCCTCTCCTTCGAGGAGCTCTACAGGTTCACACCTCTAGCCTACTCCGCCCTCCCCTGCTTTATTTTTTTCTCCCTGTGAATTTTTCTGTGCGGCGTTCGTGCGCGTGGACTCAGGGTGGTGCGCCGAACGATGGTAAAAAATCGGATACGGATCGGGAATTCATTGTTAGATTAGATTCCTCGTGGTGCCCTGCGAGGGAGTGCCTGATTGGTTCAGTTTTTCTGAGCTTTTGTTGGATGACAGTGGATTGGATTTGGGGGTATCCAGGACGTTTAGAAGTTATTGATCAGTCAGGGTTATCCGTTAGGTTATTCTGTGTATGCAAGTTTGTGGTATGTTATTTGGAAATTCGGATATACTGATAGGATACCTTAAAAAAAAGAAAAGGATGTGCAGGATGGTAGTTCTGGAGTCTTGGACATAGCTCGTATCTCTGGTAGAAATTAGTTGTATGGGTTTAACCATGCTTATGTGGCTGTGACGTGTGCAAGTTTTTATTTGTTGTTTGGAAATCGGGTTACTCTAATTTTAGTTTCAGAATCGTGGGCGTATGCTTAATTTCAGTAGAAATAAGTCGCATGGGTTTTGCCATGCTTATGTCGCGGCGACTTGTGTAGTTTGCATTTTTTGTTTCTACTTAAATGCTTGCATGGCTGATAGGATCGTAGTTCTGGAGTCATGGATGTAGTGCTTAATTTGGTAGCAATAATTGCATGGGTTTTGCCGCGCTTGTGTGGCTGTGATTCCTGTAGTTTACGTTTGTTGCATGGGTTTTGCCGGGCTGGCATGGTTGTGACCTGTGCAAGCTTGTTTGTATTGTTTGGAAATTAGTATGTCGTACCCCGATGTAGTTTTGGTGAAATGTATGTAGCATTTATTTTGGTAGGCAGCAGTTGCATGGGTTTTGCTGCGCCGGTGTGGCTGTGACTTGTGCAAGTTTGTATTTGTTGTTTGCAAATTGGGATGTGTTGCTCTTATTGTAGCTTTTGAATTGTGGAGGTAGTGCTTAATTCTGTTAGAAATTAGTTGCATGAGTTTTGCCACGCTGGTGTAGCTGTGGGTGTGACTGATGCAAGTTTGTATCTGTTGTTCTGAAATCGGTATGCTCTGGTGTAGTTTTGGAGAAATGGATGTAGCACTTAGTTTTCGTAGAAATTAGTTGCGTAGATTCTAACCTGCCAGTGTGGCTGTGATGTTTTGTATCATAATATGTTTTTTGTTACGCTGTAATTAATTCATCCTTAAAGAATTACTAGGAATGATACCTTTAAGTTGCTCTCGATTTTTTTCTTGATGTGCGGTGTGGTTGAAAGGCTAGATGTAAATCGGAACAAAATTTGACATGCTGGTGTTGTTGCATGGTGTAAGGGCGTATCTAGTCTTTACCAAAAAATGTTGCTCTTGAAATCATCACTATGGTTTCCTAATGTGTCCACATGTACAATGGAAGTAAGTGGAACTCGTTTATAATGGATCATTTTTTGAGAGAGAAGTACTCTGGCAATTGGGTTGGGAGGAGATAGCTTGTAAGCTGTGAGGAAATTTTGTCCAACATGTTCATATTGGTTTTGTTTCGAAAAATTGCCACACTTCACCTCTGTCTCCATGGCACTATTGTGTTTATATGTTCCTGTATTGCTTCACCCTCTGCACTTCACTTATTAGTTTTTGTTTCAGATGTTCTTTGCGAAAACGGATCTTGAAGAGTTTTATCGTTAATTATGATTCGTGTGTGCAAAAATACTTATGTTGTTATAATGGTTTTTAGATCAACGGATACAGGGAAACCAGATTGTTATTAGAAAAGGTCTTCCAACTTGTGCCATTGTACCCATGCAGCTCATGTTATCTTAGTGCTTTGTTTTCATCTTAAAAGCCAATATCTTGTCTGGCTTTAACAAACACATTCTCGCAATAATGGGTTATGGTGTAATTCATTAGCAAGGGGTAATGGCGTATCTACTGGAAAAAGAAAATTTTAATGCTCTTCATCTATTGCCTTTGACAATAGAATTAAGAAAGGTGCTGAAATGACCACACTAACCGTCATGATGTTTTAGTTAGCTAGTTTCTTATTCACCAGAGTAGTACCTTTTCTCGGCATACCATGCAGTGCATACAAATGCACATTAACCCAATTCATTTGATCGTCCCGGGACTTAGCAATTGGGTATAGAGGAATTTATCCATAAAATGAGCAAGGGCATCCACAGGGGTTCTTTGGGGGATGGTAATGCATTAAATTAGGTAGGCGTCTAATAGGTAAATGCCAGTGATATTTTTTCCTCAAATTCTAAAATGTTATTCTATTCTTGTTTTTGAACAAAAAAGATGGTTCACGTCATGTATTTACAAATGGAGGGTGTTATTCAACACCTGTGATTGACCTTGCTGAAAAAATACGACTATCATGTCAAATGTTCTTTTGGATCATTAATGAAGAGTGCGTCTAAAATTTATCACTCTTTACAAAGGTCCTTCTGGAGTAATATACCTGCGGAAATTGGTTCTACCTAACAATACAATGTAAACTTCTCTTCAAATGGAGAAAGTTGTCAATCATACAAATATCTTCCCCATCTTGGACTTCATTTTACGAGTCATGAAATTTCAGAGAGTAATCAGCTCATAACAGCAGTCATGCCTCCATGCTCCTGCTAAATGCAGCAAGTCCTGGTTGTTTAGTTATTTGCAGGAAGTCCCAGATTTGTTTTTGATAGTGGTAATTAACCCTGAGTTTTGGTTCCATCAGTGTTCAATGTTTGGATGTAGGGTTGCTTTGGTTGAGTTGATCAAGGCCGTAGTTTTGGCTATCCTTGAATTAATGTGTCTTTTTCGTTGATTATTTCCCCATTACACAGTAGTTTTGGTAATTCTGTATGTAGCTTTGGGTATGTTATGAAGCATCATTCCTTTTAATTTATATATTTAGAACTAGCAAGGACTGCTGTTATTAATATGGGCTGGAGAGAGATACACATGATATGAAATTGTGGAATATAAATGATCTTTTGAAGCAATTGTGGAATATAAACTACCATGGTTTTGCAACCATATATTATCCTTGTGTGGTTTATGCCCATTGAATGACTTGCTTTATTATCTGAATATTATTTTAGGCCATATATTGCTGACTGGTCATGTTGTTATTGGCTGTTAATACAGATATTATTATTTAATTCCATAACTTAATCCTCACTTTGTGTTGGCCAGGACCGCTTATAACTTGGTTCTTCACAAGCATGGTGGGAAGCTTTATGATAAACTGACAGAGAACTTGAAAGGACACCTCAGAGAGATGGGCAGATTAGTAGAGGCTGCCCAAGGTGGTTTGTTCTTGGAGGACCTACAGAGAAGATGGGCTGATCATATCAAGGCATCACAAATGATCAGAGATATTCTCATGTATATGGATCGAACATTTATTCCGACTAGCAAAAAGACACCTGTATTTGAGCTTGGTCTGGAATTATGGAGAGATACCATTGTCCGCTCTCCCAAAATACACGGCAGATTGCTTGACACACTTCTTGAACTCATTCATAGAGAGAGGATGGGTGAGATAATAAACAGAGGTTTGATGAGGAATACAACCAAAATGTTGATGGAGCTAGGGTCTTCTGTCTATCAAGATGACTTTGAGAGGCCATTCCTTGAGGCATCTGCAAGTTTCTATAGCGGCGAGTCGCAGCAGTTCATTGAGTGTTCTGACTGTGGTGAGTATCTCAAGAAGGCTGAAAGGCGACTCACTGAGGAATTGGAACGTGTTACACAGTATATGGATTCCAAAACCACAGACAAAATAGCTAATGTTGTGGATAAAGAGATGCTCTCAAATCACATGCAGAGGTTGATTCTTATGGAGAACTCTGGTCTTGTGAATATGCTCATTGATGACAAACATGAAGACCTAACTAGGATGTACGACTTATTTAAGCGTGTTCCTGATGGACATTCAACAATTAGATCTGTCATGACTTCTCATATTAAGGAGACTGGAAAGACTTTAGTGACTGACCCAGAGCGATTAAGGGACCCTGTTGATTTCGTCCAGCGTCTTTTAAATGAGAAGGACAAGTATGATGAGATTGTCAGTGTTTCATTCAGCAACGACAAGGCTTTCCAAAACGCTCTGAATTCCTCATTTGAGTATTTCATCAACTTAAATAACCGCTCCCCTGAATTCATATCATTGTATGTTGATGACAAGCTTCGGAAAGGTGTCAAAGGAGCCAATGAAGAGGATATTGAGACAGTACTGGACAAGGTTATGATGCTCTTCAGGTACCTGCAGGAGAAAGATGTTTTTGAGAAGTATTACAAGCAACACTTGGCAAAGCGTCTTCTATCTGGGAAAACTAGTTCTGATGAAGCTGAGAGGAGTATGCTTGTGAAGCTGAAGACAGAATGTGGCTATCAGTTTACTTCAAAATTGGAAGGCATGTTCACTGATATGAAAACGTCTCATGATACTATGCAAAGTTTCTATGCCGCTCTCTCTGGTGACTCCGATGGCCCAACAATATCTGTCCAGATACTCACCACCGGGTCTTGGCCAACACAACCATGTGCTACCTGCAATCTTCCACCTGAGATCCTTGATATATGTGAGAAGTTCCGGGCTTACTACCTTGGCACTCATAATGGCAGGAGATTGACTTGGCAGACAAATATGGGGAATGCAGACATTAAAGCAACATTTGGAAGCCGCAAACATGAGCTGAATGTCTCAACTCACCAGATGTGTGTCTTGATGCTATTTAACTCGGCAGATAGTTTTACTTACAAGGAAATCCAACAAGCCACAGCTATACCACATGTTGATCTGAAGCGCTGCCTCCAGTCCCTTGCTTGTGTGAAGGGCAAGAATGTGCTGCGGAAGGAACCCATGAGCAAGGATATATCTGACAGCGACACTTTCTACTTCAACGACAAGTTCACTAGCAAGTTGGTGAAGGTGAAGATTGGCACGGTGGTTGCACAGAAGGAGACAGAACCTGAAAAGCTGGAGACCCGCCACAGAGTCGAGGAAGACCGAAAGCCTCAGATCGAGGCTGCCATCGTCAGGATCATGAAGTCCAGAAGGGTCCTTGACCACAACAGCGTGGTCACCGAGGTAACGAAGCAGCTCCAGTCACGCTTCCTGCCGAACCCCGTGGTGATAAAGAAGAGAATCGAGTCCCTGATTGAGCGTGAATTCCTGGAGAGGGACAAGACAGATAGGAAGATGTACCGCTATCTTGCTTAGGTAGATGTCTCAGCTGTCTGAAACATTTGAACTGTCTGTCAGTGAACAAACGCGGCAAAACATTAGAAGTGTCCGTCCATGAACAAACGTGTCATGCCTTGCTTATGTGTGCCCATACTTGGGGGTTTGGTTGTAGTTCTGCTGCACGGGCCAGGTGGTTCGCTAACTTCAGGCCTGCCACCTCTGGTACATATATAGAGCACCATCTTATACGCACTTGGTGTTGAGCTGTTTATGCATACGATCGCTGCTGGTTATTCTGTGCTTGGGTTTCCCCGTGCTATTCGCAGCTTTCTTGTTCTTGCCTGATGCATTAGCTCGTGCTCGGAGAGGTGATGCAGTGGTGGCACTGATGCTTCCACTTGCCTTTTCATCAGTATAGTGATCGATGTAGTTTTTCTAGGCTTTGATTTTGTCCAGAATGACCGGGTGTCTTCGGCTCCATGTTGGGCAATCTTGGGCTTGGACTACAAGTGCGTCAACGAGTTGTCTGTAGGTGCAATCCCAGCTAATTAGCATATACTACCCTGATTTTACTTTGCCCTCAGAAAGTACCCAAATTTGCAGTACCCTGATTTTACTTTGCCCTCAGAAAGTATCCAAATTTTTGCTCGGTTTTAGTAGTTAGCTTTACCAGATGCACATTTATATATTGTTTAATGAAGTGTCAATTTCATCTAACTATTGAAATCTTTCACCATAATTATTTTCAAAATAATCCATTTTTTAGTCAAACATGATAGATCAACCATCGTACCTTTCTGCCTCCCCATTCGTCTCTTCCCCCCTTCTCTCTACCCCCTCTTCCTCCCAATTTTTCTGCCCTCGTGCCCGCGCATCCTATGCAGCCTCAAAGTGCTAGAACGGGTATGGAGCCACCAAACTCCTACTTATAAGAAAACCTTCTTCTACCGTAATGTTGTCAAATCTTCTTCACTACCAACATCACCACCTTCTTCCACGTCTCCGGCGTCTCCTCAACCACCATCCATCACCGCCTCCTCATGTTACGAACACCGCATTCCATGACCCTATATGAAGCAGCATACTCGCTTCAGACATGAAGGATTTGGCCACCAAGGAATGATCAAATGGATGTTTCCAACTAGTGACGCCTTAATAAGGAGATTCAGAGACAATCAATTTGGCACCTCATACAATCAACAACCTATTAGTCTATCAAAGCTACTCAATTCCAAGAACCGGGTAAACCGGTACGTGAGGGTCTCACGACAGGGAGGCGGCAACATACTAAAACCAATCTAGGTTTCGTTCCCCTCGCTGGTCCGCTCCGTCTCCGGTGGCCTTAGGGCATTGGAGGCGTGGCGGACCACGGCCTCTCATCGGCGGGAGGGTTTCTGGTTTTCGTTTAGACTTCTTTCAGTGTCTTCGTCAGGATGTTAAGGCGGCGACTACGTCCTAAAATCATAATAAAATCCTCCCCGCCCTATCCTCGCTCCTGTGGTGCATCTAGCGCCGGCGGAGGGCGTATGGAGTCGTGTGTCCGGCGGATCTCTTTGGATCCAGTCGTTTTTCGTATTCGTCCATGTGGTTTCAGGTCAGTCTCTTTCGATCTACGGTTATCATCTTCGGCGATGGTTGCTGCTCTGGTGCGCTGGCTCTTTTGGGCCTTAGCACGACGACTTCACGTTTGTCTACTGCAACAAGCTCTACAACGACAAGCTTTGCTCGACTCCGGTGATGGAGGGGCGAGAACGGCGGCGCGCCTTCGGCTCGTGCTAGTGTTTGTAGTCGTCGCTAGGTGGTTCAATGTTCTAATTGTAATTTTATTACTTTTAGAACTCTTTGTACTATTGTTGATTGATTATCAATAGATCGGTGGAAGTTCGCAAAAAAAAGCTACTCAATTCCATATTATATTATCAAACTCAATACATTTTAGAACATTCTACCATGATATATTTAAGGATACAAATATATCTGTAATTAGGTTGACGAATGCAATTTCATCAATTTTGGTACTTTGCTAAGATTTAGATTCACCTTAGTACAATAAAATGCACCAAACTAGTACGTGGCAAATAACATAATTTTCACAACAAAACAAAGTTCTATTTGGTTAGTTATATGGAGTTGTACTTAGATCTTTGCATTTATAACAACAAAACTTATGTTTCATATTACTAATATAGTTATGTGGTCAATTCATAATATAATAAAAATATATGAAATAATATTGTTTGCACATTATTGTATACACGTTCTTTTATCATATTTAGCGACATTATACCAACAAGTAAAATTGTTTATTATAAACTAGTGAGTTCTAATTTTCTAAACAGTGAGAGTCAACTCACCGTCATGGTTTTGTGATTACAATCGACATCAACCATATCGAGGGTTCATCATTGTCATTATTGGGGTCTAATTAATATATGGTAGGTTCTGATGTGAAACAACAAATGAGGTGGTTAAATAGCATTACCAATATTTACATCAACACGATCATCTTTTTCAAACCGTTGATGTATGAAATCAAAATAAACGATTTTGAAACTCGTTGTCACTAATTTATACATGAGCTTTAACTTAAGCTTGATATTACCTATATTTACATAAACACAAGCATCCACTTCAAATTGTCAAGCTAGAAATCCAAATTAAACATACCAATAAACCAAAATAGATACCCTAAAGAAGTGAAGTATCTACATGGCCACCGGACTTGGTCGGTGTCAAGGCGTCCATTGCGCCGAAGCTAACATTGAGGGCTTTCACCTTCTTCTCCCGGAGCTTCTCCACCTTGCTATGGCGGTTCGAGTGCTCGCCGCTTCTGAAGAATGGGCTTGTCGACGGTAGGTACTCCGGCACCAGCTTATCGCCGCCCATCCTGTACCGGATGCCGCACGCGTTGCTGGCGTGCCTGGCCCGTCTGGTCCCGCTCGCCACTGTGGTGTCTCTCTGTCGCGGCAGTGTCTGCATATTGTGTCCTTCTTTAGCCTGTCCCGTTGTCGCCCCGCCGACCGCCTGTGGCCACCACCGCAATTACCAGAGCTAAACTTGTCAATGTCATCCTTATGAACAAGGTTGCTGAAGTTGCTTTCGTTGTAGCCGAGATTGAGTTTGCGGAGTTTACTGAAGTTGCTTTCGTCATTATCAGGACCGAGTTTGCCGAGCTTGGTGGAGTTGCCATGGCTGAACGCACCGGCATCAGCATTGTTGTTATGGAAACCGTGCTGGTCAGCCGCCGCCGCCATGGGAGTGGACGGGAAATCTAGAAACGGATGTGACCAGGCTCGCTTGCGAATGGCGACCTGCTGGCGGCGCGGCTTCTTCGGCACGTCCCAGTATCGAAACCGCGAGGCCCTCTCCGGTGACTCGGGCTCCCACGACGTCGACGACGACAGGCTGCAGTACGAGGACGCGGCAGACGCCGTCGAGTACTGGTCGGAAGAGATTACCATGTGAGCGGCGGCGCCTGCGCTCTCCATGTTCCGCAGCCTGCAGACGTCCTGCTCGGCGCCCAGCAAGTCTCCCGGCGACGGCGGCGAGGAGCAATCGATTCCGAGCGCCTCCAGAATCTTGTCGTCCAACAACGGTATATACCTTAGGACCTCGTCGAGCGGATCACCCGGGCAGCACAACGGATCCGCGTAATTGATCTGCCTTTCATCTTCCTCGCTGAGAGAGAGATCATCTAAGAACGAGGCTGGTTTCCGCATGCGGTCGAGGGGGCGGCGGCACAAACGATTCCCACGGACCGACGTAGCTGAGGAGTCAACAGATAGAGCAGAATCCCAACAAATTTGTTAACAAATCATGTCGCATCCCTGATTTTGCTCGCAAAGTTGTTACTACTACTATCAATCTCTCCGCCGTATATGCCGTACGTGGCGCTATACACCCGTTGCACCTAGACGTGTTCCCACACGAGTCATGCACAGGAGTCCATGACTCGTCTCCCTTTTTTTTGGTTATTGAGGCGCACCGGTTTCTGGTCTTCGTTTGGACCTTTTCCCTTAACTTTTATGGTCTCTCTCGTTTATTACTCCTAGTATTTTGTATGTTACCTTCCGCACAGACACGACGTGTTTGGTACTCACCTCTCCGTTCCAAATTAATTGGCTCGGACGTTATAGTGTTGGATCGCGCTAGGAGTCCCTGGGATCAAATCCCTCCACCCCGGTCCAGCTGGTCATACGTGTCTCTAATTTTTGTCCAAATTTCCGTTTTCTACATACTGCTACGATGTAGCAAAAAAATCAATGCTATGCTATACTATGTATAAAAACGTTTTGGCCAAAAAATAGAACTAACAGACTGCCCTCACCGGATGTCTCGTCGGAGACTATATAGCAAAAAAATTGTGCAAAGACATTGTCATAGACCTCGTCACAAAAAGTTGTGCTACTGTAGCAAAACTACAGAACTGTTGTAGCAAAAAATTGTGCTATTGTAGCATCGTAGCAAATCTCGTTTGTGACTTTCTACTTGTGACTCTACCTAGTTAAGCACACACATAGTGACGACGTCATAGCTACCGGGTGGGCCCAACCAACTGAGGATGGCCCATCGTGAACCATGGTGGCCTACCATGAAGGTTCAGGACCCAGGAGGGGCCCAGGATGCCATCGTCTTGGCGGCCAAGCCAGGGCGGATCGTAGAATCACGGATTCTTCAGGATATCGAGTTGCTCTGGGAAGATCGGATCTAGATATGTTAGGATTTTAGCATAGGTGCCGCCACTTGTAAACTCATCTTGGATCTATGTAACCCTATATCCCACCATGTATATAAGGGGGGAAGGGACACTGAATGGACTGTGCACCTCTGCATTAACTCTACCATGTACCATTGGTGAGATCGAGCTTTGCCTCGAAATCACCCGAGCACACTACGATAATCCCAACCACCCACAAACAGGAGTAAGGTATTTACTGGACATTGTATTTCTAGTGCCCGAACCTGTATAAAAATCTCTGTCTCGGTGTACTACATCCCGATCTCCGAGCATGATCCCTTCGGACACAAATCTACCATCATAAAATACCTAGATATTTGGTGTGTCGAGTAGGGTTTGTGCGTTTCGGACCTCGGGTCGAGATGTTCAACATCATCAAAAAAATCAGAAGCGATAGCGGCCCTTCCTCGAGAAGGGTTCTCACCATCACCATCGAGGGCCCGTTTGAATACGTTCTTCGAGACTAGAAACTCGTATCTCAGGAGATCAACGCAATCGACACTAAAGCTCCAATGGATCTACACTGGTTAGACACATTGATCACCTTCAGTCAAGAAGATCACCCGGGAAATGTACCGTTTGTCGGGCGCCTCCTCCTTGTCAAAAAAAAACAAGCGAATTTTAGCGTGAGATTTCGAGATGCAGTAGTTGTTCCTCGAAACAAGCTTGCGCCCCACTATATTACTATTATAGCAACCAACTAATACAACTGAGATACCACTATTGGGGCTACCAGCAAACAAGAAATAAAATGAAGAGAAAAACAATACCGACACGGGAGGTTTGACGAAACAAGAGATGACTCGCCACCACTGCGCACTCTGAAGGATCGCATACCAAGGAGCACCTCCAAGAAGGGAAGCGATGATACGTTGAAAACGTATCTATAATTTTTGTTGTTCTATGCTTGTTTAATATCTACTTTGCTTTGCTTTGTATACACTTTGAGGTGTTATTATATGTTTTTCTGGACTAACCAATTAACAAGATGCCACGATTGCGGTTCGCTTTTCTTCTTACATTTTGGTTCCAAAAAAGGCAGAAAATCAATATTCTCAGAATTGGACGGGACAAAAGCCAAAGTCAATATTTTACCGTGGGGAACACAGAGCCAGAATATGAGACGGAGGGAGCCACTAGGGGTCCACACCCCCTGGCCACCCGACCAGGCCTGGACCGCGCCTGGGGGGGGGGTGCTGTAACACCCTCAGAATCGGCCCTATGCAAGTTTTAGCGAAACCCGCCAAACCCGCATAGAAACGATTCAAAGGTGCCCACCAGGCACTTTCGTGCGGGTGGAAAACGAAGTAATAACATTACACAACAGTCCTCGATGGGACCCACAGAACAGATATATATAACACCGACTCAACGAGTCAAGAATGCAGATATACAATACAAAGATCCAAATTACCTTGAAAACAATACGGCGTCCGAGTACGGACAAGATGCAAATTGAGCTAAGAGCCCTGAAGAATAACCACTGGCGTCCATAACCCCGCCAAGCGGAAGGGTAACCACCGCTAACGACGTCGATCTCAAAACCTGCTTAAACAAAAGGGTGCCGACAAAGGGCAAAGGAAAAAGATAGAGCGGTCGATCGAGGCCGATTGGCGAGGCTAGAATTCGGCGGTCCTCGCCTACATAGGTATGGTGGATCGAGCAGCGCAACATGCACTAAACAACCTATAGAGACTCGATACAGCTGGCGGCTATCAGAGAGGGATAAGAAAGACCTATTCGGAACCAACCTGATACTACCACCAAACATACCCATCCTGGTATTTCCCCCTCGAGACCAAACGAGGAAGTCCACCGAGAAACTCACACAGTTGGCAGTTTTATTTATTCAGTTATCGTTGCAGCAATTACTAGTCAGGTATAGATAGTCATCCTGATATAATAAGCAGTGGGCACTTTTAGTTAACCATTCCGTTGTAGTTGCAGCACTTACTAGTCAGATACAAATAGCATGAGATAGCCCAAAACCCAGCAGTTGTTGGTACTTTTATTTAGCCATTCCGTTATAGTTGCAATACTTACTAGTCAGGTACAATGGTAGCAAGCGACAACCCAAACAAGCAATTGTTGGCAATTTTATTTAGCCATTCCATTATAGTGAAGCTGATTACTAGTCATTATAATGTCAAATTTATAGCACTACTTTAGTTATAGTTGTCTATGATCGAGATACTGTGCTCCAAGTCGTCCATAACCGCGGACACGGCTTTCAGAAAGTTTTACCCTGCAGGGGTGCACAAATAGCAACACACACTCGATCAACCTCGGAAAAACCAAATCAAAACCCAACGAGACCTTCACGACAAAGCAATCACCAGATTCAGAAATATTTCAGGGGGCCACCCCATTAAGTATACCATAGCGAAGTTAGGCGACTCGAGACGGACTCAAGGTTTGCGCCGGTCGTAAGCGATGGGAACCCAAAAAGCGGGCTTGTCGATACGCGAAACACTCCGCTTTCCTAAAGCGATTATGCGTTACCTCGCACAAATTTAAATAAATCGATAAAGCATGGCATAAGTACAGGATAGTAAATAAAACCTCAAACTAGTTTGTGGCCCCAAGAAATAAGAATGAATCAAGCTCGGCTCGGGGGTCCCATAATCCTCCGGATGTGGATAGCGAATATTCAAGGAACAGTATCAAGTACTGGGTCCTCGGGACACAAGTGGACGATTAACAACCAAATAACATCTATTGCCCCTGTGCCTCTGCATTTACATACTTCAATTTTAGTTGTTAAACAGTAATTAAAGTCTTGATCATCTCCAACAAAAAACACGGCAATACTCCAACAATGTGGTACTTGACGACACATAGCGACACTTGAGCAAGCGACTACGACGCGCAGTTCCAACTATCTACCAAACAACAGGTAATAGGAGGTGTCCAAGGCAATATAAGGCTGCAAGGGATATCACGGGTACGAAAACTAGAGCATCGCAACACAGATAGCAATAGATCAACAGGAGGGAATAAATACTATAAAAGTAAGATAGGTAGAAAGGGGGACATGCTCGCCTGAAAACATTGCCGAAGGTTCATCCGAAGATCGGGGCGAAGCTCACATCAACTCAACGGCCTTATCCGTGAAGAAGCAAAACACTAGAATAAACACCGGATGCAATATTTAATACTACGGCAGAAATTCGGCATGATGCATGTATGAGGTATGACATGGCAAAGGTGCGATGCAATTAGGCAATATTAAGCGGAACCGGGGGTCCCGACAATTAAATGTATGGTTCCAGTTGTTTAGGTACCCCGCATTTTAAATGTTGTCTTAACAAGGCAAAATATGTCACCGGTTCAATGCGCAAGTTTAAATGGGACCAATATTGGACTAGATTCGCCCGCATATGGCCCCATATTTAATTATAAGGTGAATCGGCATAATGCCCCCAAACCACAGACAAGTATGCATGCATGATCAATCTAATATGCATCAGTAGATAATGTCATATTATAAAATAATGGGGTCTCGGATAGGGAATCACATTAGGGTTCGGAAGATCTTGGTTCCGGGGGTTTCGGGGTTCGGTCTCCGGGGGCCGGATCTGGGGTTCGGATACAAGAGGAGATCTTGGTTGGCGTCGGGGGCACATCGGATCCGCCCGGGTCGGTGCCGATCTCGTCGTCGTTGGCGGACTTGAGTGGATCGGGTACCGGGGTCTTCGAGTCCGGGAAGAAGATCTTGACGCCTGTGACGAAGAACTCGGGTTCAGAAGAAGGGCTTGGCGTTTCGATGGAGAACTCGGCGTTCCGGGGAGAAGACCTTGGCGTGTCAAGGGCTCGGCCTTCGGATCCGTGTCGGTGCACTCGGTGTTCCGGGTTGGAGATCATGGTGTTCCGTGAGGTAGATCTTGTCGGTCGTGTTCCATGTCGGCATTCTCGGTGTCCGCGGTGAAGTGCTTGTCGTTTTGTGGCGAGCTTGGCGGTCATCGGTTCGTGCCGATGGTCGTTGGCGAACTTGGGTGCATCAAGGTGGCCATAGGGAACACACGGAACCCATGGCACACATGGGTACATTCATCAATCTTGAGTAGTAGCACAAAAGCATCTGGCGAGGCAGCCGAGATGAAGCAGAACACCATCCGAGCATGGGGCTCGCGGCAGAGGACCTAGAAGATGCTTGCGTCGGTTTGCAGCAGGGAGGGACTCGTTCGATGGCAGGAGGACGAGGGCGACACAGATGACGATGAAGGCGTTCTCGCTGGAGGCAAGGGGACGCTGGAGATGGGGATGTCGGCCGCGCTCTGGAAGGTGGAGGCGGTCACGCAGATCTGGCGGCGAGCTCGGCCGTGATGACGCAGGCCGGGAGGCGGGGTCCAGGCAGCGCGGTCCCGCAGAGGGACGCGTTCGATGCCGGAAAGCACGGGCGCGGTCATGGCCGCAGATGGGGGCGGAGCAGGGCGACGTAGAAACCGGACTCGCATGGCGATGGCCTTGGTCGAGAGGAGAGGTCTGAGGTCGAGCTCGGGGCGGACGGTGCTGGCGATGAGGCCAGGAGGTCGCGCCAGTCGAGGAGGAAGCCGCGAGTGAGGCACGGGAGGCGCCGGGATGCGAGAGGGACTGGCGGGCGTGGCCGGTGACGTGGCCGGTCAGGCGGCTGGCCTTCGGGGTGAACGGGCGGAGGCGAGGCGGGAGGAGGAGGACGGGCCGGTGAGGCGGTTGAGGCGTCAGGCGGGCCTTGAGGGAGGCTGCCGTGGCGCTCCACAGTGCGTGGAGGGAGGAAGATGGGTCGCGGGGAGAGAGGAGAAGGAGGATGGTGGGGCCGGGGTGGGTTCCGCGGGGTGGAGCACGAGGCGGTCGGGGGAGGGGTGTGGGGCGCGCCAGGTGGGACCCGCGGGCTTTGACCAGGGGGGGAGGGAGCGTGCGTGCGGGATCAGGGGCACGCTAGCGTGCTATGCGCCAGAGTGGTGGCGGCGGGTGGGTGGATCGGTGTGGAGTGGAGGCTAGCGGCTGGGAGGGTGAGGGAGTGAGGTGGCGCGATGTGAGTGGTGGGGGATTGGGCCAAGTGAGGTGGAGGAAGGGGATTGGCTGGGGTGAGGTGGAAGGCTGGGTAGGATAAGGGTGGGTAGAGTTTTTGGTAGAAAAGGGTTAGGGTAGATTCTGGGGTAGGTAGGTTTTATAATTTATTTTAAAAGCCTTTTGTAAATTGTTTTTAGACAACTGAGATATCCGGAAGCACCAGTGTTTTGATTTAAAGTAATAGGGAGGAATTAATATAGAAAACGAAATAGGGCTTTTAGCAAAATAGTTTTAGACAGATAGATGTATGATGATGTCATGATGATGCAATGCACAAAAATCAACGCGATTTTCTAGTAGTGGTTTTGCGGGATGCCACAATTCGACACCACTAACAATGGATCTCGCCCTCGAGATCCGCTTCATGGTACTGGAAGGAAGGTCGGCGATCTGCGTCTTCTCGCTTCGTGTAGATCCTCGCGACACCACTAACAATGGTTCTTTCTCCATCTTGAAATCAGCGACACCACCAACAAGAGGTCGTTGCTCACATTCGTCGAGGGAGCACTCCGGACAAACAATAGAGGAGTTAAAGGTAAGGCCACCTCTAACTTACATGGAAGGAGTAAGGATTGCATCGATACACCAATCAATGTACAAAAGCGAATGATAAGAGTAGTGGTATGGTCGCGACTCCATCCCGCACTCAAAACATTACTATGTACATGAATAGACGGATTATGCAACCAACTTTCGGAATTCAGACTGAAGATCTCAACAAGCAAGGTTCAGAAATAAAGGAGTGATGCAGACTCTGCATCGGATCTGGCGTAGATGATGTCTTCGCGTCGGAAAACACCGGAAGGCACAAACAAGGAACAAAGAATGGTGCCACAGTAGACGGATTCCTCAGACAGCATGAACACCGGATGGTAGAACACCGTTATCAAAGGAGGAAGCAAAACCCTGAAGGTACGATGGAACCCACCCACGAGAAATCCTGGACTCGAAGAGAGAGAAGAGAGCGGATTCAAAACGCGTAGAGGTAAGAGGCGAATAGCAGAGGGGTAAGGAGTAAAATCAGACCTAATCAGAACTATCCAACCGATTTTGCAAAAATAGTTTTGACACTCTACTTCGGCCGTTAGCTAGATTATCCTACAGGCTGGACTTGTGGGGTATCGCAATCACGAGCTCGATACCACTCTGTAACACCTCGAATCGACCCTATGCAAGTTTTAGCGAAACCGCCAAACCCGCGAAAGCGATTCAAAGGTGCACACCAGGCACTTTCGTGCGGGTGGAAAACGAAGTAATAACATTACACAACAGTCCTCGATGGGACCCACAGAACAGATATATATAACAGCGACTCAACGAGTCAAGAATGCAGATATACAATACAAAGATCCAAATCACCTTGAAAACAATACGGCGTCCGAGTACGGACAAGATGCAAATTGAGCTAAGAGCCCTGAAGAATAACCAATGGCATCCATAACCACCGAGCCAAGCCGAAGGGTAAACCTGCTAACGACGTCGATCTCAAAACCTTAAACAAAAGGGGTGCCGACAAAGGGCAAAGGAAAAAGAGAGCGGTCGATCGAGGCCAAGACACAGCGAGGCTAGAATTGGCGGTCCTCGCCTACATAGGTATGGTGGATCGCGGCAAGTAGCATGCACTAAACAACCTATAGAGACTCGATATATAAGCTCATCGTAGAGAGGATAAGAAAGACCTATTCGAAACCAACCTGATGCTACCACCAAACATACCCATCCTGGTATTTCCCCCTCGAGACCAAACGAGGAAGTCCACCGAGGAACTCACACAGTTGGCAGTTTTATTTATTCAGTTATCGTTGCAGCAATTACTAGTCAGGTATAGATAGTCATCCTGATATAATAAGCAGTGGGCACTTTTAGTTAACCATCCCGTTGTAGTTGCAACACTTACTAGTCAGATACAAATAGCATGAGATAGCCCAAAACCCAGCAGTTGTTGGTACTTTTATTTAGCCATTCCGTTATAGTTGCAATACTTACTAGTCAGGTACAATGGTAGCAAGCGACAACGCAAACAAGCAATTGTTGGCAATTTTATTTAGCCATTCCATTATAGTGAAGCTGATTACTAGTCATTATAAAGGCAAATTTATAGCACTACTTTAGTTATAGTTGTCTATGATCGAGATATCAGGCTCCAAGTCGCCCATAACCATGGACACGGCTTTCAGAAGTTTTACCTGCAGGGTGCACAAATAGCAACACACACTCGATCAACCTCGAAAACCAAATCAAAACCCAACGAGGCCTTCATGACAAAGCAATCACAGATTCGAAATATTTGTGGGCCACCCCATTAAGTATACCAAGAAGTTAATGACCGAGACGGACTCAAGGTTTGCGCCAGGTCAAACGACCGGGAACCCAAACTGGGCTTGTCGATACATGAAAACACTCCGCTTCCTAACAAAGACAATGCGTTACCTCGCACAAATTTAAATAAAGCAGTAAAGCATGGCATAAGTACATGATAGTAAATAAAACCTCAAACTAGTTTGTGGCCCCAAGAAATAAGAATGAATCAAGCTCTGGCTCAGGGGGGTCCCATAATCCTCCCGGATGTGGATAGCGCGAATATTCAAGGAACAGGTTTCAAGTACTCGGGGTCCTACGGGACACAAGTGGACAGTTAACAACCAAATAACATCTATTGCCCCCCTGTGCCTCTGCATTTACATACTTCAATTTTAGTTGTTAAACAGTAATTAAAGTCTTGATCATCTCCAACAAAAAACACACGGCAATACTCCAACAACTGTGGTACTTGACGACACGCAACAGCACTTGAGCAAGCGACTACGATGCGCAGTTCCAACTATCTACCAAACAACAGGTAATAGGAGGTGTCCAAGGCAATATAAGGCTGCAAGGGATATCACGGTTACGAAAACTAGAGCATCGCAACACAGATAGCAATAGATCAACAGGAGGGAATAAATACTATAAAAGTAAGATAGGTAGAAAGGGGGAGATGCTCGCCTGAAAACATTGCCGAAGGTTCATCCGAAGATCGGGGCGAAGCTCACATCAACTCAACGGCCTTATCCGCGAAGAAGCAAAACACTAGAATAAACACCGGATGCAATATTTAATACTACGGCAGAAATTCGGCATGATGCATGTATGAGGTATGACATGGCAAAGAAAGTATGCAATTAGGCAATATTAAGCGGAACCGGGGGTCCCGACAATTAAATATATGGTTCCAGTTGTTTAGGTACCCCGCATTTTAAATGTTGTCTTAACAAGGCAAAATATGTCACCGGTTCAATGCGCAAGTTTAAATGGGACCAATATTGGACTAGATTCGCCCGCATATGGCCCCATATTTAATTATAAGGTGAATCGGCATAATGCCCCCAAACCACAGACAAGTATGCATGCATGATCAATTTAATATGCATCAGTAGATAATGTCATATTATAAAATAATGGGGTCTCGGATAGGAAATCACATTAGGGTTCGGAAGATCTTGGTTCCGGGGGTTTCGGGGTTCGGTCTCTGGGGGCCGGATCTGGGGTTCGGATACAAGAGGAGATCTTGGTTGGCGTCGGGGGCACATCGGATCCGCCCGGGTCAGTGCCGATCTCGTCGTCGTTGGCGGACTTGAGTGGATCGGGTACCGGGGTCTTCGAGTCCGGGAAGAAGATCTTGACGCCTGTGACGAAGAACTCGGGTTCGGAAGAAGGGCTTGGCGTTCCGATGGAGAAGTCGGCGTTCCGGGGAGAAGACCTTGGCGTGTCAAGGGCTCGGCCTTCGGATCCGTGTCGATGCACTCGGTGTTCCGGGTTGGGGATCATGGTGTTCCGTGAGGTAGATCTTGTCGGTCCCAGGTTCCATGTCGGCATTCTCGGTGTCCCGCGGTGAAGTGCTTGTCGTTTTGTGGCGAGCTTGGCGGTCATCGGGTTCGGCGCCGATGGTCGTTGGCGAACTTGGGGTGCATCAAGACAGCCATAGGGAACACCTTGAACCCATGGCACACATGGGTACATTCCGACCGAATCTTGAGCAAGAGCAAAAGCATATCTGGCAGGGCAGCCGGAGATGAAGCAGAACACCATCTGAGCATGGGGCTCGCGGCAGAGGACCTGGAAGATGCTTGCGTCGGTTTGCAGCAGGGAGGGACTCATTCGATGGCAGGAGGACGAGGGCGACGCAGATGAAGATGAAGGCGTGCTCGCTGGAGGCAAGGGGACGCGGGAGATGGGGATGTCGGCCGCGCTCTGGAAGGTGGAGGCGGTCACGCAGATCTAGGCGGCGAGCTCGACCGGCGGTGACGCAACTCAGGGCCGGGGAGGCCGGGGGTCACAGGGCCGACGCGGTCCCGCAGAGGGGACGCGGTTCGATGCCGGGAAAGCACCGGGGCGGCGGTCATGGCCGCAGATGGAGGAGGCCGGAGCACAGGGGCGACGCAGGAAACCCGGACTCGCGGCGATGGCGCGGGTCGGGGAGGAGAGGCGCGAAGGTCGAGCTCAGGGGCGGACGGTGCTCGGCGATGAGGCCCAGGGAGGTCGCGCGTGGTCGGGGAGGAAGCCGAGTGAGGCACCGGAGCGGCGCCCGGGATGCGAGGGACTGGCGGCGTGGGTGAGGCCGGTCCGGGACGGCGGCGCTTCGGCGTGGGGCGGCCTGGCTCGGGGTGAACGGGCGAGGCGAGGCGGGGAGGAGAGGACGGGCGGTGAGGCGGTTGAGGCGTCAGGCAGCCAGGGAGGCCAGCGGCTCCCTGGTGCGTGGAGGGAGGAAGATGGGCCGCGGGGAGAGAGGAGAAGGAGGATGGTGGGGCCGGGGTGGGTTCCGCGGGGTGGAGCACGAGGCGGTCGGGGGAGGGGTGTGGGGCGCTGTGTGGGACCCGGGCTTTGACCAGGAGGAGGAGGCGTCGTGCAGGATCGAGGCACGCTAGCGTGCTATGCGCCAGAGTGGTGGCGGCGGGTGGGTGGATCGGTGTGGAGTGGAGGCTAGCGGCTGGGAGGGTGAGGGAGTGAGGTGGCGCGATGTGAGTGGTGGGAGATTGGGCCAAGTGAGGTGGAGGAAGGGGATTGGCTGGGGTGAGGTGGAAGGCTGGGTAGGATAAGGGTGGGTAGAGTTTTTGGTAGAAAAGGGTTAGGGTAGATTCTGGGGTAGGTAGGTTTTATAATTTATTTTAAAAGCCTTTTGTAAATTGTTTTTAGACAACTGAGATATCCGGAAGCACCGGTGTTTTGATTTAAAGTAATAGGGAGGAATTAATATAGAAAACAAAATAGGGCTTTTAGCAAAATAGTTTTAGACAGATAGATGTATGATGATGTCATGATGATGCAATGCACAAAAATCAACGCGATTTTCTAGTAGTGGTTTTGCGGGATGCCACAGGTGCGGCCTCCCTGAGTGCCCCTGCCTCGTCTCTTCACCTATAAAGAGCCCCCAATACCAAAATCCTAAGTACCCGATCAATATTCCATGAAACAGTCTGTAGCCGCCGCCATCCCTAAATTGGGGGATCTGAAGCTCTTCCCGGCTCCCTGCCGGAGGGGAGATCATCCCGGAGGCCTTCTTCTTCATCATGCCAGCCTTCGGTATGAAGCGTGAGTAGTTCCACCTTGGACTACGGGTCCATGTAGTAGCTAGATGGTTGTATCTCCTCCTTTGTGCTACCATGTTTATATCTTGTGATCTCCGTTCATGATCAAGATCATCTATTTGTAATCATGCATGTTGTGTTTGCGGGGATCCGATGGATATTGAGATTACTATGTCAGATTGATTAATGATTTTGTCTATTTGATTCTATCATGTCTATTGTTTGTGATCTTGCATGCTCTCTATTTCTAGTAGCTATCTTGGCCAAGTAGGTGCTAGTGACTGCAAGAGGGGGTATTTATGCTCGATAGTGTGTTCATGCCTCTATTTAATCTAAGGGAAGTGACAAAAATCTCTAATGTTGTAGATGTGTTGTTGCTACTAGGGAGAAAACAACGGTCTCTTGTTCATGGAACAAGTGGATTGTTTACCTTACACACTTTGCTTAAAGCAGTTATCCGTTGCTTGCAAATTAATACTAGAGGGGGTTCGAATGATAACCTCAAGGTGGATTACTACTTTCATAGATGCAGTTAGATGGCGGTCTATGTATCTTGTTGTATTGCCCAATCGAATCTCATAGCTTCATGAATGTCTAGAATTGCATTGTTATTGTAACATCCCAGCATTAGAACTTAGAAATAAGCTGAACCCAGATGTGTGCATTACATTCATGCATAGAAAATCCGAATAATTTTCGCACTTTTGAACAAAACTTGTCAAAGTGATTGAAGCTTCTCTCAACTTGATGGAATTGAAGTAGATCATCAAGTTGACTGCGATAAGTTTCAATATGACCTTTGCTAAAACCTTGTTTTGGGTAAGGGAGATTTGATCTAAGGGTAGATCAAATGTAATAAAATTAAACCCTAATACATTACTTAATGATTTATATTTGATCCTTAGGTGATCATATCATAGTATTCATTACAACAACCCATGATTATTAAGTTATAAACATAACTTAAGTAATAGGAATGTAACAACTAAACCTTAATCTCATCTACTTATATCATGAGTATCATGGTAATACCTAACCTTCACTCTTTAATAAGATTGAGTAGGAAAGAAGACAAGTCAAGATCATTCACCATATACCTTTCTTTCCATATCAATCCTTATTATCTCTATTGAACTTTGTTCTAATATCTGTTGTTCATCAATGTTGAGTAATCAACTATTGATTCACCAATTCTTAACCTATTAATTCTTGACCTAGCAACTCTTGTCCTTATCATAGCATTCACTTAAAGTCCTTTAGAGAAAGAAGTAAGAAGAGTTAGATGGTAATGCTAGATATAGATACCATCTATAGGATGGGAGTGTTGGAAGAGAATAATACCAATATAATAGTTGATGGAGTTAATTCACTTCTGAGATGAAAGAAGAGTTATATGTAATATATAATTATATGGTGACAAAGAAGATTACAAGGAAGAATATTGAAGATAGATACCAAGGAGCAATTCTATTGGATTAAGTAGTTATAGTCCATGAATAGCATCCCTTAATCCAATAGAGATACTAAGAAGATAATTTCAATACAACTGTAATGTTGTATTGATGACGCATTAATTAGCCAACTAGAGACCTAAACCGTAAAGGATCAAAGAATTATAATGATCATGCTTTAGTCACCAAGATTGAATGCTTATATCATGTATAAGTGACATTGGTGGATAGAACATGATTGAACCCTAGTATATATATGTTATTCTAAGATAGCTATGACAAGTCACCATGATATGATGTAAAGTTTGTATATAAGATACTGGAGTTAAGTAGATATAAGACAGTATAATTAAGCTAGAGCTAGAGTAGCATGGAGTTATTAAAGTATGTTATTCCTCTTAAAGGATTGTAAGATTTTGAGGAGAGTAGTTTGAATTATACATATATTAGAATAATATTAGTGATGAAGATAAAGGAAGGGTATGAATGGAGTTAGAAGTAATTACTTAATGGAATAGAGGTTATCAACAGTAGACTAGTTGATATAACCCAATTATAGATGTGAACAGATTATGAAAAGCTTTAGTGTCGAGTTCATTGGATTTAGAAGAATAAAATATGGATAATAATATTCTTGTGTAGTAAAGCTCATCATGTTAACACATGATGATGGATATGAAGAAGTAGTATATCTAGGAAAGGAATTCCTTAATTAGAAGTCTAGAATTGTGAAGTTTGGAAGAGAGGGATTCTTGATAAACACTAAACCTTAACTCTATAATCAAACTTAATATCTATCTCATCTGTTTGATCAATCATCTTATTTCCACAATGGCTGATAGGAATAATTTCCTATATCAAATCACTTAAGCACATCTTTGTCATTTTCAACCATCATTATCATAGGTGCTTAAGAACTATCTTTATCAATTCTTTCTCATAAGTTAGCCTAGAAAACAATCCCACTATTTTACTTTAAACGGTGATATCATTAAAAATCACAAACATAAAGACAATATGTTTAGCCATTAATCTTTAATCACATCAACAAAAGAATATAAGTATATTAAGAACCCTAAACCCTAGGGTAAACAATTACAATTCAAACCCTAACTCTTCTGTTAGTTATAATATAATATATATATACATTATTAATCCCTAGATTTATGGGAGTAATATTAACCAGATGATTTCCTTTGCATAACATACATCAAATAATGATATATGATCATTATATAAATATTTCCCTCCAACCTATAAGATAATTATAATTAAGTTTTATAAACAAATAAGAAAATATCCTAAAATGAATCCATGGTTTATTATGGAAAGAAAATTAATAACAAAGTCCCTTACCAAATATTAGAAGGATCTTTATAAACAAAATAAAGAAATACAACATTATTTAAAAAATCTCACAAAATGACTTTAATACCATTCATTATTACTGCAACTATTTAACCAATAAATTATATAAAGAAAATTACAACCAAGTATGAAAATACAAATCTGGGAACAAAACAGAAAACAAAAAGAGTTTGCTTAATAAAAAAACTGGTATCAGACCAGCCCATTTCTCTTCTCCACTATCTACCACTCATGTGCAGCCCTCTTGGGCCCAACAGCGAGCCCAGCTCACCCATGCAGTGACTAACGAGTCGGACCAGAGGTATGACTGACCTAACCGCATGCGCCTAAGCCGCCCCGCCGTGCAAGCTCGTCGCCGACCAACCTCCGATGACCATTTTTGTGCGGAGCCACCATAGCTAGGCTCCTCGCTTCATCCTCTTTCCAACAAGCCTAACCGCAGCCCCACGTGTGCACTCAATCGAAAGATCGATCATCGATCAGTGGTGTTCATCCTTGGATGACGTCACTATGACATCATGACCGCATCATCCCTAGCCACGTCAGCATGTTGGAATTAGTCCACTGCTCCCGTGGAATTGACGTGGTCCTGACCCCACGGGTCAGTGACCAGGGTAGAGTTAGTCTGGGTATAAAAAAGTAAAGTAGTTATTTAGAAAATAAATTACAAAATGATTAAATCCTAGAAATTCAATAACTTTAGTTTATTAATTCAGAAAAACACATTTAATATATCAAAATTTTCAAAAAAAATAAAATCTATAACATTAAACTATTAGAAAACATTTTTATGCCAACAATTTAAATAAATATTATTTAATAAATATTTTATAGGTTTAATACTTTAAAAATTCATATTTTAATATTGGTAAATGTTAAAAATATAAATAAAATACCAAAAATCCTAGAAAAATAAGAACTATAATTTAAAACTATAATCATGTATTATTATTTCACTTAATTAAATATTTGTTATTTATTAAGTATTTATAAAGTAGTAAATCTTATAAAAATCATATCTTATTATTTAAAAATCATAAAAATACATATAATATACCAAAATGATCACAATAATAATAGCTACATGTTAAAAATATAATGTTTCACTTTTGAAATAAATAAAAAAATTAAACAATTTAATAACTTGAATTTAAACCTATTTTCCTAGTAAATAATCCATATAAGGGTAAATAAAATTTGCTAACATTTTTTAAAGTTAGCTAATTAAATATAATAAATAGTACTAATCTTAAATGTTAATAATATGAAGTTAAAGTAGTTCAACACATTTTAAATACAATTTTATTGAATTATCCTTTAACCATAAGTATAGATCAATTTATAAAAGGATCCTTATCCAATATAAAATCTTCAAGAATAATTTGTGACTAAATAAAATCTTTTCCATTACTTCCATCACAAGGTTATAATCATACTAAAACACTATAGTGACTTCACAAGTAGTCACTAACATGGGTTACTTATTCACAAACCATAACCACATCTTTATGAAGAGATAAATGATTCCACTCCAGGATAATGATAAGAAACCACTACTCAAATAAAGGTATAACAATTCTTAAGTAACTTTAAGGAAACATTATAAAGTACACAAGGTACAAATAACATAAGCAATATAACTTAAGTCCATCTATGTCTTTAAAGTTAACTTTAGTCTACAATACTTCAAGTACTATGCTAAAGACTTTGTTATGTATTTTATAGTTAACTTTGGTCTATTATAATTAAGTTATAGGCATCTCAAGTCCAGACTATTCAAGCAAGCTTAAACAATATCAATCACATTCTATTAATCCTATTCTAAAAACTATCAGGATTGTTTAAACCTTAATAAAGAAATCTTTTATTCAAAAGTTATTCGTTTTGCCACTTTAGTCAACAGATGACGATTTATCATAATCACATTACTTTATACTTTACTTATATACTTAGGATTGTTAACACTTAAGTTCTTTATAAGTGACATTACTTGTAAAGTAAAATCTGAAGATAAACAATTATAGTGTAAGCAATCTTGAGTAGCATTCCATATGTGTGTATCTTATTGTTGTATAAATATGTGTTGTTCACACACACTCACAAGCCTTAATAATAATCACAAGTGTAAAACTTAATCTAAAAGGACAACACATTCCAAAGAAACCATTTCCAGTATTCAAACCCTAGATCAACGTTATCCCCGGGATTCGCGTTTATAAAGTGCATTACATTACTTATGCATAAAAGCATCATGCTTCTTTAAACATTAGTCCTTACCGGACCAATGATGCTAATTTCAGATATTGGATCTTATATTTTCTTAAGACCGTGAGTGCATAATCTTGCAATCAGAAAAGGCAAGTTCACACTTGCTCATGTCATTTGATTATTTTCTATAAAGTATTTTGAAAATCCATTATTGTCATCACCTGCATTTGAAAAAGGTTAGAAAACACTATTTTCATAATAATATGATTATATGTTATTTACCATGAGGTAATAACCTACTATGAAAGTTCCGATGGTAAAGGAACATATTATCTAGGACTTAACAACCAATGTCGCTAGTGATTCTTGCGTCGTATATCACGCGTTAACCATGAGATTTGGAATGGGACAGAGAAGTCAGCTGTATCTTCTTCCTCTCGCATGTAGCCGGATGTGCATGTCGTGGTTGTTATCACTCGTAGCATGCATATTAATTGGTAATCGTGAGAGGATATGCAGATATGGGTGGGAACCCTCAACGTCCCGATAGTTCGGCATCTAACGGTCTGTACAAACCATTGCCGTAATTCAATATGTGGGCATGGTGTACACCAAGGAAGCATCTTGGTCATGAAGGCGTGATTGGCTTGGATCATCTACTGGGCCCCACACCATAGGAAGTGTGTACGGGAAAGATCGCCCGGTTGTGCAATAAGGATTTGATCTCTCATGGGTAAAGTGACGCACCTCTGCAGAGTGTAAGAACTGTAACTTGTTACTCCCTGTTCCGGGAAGGAGCTGCGAATGCGGCGAGAAAGGAACTCCATGAAAGTTCTGGTAAACCCGAGAAGGCTGACAGACATAGCTTTTCAGAATAAAAGCAACCTTTGAATAAATGTTTATGAAAACTTGCATTGCCTACGACCTATGGTCTGTGGCTGTAGATATAGTGCATCAAACACTCCTTTTCTAGTGAACTTGGTGAGTACGCTCGTACTCAACTTATCTTCTTAACCCTTGCTAGTTTCTGAAGCCATTAAGACGACGTCTGCATCAAGTTATGCTCTAGAAATCATCATTAAAAGCTAAAGCTCTTCAATGAAGTCGAGAAGTTCAACATATACACCAACTCAAGTGAAGACGAAGTTACTGATTAGGTAGGAATATAATCTCTAGCCATAGAACCTATTTTTGTAGTGTATTGAGATAGCATCAATGCCAGACCATTAGTTAAGATACTAGTCTTAATAGTATGATAGTTTTTGAGTTATTTATTTTTGATTCTTATTTGTAAGAAGTTTCTTTCTCTCTCTCTTTAACCTAGAGTGTTCTCTGGATCTTGTGTAAAGAGTTGAGTTGTAACCTATAGTCATGTCTTGGACCTGCTGTGTTTCTGGTGTACCACTCTGAGGGATGTAATACTAGTGAATGGTGTTTCATTGGTGTTATATCAACGACTATAGTGTACTACATCATGCAGTGGTATGCTGGGTCACCGCAGTTATGCCTTGCTCAGTCCTGTCAATTGCCCTGCTGTAATCTGTTTACCCAGCATGCCATGTTTGTTTATCTTAAGGAGAACACCTCTAGTGAACTATGAACCCCGGTCCAATCTTTACCATTGATCCATTTCCAGTGTTACTGTTTACTTTCTGCAAACCACTATTACCTTCCACACCATACAGTTAACCCTTTGTTTTTAGCAAACCGATGAGATTGACAACCTCACCGTTCGTTGGGGCAAAGTCTTGAGTTTGTGTTGTGCAGGTTTCAAAGTTGCTAGCAACACCTTTGAGTCATTTCCTTCCTCCTACTGGTTCGATAACCTTAGTTTCTTACTAAGAGAAAACTTGCTGCTGTGCTCATCACACCTTCCTCTTGGGGACTCCCAACGAAGCTCTACATTGATCTGAGCCACCATCAAGCGACAACGACGGTGCTACTAGCCGAACCGATCCAAGGGGATCTCCGGAATGCATTCTAGGGTTTTACTTGGTATTCTACGGGGGATGATGGAGAGGTACAAACGATGCCCTCCAGGAACGAAAGAGACACCCGCGGGCATCACCGTGTCAGTGCTAACGATAAGGATTTCTCCCGACCCCTCAAACTAGACCACTATACACTCTGTATCGCTCCAGCAAAGTTGCCACCCACCATACCAGCACACGCCACCATGATCTTGCCATCATCAACAATGTCTCACCATGATCCACAAAGCGAGGCCGGAAAAAGAGAAGCAAAAACTCCGATGAGGATCAATGGTACAACACCATGCACAAGGGAACTGCCTCCACCGCTGAGGGGCGCGTGGTAGCTGACCGTATGTAGCAGCAGGACAAACTAGACCCTTATCGACCTGACCGAGCCTGAGAGGGCCCGTGAAGTCCTGCTGCTGCACTGCAGCAGGAGCACCACCGACACCACCAAGCCATCACCAGACCCTGCCCTCAATCCACCGAAGGAGACGCCACCGGGTCGGATGCGTCCCTCCCAGGTCTAGATCAGGCCCATAGGGCCTAGATTTGGGTTGGGTCACCGGCCATGCGTCGACCTCCATGCCTCCAAGCGACCAATGGTCGCGCCGACGTGCGCACCCCACCCGGTAGCGAGAGCTCACTCCGCTGCACTCTGATGCCGTGCACTGAAGTACAATGCCGCCAAAAGGAGCCCCCCCCAACGCGCGTGTGGGAAGAAACGCCTCGGAGCTGCCAGCCCCAGGTGGGAGAAGCCCGGCGGACCACGACAGTGAGGCAGGCAGAGAGAGGGAGGAGGAGGTTGTGGTTGGATGGGGTGTGGGGCTAGGGTTCGCCACCACCCGCGGGGAGGGGGAACCGCGAGGGGTCCAAAAAAACAATGAAGTAACTATTGGGTCTTTAAAAAAGCGCTTTCCTATTATAGTGGGTGCGGATGATTCTGCCCAACTAGCACCCATGCGCTCGCTAGAGGATTCCACAATTTGATGTTTTTGAGACAAGTTCACAATTAAATTACATAGGTGTTTTGTGAAATTTAATTACATAGGTAATAGGTTAGGAATTTATATTTGCGTGCCCCTCCTTACTTAGTTATGCTCAATTTTGTCTAGGCTATAAACTTCTGCTCATTTCCCCTATCTTTTGTCTGAAACTCTCACAAGTTCTCAAACGGCATGTTTCCACGGGTCAACAGCTTTGACCGTTACTTGATGACGAGTGGGGTCGCGTAGTCCGGGTCTCGTAATGACACGTCGGACCAACCATCTCTATCTCACCCTAAGCATTTGACCTAACCGCTAACGAGTGTGGCATCGGTATTGTAAATGACAAATAGGGACATGAAGAACAAACAAGATCTTCAAACTGATCTCCACAGCGATGACACGGACGAGGTGGCCGGCGTGGTGCTGAGATGAGAGCGACGCCAACGAAAGCACTATATGAAGCGAGACCAGATGCGTTAGATATATAGGAACTGGATGCGTTCAACGATGCCAAGAAGAGGAGAAATGGTTGAGGACAGAGATGAAAACCTTGACACTTTCAGTGACAGTGTCGGACACGAAGGCGATCAATGTAGAGAGTACTAGTATCTCTCCTTTCTAGAGTGGACATATGGGTGCTAGAGGAGTGTTGGGGCAAAGGGAAATAACTCGTGGTGGTCTGTGGCATTACCTTAAAGGTGGGGCGGCATGGCCATGGACACAAAGGCATTCAGCATTATCCGTGGAGGCATTCGAGGCATTTCATTGATCGAGAGAGGGAACGGGACTACGGGAGTGCGGGCTGTGTTGCCGGCGGTGAGCAAAAAGTGGCAGTGAGCCTAGACAAGTTGGGCACAGTGGTGAGTGCTATTCTGACCATGCCGATATTGGCATCGGGGTCATTTTATTAGCTGTGGTGCTCAGATCAAGGTGGTATTTATTTGGTGTACGCAAAATATAAATTGAAACAACATTATGCCTTAATTTTCATAGATAAAGTAAGGCATAATGTTTATGGAAGAGTTTAGGTCGCAGAACCCAACATAAGTAGCTTCTCCTAAACAAAAACGGATTTTCTGTTGACTTTTATTCTTACCATCAGACATTCCTCCAATTATATCAGAAGATTCTCTACTTACCATTATTACCTCATTATCAACTATCTCGGGCTCTAGTAGGTCTTTTACTATGCCAATGTTATTTTTGATAGTTCCCAGATCTCTAGTCAACTTACCTATCTTTTCTTCACTTCACTTTCACTCTCTATTTTTTGTAAGGATAGTTTCATCTTAAACTAGCATCTTCTTTTATATTCATGAGATTTTTTCCTTGGGACTAGCTCTAGGGGGTTCGACCTTACAAGGCGGTGTGTAATGTTCCAACTCCTTTGGAATCTGAAAATGCTCGGCGTAGGTTTTAACAATTTGGACGAACATATGAGGGTCAAGGTTGAAATTTCCAAGAAGTTTTTATACTTTACCCAAAGTTAGAAATTTTCTTAAGCAATCATACTCTATATGATTTTCTTCATTAAGTTCAACTCCACAATAAGATTTTTCCATCCTATATACTTTATCTAGCAAATTCTAGGCTCTTTTAACACTAAATTCGATTATAGACTCATTGGTAAGGGAGTCTAGTTCATTATTATTAGTAGTACTCAAACCTGCATAGAAGGTGTGTATTACCAACCAAGGCAGGAAGTCGTGGTGGGGGAAATGGTCAAACAGTCCCGTAAACCTTGTGTATCCTTCATATAAGCTTAGGGACCCCTTTAAAATTGGTGATCATACATCTAGATCCAAGAGTTTTTGTCCTAGGAAAAAATTAGCTAAGAATGAAGAGACCAAGAGGAGTGAGTGTTTTTTCTAGGACTTTGAATATACCAAGAATGGGCCTCATCAATAAGAGTTTGAACAAAAGAGAGGATTTAACCTCATCCCCAGTGAATATATTAAGATGAAAAGTCCCACATGTGTTTTCGAAGAACCCTACATGCTCATACACATCTTTTGTCCAGCCAGCCCGTTGCAGCGGGGCCTCGAGGTGACTATTGGAAATTAAGGTGCTCTTTTTAATAGAGCACCAGAGTAAAGCATTAACACTCCGTGAATGCATGTGATCCTCACATCACAGCCATCCCCTCCGGTTCTCCCAATTTCTGTCACTTCGGGGCCTTTGGATCCGGACAATGATATGTGTACACAACTTGCAGATAAGATCACAAATAATACTATCATAATGATTCAATAATAAGTTCAGATCTAAGATCATGTCACTCGGGCCCTAGTGACAAGCATTAAGCACAACAAGTTGCAACAAAGTCAAATAGCACTAATAGAGATACTAAGCACTATGCCCTAACAATCTTATTCGATTACATGATAGAACTCATCCAATCCCTACCATCCCCATGGCCTACTGTGGGGGATTACTCACTCATGGATGAGGGAAACATGGATGGTTGATGGAGAGGCGTTGGTGATGATGATGGCGATGATCCTCTCCAAATTCCCCGTCCCGGTAGGGTGCCAAAACGGAGTTTCTGGTTCCGAATCGCGGTTTCTGGTGGTGGCGGCGCAGCGGAACTCTTTCTAGAAAAAAGACGAACCCCCTCGGTTTTTAGGTTAAGAGGTGTCTTATAGGCAAAGAGGGAGGCCGAGGGGGTGCCGGAGGTGGCCGCACCCCCAGGCACGGCCAGGCCTGGCCCGCGCCTGGCAGGGGCGTGGGCCCCTCAGGCCTCCACTCCGTCTCGTACACTGGCTCCATGTATCTTCTGGTTAAATAGGATTTTTGGCATATTTTCTAGGATTTTTCCTGATAGTTGATTTTCTGCACAAAAACTAGACACCAAGGTAATTCTGCTGAAAACAGTGCCAGTCCGTGTTAGTTGTATCCAAATCACACAAGTTTAAAGGAGAAACAATAGCAAAAGTGTTCGAGAAAGTAGATACGTTTTGGACATATCACTTAACAACCAATGTCACTAGTGATTCTCGCGCCGTATATTACGCGTTAACCCTGAGATTTGGAGTGGGATGGAGAAGTCAGCTGGAGCGTCTCCCTCTCGCATGCATCGGACACCGTTTTGGGCGTTTTGTAAGTTGCAGATCATGGGTATAGCCATTTTATACGGGGAAAAGTCTATTGTGGATCTGGGCTTACAAAAGACAGATTTCTAGTGTTAATGATTGTTCTATGTATCAGACTAAGGTATAGCCGTTTTATACGGGGAAACGTCTACCTTGAGTCTGGGAATACGACAATTGCGCTGTATGTGGGGTCGCGGAGAAGGACAGTGATTGGCTTGGATCATCTACTGGGCACCACACCATAGGAAGTGTGGACGGGAAAGATTAGCCCGGTTGTGCAACAAGGATTTGATCTCTCATGGGTAAAGTAACACACCTCTGCAGAGTGTAAGAACTGTAACTTGTTACTCCCTATTCCGGGAAGGAGCTATGAACGCGGCAGGAAAGGAACTCCACGAAAGTTCTGGTAAACCTATGAAGGCTGACGGACATAGCTTTTCAGAATAAAAGCAACTTTTGAAGAAAATGTTTACAAAAACTTGCATTGCCTACTCTCTATGGTATGTGGTTGTAGATATAGTGCATCAAACACTCCCTTTTAGTGAACTTGGTAGTACACTCGTACTCAACATATCTTCTTAACGCTTGCTAGATTCTAAAGACATTAACGGTCAGAAAGAGGACTATATCCAATTGAAGACCAAGAATAATTTCTCTATGAAGAACCAGAAGTATCTGGAAGCGTCGAAGGGAACAATTACGAAAACATCTATGGAATGGAGACCGAAGTATCTGAAGTGTAGATGTATCATATATAGTGATCAAGTCTAGTAGCATAGATATCTATCCTCTATATATATATTAAATCTCGTATAAACCTTAAAGTTTAGTTTGCTTCTTTATCTTATTCTCAGAGTTATTATAGTTTAGCCCTGAGTCATCCGGATTCCTCTATGGACCTAAGAGGATCTCGAAGTCGCTGTGTAATTTCTGAATGTAATAATAACAATGTATGCTTGTGGACCCGCTTTGTTTCTGTTATACCACTCTGAGGATGTAATATTTATGGAATGGTGCTCCGTGAGTGTTATGTCCATGACTATAGTATACTACAACATGAAGTGGTATGCTGGATCACCGCAATATCATACCCATCGGGGTTGTTGGATTTTAAATAACCGTCTATGTGTGGACCAGAATTCTTTATAGCCTCGAGCTGAATTATGTGTCGGTACTCGCCCATGGAGTTTACCTAAAATTAGTAAACAACTTTAGTAAATCAATTAGTAAAATGAGAAAATAAGAATAAATACCAAAAGCGCTTAGCTCTCGCAATGGTGCCAGAAAATAGCTTAATGACTGCAAGTGCACAGATCAATTGTAGCTAGTTTCAAAATAAGAGTATTGAACCCATAAAGAGATATTTGGTTAAGGTCTTTATGCCCCTCGTCACTATCTACCAAAGAATACTTGTAAGCTGCCTTTGATTTCAAGTAAAGGGTGTTTGAATTTTTTTTTGATTGAACGCGGAATAGTAAATAAAACAAGTAGCGGAAGCGTTTGTAATGGTGGTTTAACTCAATAAGGCTAAAGCGTTCTTGGGAATGTAGGATACACCACTAGCATGTTGTAATTAATTATAATTAGTATAACCTATTTCTTATGGCATGACATGTATGGAGAGAGTTTCATAATAAGATGTTTACCGCAAGTTTCGTAGGCAATCACTTTATTGAGTCAAGAATGAGGTCATATAACCATCATGATGTCTGAGAGCAGTAACCAATATAGACCATCGCAATTAAGGGTTTCCTCATGGATATCGTAATTAGCTTAGTGAATCTCTCTTTATTTCTCCTTTAACCATGTAGGTTATAAGACAATGCTTATAGTCACGAATAACACTGGACATACTTCTAAACACATCCCAAGGATTTCACTCTCTCTTTAGTCCTAAAGGTAAATGATATGTGTCCGACTACAGATACCATCTAAAGAGAGAGTTCAAACACAATATCATAAATTAATATATCATGGAAACAAGTAACAGATCATCTTTATTTCATTTTATAATAATGTTATAGTTTCTCCATCTCCCCAAGAACAAAGGAAACTACTCACACATGGAAGCAATCAACAACATCATCATAATCAAATGGATTGATAAAAGTATGTGGATGAATCTAGTACAAACCACAATTGAATCAAGAATTACAACAAGATCTAATGTATGGAAAATAAGGGTAGTAATGGTGATGGAGATGCAGCTGTTGATGGTGAAGATGATGATGCGATGTTCTCCAATGATCCGTGAAGCAGCAAGTATTTTCCCTTCTCCAAGTTCCTCCACTAGATCCCTCTCTGATATGGTTTTTTATGGGTGAAAGTTTTTTTTGAATGTCGAATATCAGATCCGTCTTTGCGAGGTGGAAGCATTTGACAAGGCGGTCATGCTGCCACATGGTACGCTCTGCCCGTACCAATGGTCGTTAAGGCCCCTATGTCTTCCTCTGCGTATGCCAATCTCCCAGGTGCAAGAAAAATCAATTAAATAACTTTTATCACATAAAAGTATCATATTATAATATAACATGATAGTTCTAACTGATATATTCATAAGAAACTTAGTGAATCAGGATCCTGCCCAGTAAAATACCAAATACCCTATTTACTTATGCAAAAAATGAGAGGTAAATATGCTTCAATTTTGGATTTATCGGTTGCGGTACGACACAAAAAAGTGACTTTTCTAGATACCGTAAATCGTACCACATCGGAATTTTTTGCGATTCACTGCAAATTGAAGCTTACTTGTTGTATATTTTCCGTATGAAAGGCTTCCAATGCGATTTACTGCAAATGAAAAGACGGTTGGCGGAAAAAATATTCATCTAGAGTGACCCGTACTCTCGTCACCGCCGCCACGACTAGAAGTCGGCCACCGAAGCTAGGAAGCAAGCAGAGCACACGTAGCAAGCAGAGCATGCAGCCAAGCAGCAAGCGCGCAGCAAGCGGAGCAAGCAACAAGAGCGCGTGCAAGCAGAGTGCAAGTGGAGCAAGCAGAAAGAGTTAAATTCATGGTTATTACATGAACTTGCTTAGAAAATCCAGTACGGTCATTGTACTCAGAAAATACGAAGTTACGGTCACTGAACTCGCAGGAGAGCGTCACGCGTGGTCACTAGGCAATTGGTAGCGTTGTATAGATTGACTCGAGTCCCGCCGTTAGATGACAAGACGGGTAAGTTTTGAAAATAAGGATGTTTGGAGGATTCTTTTTGCAAATTCCCCCACCTGGTACTAACCCTCGTGGTCCGACCAGTTATTCTGACCCGTGTCATTCCCCTCTGTTTTCCCTAACCATAAATCGGTGGCACCGTCGCGGTACAGTTATCGCCGCCGTAGGAGAGTGGCGTAGGAGGGACCAACGACGACCTAGCTAGCGATCTGCTCCGCCATGTCCAGCGCAAGCTCGACACGCTGTGCGCTCCGCCGCGCGGGTCCTCCGATTCCGCTCATCAGTTGCCCCGATTGCGGCCGCACTGTGAAGCAGGCCCGCTCAGGGACGACGGACCACCCAGGATGGATCTACTTCAAGTGTAAAAACCATGGAGTAAGTCTATCTGCTCTTAGGATTTAGCTCGATTTGGCTAGGCTGGAGCTCGATTTTGCCGAAGTTCTGATTTAGTTATGATTTTGCACAGTTTGGCTACAACTTTTGGTGGTGGGAGTAGGATTACGTTGGCTATCTGATTGAGCACAATTACCTGCAAGGGGATGTTGCGTTTGATGCTTTAGGGTGGGCAGAAGATAGGTGAGAAGATCTAGAGCTGAGGAAGAAGGAGGCTAAAGTGACTCATGTGCAAGGCCAGGAGGAGCAAATGCTGATGATTTTAGGGGAACTCGGGGAAATAAAGGTTCTTTTGAAGATTGCAGTGGGTATTGCATGTGTGTTATCTGCTATGGTTGCTATTGTAGTGTTAAAGAAGTGAGGTCTGAGGGTCATATTTGCAGCTGTGAACCTGATGTATGTATTGGGCATGAACCAGATTGAGGGTCATAGCTTGATGTATGTACTGCTATGGTTGCTATTGTAGTGTTTAAGTTAATGGTGTACTAGGCATGTGGTTATGGTGTAGTTCAAGTCTGTGAACCTGGTGTATGTGATGCCTTTTGGCCTTATCTATGTGAACATGAACTAATGCAGTGATATATGTTGTCTTGTGCTGATATGTGAGTTTCTGGCCTAGTTTCAAACACTGTTATGTAATTGTCACACTCATAAGTAAAGAACATTATGCATAATTTTCATAACCAACATTTCCATAAGTCATAAGATTCACATTGATACTAGATTAGAAATCACATGACAAAATAATAAAGTCTATGCTTGAAGTGCTGCTGCCGGGTTTGCAAAAGAAACTCATGCAAGAGTTCTAGATGGACACCTTAAACTACTTTGACACCTAATTTTTTGAGGCTACTACATATCCAGCTACTTTGACACCTAAGTACCACTCCATCCTCCTAGACGTTGGCACTTCCTCAGTTACAACCTCTGACATGGGGATGGTTTTAGTCCTTGATAGATGAGGAACAATAGGTACATGATGATCTTCCATTTCACCTTGTGTAGCTGGTGCATTGGCTGCCATCATAGCCTTGTTTACAATCACTTCAGCTTCAACAGTTTCCCTCTCTGCAGTTTCTGCTGCAATTTGAGCATCTCTCTTTGATTTTCTCTTTTTTTCAGTAGCTACCACCTTGCAATTGCTTTCTTTTCTGCAGTTGCCTTCCTTTTATTCTCATTTACCTCTTTTCTAACCTCTGCAATGATTCTAGAGGTCTCTTGCTTAGCTTTCTTCTTTAGCTCAGCTTCTTCCTTTCTCTTCTCTCTCTTCTCTGCAAAAAATTTTGCTTTGGTTTTTGCTAGTTCAGCCTTCATCTTGTCTTGCTATAGCTTCTTCTGTGATCTTTCCTCTGCTTTTTTCACATCAGCTTGATACTTTGCCTCAAGTAAAGCTAATTTCCTTTCTTCATTTGTCCTATTTTTGTCTAGCTGCATTTGTAACAGTTTCTGAGCTAGTTCACCCTACCTGATGCAGGTAGCACCACTTGATTGACTAGAAGTAGATTCTTGCAACAAGCTTTGTGCTGTTGTGATGAAGGTAGACTCAGGAATTGCTCTTTCTTCCACTTTCCTCTCCAAAGACCTCTGAACATGCATAAATGTCAAGTTACATTTGGTTGATCACAATCACAAATATAAAATAGTAATATTAGCTAAGTTACCTGCTCAATCAAGTTGTTCACAAGTAGATCTTCATGTGTGTTCACAATTGGAATGTTGACATCAGGGTTTTGTTGTTTTTACATGTAGGTAAATTCAATGTAAGTAAATTCAATGTAGGCAGTAAAATAATGTAGGCACCTGTGTAATTACAGGATCACTATGAGGAGGGAAATTCTGATCAGGACTTGTAGCTGGTTGAGTAGATGATTGAGTAGGGAAATGCTTATCAGCACTTGTAGTTGGTTGAGTAGGGAAATGCTGATCAACACTTGTAGTTGGTTGAGTAGGGAAATGCTTATCAACACTTGTAGGTGGAGGAAGGCCAGCTTTCAACCATTTGCAACCAGCAATGTTATGATCAGGGAAGCCACAGTACTTGCAATGCATTATTACACCAGGTCTGGCCATCTTATTTCCTCCTCCTCTAGTATCTACCTCATAAGGGGCTTTCCTTCTACTTTTAGTAGGCCTGCCAACATGTTTTGTGTATAAAGGTGGCAATATTGGAGTTCCATTCATATTTAGCCACTCTGTCTTATCCTTAGAAGGGTACACTATGTTTCCATGGGCCTTATCATGCATTTCCACTGAATAGCATTTGTCAACCAGTGTGACCGGATCTGCATCTTCATTACTTAAGGGCGTGTTTGGTAGACCGGGTGAGCCCAGATATTCTCTCCCCAACCTAGCTGAGAGGCCTTTTTTGTTTGTTAGCCCGGGTCGGTCCATCTCAGCACTGCCCACCTCACCCCGAAAAGGGCTCTTAGTCGGTCTGAGGCAAGAAGCTCAAATCGAGCTTCGCAGCTCTCCCAGGCTGAGTCCATCCCGCAATCCACTGTAGCGTTGCGGGCCCTCCCACCTGACCCCCGAGCCCCTCCCTGTTTCTGTGTTCATTTCCCCCAAAGCCTCGAGCGCAGGAAACCGCCCCAACGCCGCTGAAGTGTTGGTCGCCCCGATGTGCCCGGCCCAGACACCCACGACTCCATGAGAAGAGGAAGGTCGCGCCTTCGCGCCGACGTGAGCAGTAGCAGTCGGTCGCACCACCCACAAAGGCAGCAGTAGCCGGTCGCGCCGCCGCGGTGCCGTGAGCAGCATCAAGTCGCGCAGCCGCCCACCATCGCGTTGACCACCTACTACCGCGCCGCCCCAACGCTCGGCACCCACCATCAGCGCCCCACCGCTTGTCACCGGCAACGAACAGTGCCCAGGAGACGATGTGGTGGAGACGAGGGCCCGATTGCTTTTTTGTTTCTCTTTAGGGGTCTTTGTGTAAAAGTTTAGACTGTTATGTAATTCCTCAGTTTTTGGGCCAATCTCACTCCATACGACTACCAAACAAAGTATCAGTACAAATTTTCTCAACACACCCGGTCTACCAAACACACCACAAAATCTCATCCTAACTTGTATGAGGTCAGATATCTCAGGTGGGAGAGTAAATTCGAAGTGGCTCGGTCTACCAAACACACCCTAAGCATGCTATTACATGTGGGCAAGGTATCCCTGTTTTCTGCCACCTCATGCAACTACATGTCTTATGTTTTAAGTCTACTACATGGTCAACAGGTTTAGCTGCAACAAGTTCCCCTACCGCAAATAAACCATCTCCAGCTCCATCTGCAAAAAACATTGTTTGCTAGTTGAATGTTCCTGTCAAGTTTCTTTCTGATCTTTGGGCAAATAGGACCAGCCCAATTCACTCTCTCTTTATTTTTGTTGTATATCCTAGTCTATAATTGTGACTTGTGTTGGAATTATGCCCCAGAGGCAATAATAAAGATGTTATTATTATAATTCTTGTTCATGATAAAGTTTATATTCCATGCTAGAATTGTATTAAGCGGAAACTTTGATACTTGTGTGGTTTATGAACAACACCGTGTCCCTAGTATGCCTCTATGGACTAGCTCATTGATTAATGATGGTTAAGGTTTCCTAACCATAGACATGAGTTGTCGGTTAATAATGAGATCATGTCATTAGGAGAATGATATGATGGATAGACCCAAATTAAGCAGAGCAATTAGATCGTGTCATCGTGTTCATCTTTGCGAAGCTTTTTCCTATGTCAAGTATTGTATTCCTTAGACCATGAGATAATACAACTCCCTGGTATCGGAAGAAAGCTTTGAGGTCATCAAACGTCATCATATGTGAGCGTGATCATAAAGGTGTCTCTCAGATGATCGGAAAGTACTTGTTGGGTTGTATGTATCGAGATGGAATTTGTCCCTCCCGAGTCGGAGAGATATACTTCGGGCCCACTCGGTAATCGATATCAACACCGCTTGCAAGCACGTGGTTAAGGAGTTAATCACAAAGTGATATCGGATTACGGAACGAGTAAAGTACTTGCTGTGAATGAGATTGAACTAGGTATGCCGATACCAACGATCGAATCTCGGCCAAGTAAAATATCGGGTGACGAAGGAAATACATATATGGGATTAATTGAATCCTGGCATCGTGGTTCATCCGATATGATCATCGATGAATGTGTGGGAGTCAATATGGGTTTCCAGATCCCGCTATTGATTATTGATAGAAGATCATGTCTGCATATTCTCGAACCCGTAGGGTCACACACTTAACATGCATCGACGCTAGGATAGAATGAATGATTGGTTTATGAGTTTTTTGTTCGGAGTCTCGGATGAGATCCAGGACATCACGAGAGGTTCTGGAATGGTCCGGAGAATAAGATTCATATAAAGGAAAGCAGTTTTTGGATTTTGGAATCGATTCGGAGTTTATCGGTATTATACTGGAAGGTTCTAGAAGGTTCCGGAGTGGGACCAACATGGGCCCACTTGTCGGAGGCCTGCGTGGGCCTAAGGGGAAGTGCCCTGGCCACTTTGGTCCAGGCGCACAAGGCCCCAAGGCCCATCCGGCCAGCCCTAGGGGAAACCCTAGGGGAGCCTTCTAGAAGGAGGGGGGAAGACTTGCCCCCCACTCCACCCTTGGGGCCGCCGCCCTAGGGGACAAGGTGGGTCGGCCATCCCCCTATATAAGGAGGGCAGGGGCGCAGCCTCCCCCTACTCCTCCAACCCTAGCCGCCAACTGCTGCCCCTCCTCTCTCTCTCTCTCTCTCTCTCTCTCTCTCTCTCTCTCTCCCATTGTAGCGTGGCGAAGCCCTGCCAAAACTCTCACCATAAGCACCGCCGTCGTGCTCAGATCCAATCTATCTCTCCACCATACTTGCTGGACCAAGGAAGGAGGAGACGCCATCGCATCGTGCTGTGCATCTCGGGCGCCCGCCACTTGCGGCGTAGGATCAGATCGGATCGCGAGAAGGAGACGGCGAGTACGACTACATCAACCACGTCCTGTTGAACGTTTCTGCTGTGTGATTTATTCGAGGGTATGAAGATCTCATCAATCTCTCTCGTTGATTGCATCTCCTAGATTAGATCTTGGCCTTCTTGTTCGCATCCATAGAATTTTTTTGATTTACTATGTTGCGAAACCCTTCAGTGGTATCAGAGCTAGATCTATGCGTAGATGTGTTTCACGAGTAGAACGCAACATGCTTGTTGTGGGCATTGATGTTTTCTGTTGCAAACCTCTTGTTGTGTATTTCTTATGGCGCGGCATAGTGAGATCGAAGCGGTCCAGGCCAACTTTACGCGACCTCGTTCGCGAGACCGGCTCCGCACTTGACGTGTGGCTTGTTCCACACATGCGGCTGGTGGATGCCAGTTTCTCTCACTATAGTAGTCATGGGATTTGCAACGGATGTTAGCAACCATAATATCACCGTTGTGGCTTTCCGTAGGTAAGAATCGTTCTTAACTTGTTACTCCCATAAGCCACGTAAAACATACAACAACAAAGTAGAGGCGTCTAACTTGTTTTTGCAGGGAGTGTTTTGTGATATGTTATGGCCCAAGACATGATATGTATGAATTGAGATGTATGCAATGATCATGTTTTGTAATATTTCACGACTTGCATGTCGATGAGTTCACAACCGGCAGGAGCTGTATGGTTGTCTTTATAATTGTGTATGACCTGCGTGTCAACTTCTTATACGCCATGTAATAGCTTTACTTTATTGCTAAGTAGTTAGCATTAGTTGTAGTTGTTATTCGTGGTGGAGGCAATCATGGTGGAGTGATGGAGATCATGCTGGCGCGCACAAGATGGAGATCATTGCACGGAGATTGGCTATACCATGTCACATAAAATTATATGCATGTGATGTTTATCCTTTTGTGTATCTTATTATGCTTAGATCGCGACGGTAGCATTATAAGATCATTCCTCACTTAAATATCAAGATAAAATTGTGTTCTCCCCATGTATGCACCGTTGCGAAAGTTCGTCGTTTTCAAGCACCTCGTGATGATCGGGTGCTATAAACTCTACGTTCACATACAGTGGGTGCAAGCCAGTTTTGCACACGCAGAAATACTTGGGTTTGACTTGACGAGCCTAGCATGTACAGACATGGCCTCGGAAAACACGGACCAAAAGGTTAAACATGAGTCATATGAATGATATGATCGACACTTTGTTGTCCACCATTGAAACCACATCTCTTCTCGTGAAGATCGGATTAGGTGTGGTGAATTTGGATCGTGTTCACTAAACAACTTGAGGGATGTTGAATTTAGTAGGAGTTCATCTAGTAATTTGATTAAGTTGAACTAGTTATCATGAACATAGTCTAAATTGTATTTGCAAATTTTGTAGATCAAATGGCTAAGTCCAACTTCAACTTCAACGTTTTTGCTGAGAAAGAAAATCTTAAGAACAATGAGTCTAACTTCACCAACTAGTCCCGCAATATGAGAATCATTATCGCTGGCGGACAAAAGGACTATGTACTTGATAAAGCGCTACGTGACGCCCCTGCTACTGATGCGCCGGCTGATGAAAAGGTTGTTTATCAGTCACGCAAAGATGATTATGGTGTGATTAAGAGTGCCATGTTATTTGCTATGGAACCGGAACTTCAAAATCATTTTGAGGAGTTCGCCGGGCCCTTTGAGATACTTGAGGAACTGAAAACCATCTTTCAGACTCGGGCCGTCGAGATATGAGATCTCTGAAGTTCTTTAAGCGCAAAATGGAGGAAGGAGTTTCGTTATTGAGCACGCCATTAAGATGTCGGACTCTGATCAACGTCTTGAGCAACTCATTGCAAGATTCCAGAAGAGCTCAAGATTGACAGAGTTCTGCAATCACTCCCTCCTAGCTACAAAGGTTTTGTAGTTAGTCACAATCAAATTGGTTCCACTGATACAATCACTGAGCTCTTCGCTAAGATGAAAGTTGCGGAGGTGGATATCAAGAAAGATAATCATGTGTTGATGGTCAACAAGACAACTAGCTTTAAGAAAGCTAAGGGTGCAAAGAAATCCTTCAAGAAAGGCAGCGACAAGCGCGTTGCCCTGCTGAGAAGAAGATCAAGTCTGGACCTAAGCCAGACACTGAGTGCTTCTATTGCAAGGACAAGGGTCACTGGAAGCGCAAATGTCCGAAGTACTTAGCAGACAAGAAGGATGGCACCATTAAAGGTATATTTGATATACATGTTATTGATGTTAACCTTACTAGCGCTCGTTGTAGTGCCTGGGTATATGATACTGGTTCAGTTGGTAATATTTGTAACTCGAAACAGGAGCTACGGAATAGACAGCGGCTAGCAAGGGATGAGGTGACGATGTGTTTTGGCAATGGATCAAAAGTTGATGTGATGGCCATCGGCACGCTCTCCTTAGTTTTACCTTCGGAATTAGTTTTAAACCTTAATAAGTGTTATTATGTGCCTGCGTTGAGCATGAACATTATATCTGGATCGTGTTTATTGCAAGACGGTTATTCATTTAAATCAGAGAATAATGGTTGTTACATTTATATGAATAACATCTTTTATGGTCATGCACCTGTTGTGAATGGTTTATTTCTTCTGAATCTCGAAAGCAATGAAACGTGCATCCATAACATTGAGGCTAAGAGATGCAAAGTAGATAGTGATAATCCAACTTATTTGTGGCACTGCCTCTAGGTCATATTGGTGTAAAATGCATGAAGAAACTCCATTCTGATGGACTTTTGGAGTCTCTTGATTTTGAATCATTTGACACGTGCGATCCATGCCTCATGGGCAAGATGATCAAAACCCCGTTCTCAGGAATAATGGAGCGAGCAACGGACTTATTAGAAATCATACATACCGATGTATGCGAACCAATGAGTGTTTCGACGCGCGGTGGATATTGCTATTTTCTCACTTTTACTGATGACTTAAGTAGATATGGGTATATCTATTTAATGAAACATAAATCTGAAATGTTTGAAAAGTTCAAAGAATTTCAGAACGAAGTGGAAAACCATCGTAACAGGAAAATTAAATTTCTGCGATCCGATCGTGGAGGTGAATATTTGAGTTATGATTTTCTCACACATCTTAAAGCAAGCGGAATCGTTTCGCAACTCACACCACCCGGAACACCACAGCGCAATGGTGTGTCTGAACGCCGGAATCGAACTTTATTAGATATGGTGAGATCAATGATGTCTCTTACAGATTTGTCGTTATCATTTTGGGGTTATGCATTAGAAACCGCTGCATTCACTTTAAATAGGGAACCATCTAAATCCGTTGAGACGACACCGTATGAACTATGGTTTGGTGCTAAACCTAAGTTGTCGTTTCTTAAAATTTTGGGATGCGAAGCTTACGTCAAGAAGTTGATGTCGGACAAGCTCGAACCCAAAGCGGAGAAATGCGTCTTCATAGGATACCCTAAGGAAACGATTGGGTATACCTTCTACCACAGATCCGAAGGCAACGTGTTTGTTGCAAAGAACGGATCCTTTCTTGAGAAGGAGTTTCTCTCGAAAGAAGTGAGTGGGAGGAAGGTAGAGCTAGACGAGGTTATTGAACCTTCTCTCGAGTTGGAGAGTAGCGCAGCACCTGAAATTGTTCCGGTGCCGTCTGCACCAATAAGAGAGGAAGCTAATGACGAGGATCATGAAACGTCGAACGATGCTACTACTGAACTTCGCAGGTCGACAAGGTCACGTGCCACTCCTGAATGGTACGACAACCCTGTCTTAACCGTCTTGTTGTTAGACAACAGTGAACCTGCGAATTATGAGGAAGCAATGATGAGCCCAGACTCTGAGAAATGGCTAGAGGCCATGAAATCCGAATTGGGATCCATGAGTGAAAACAAAGTATGGACTTTGGTGGACCCTCCTAGCGACCGTAAGGCCGTTGAGTGCAAATGGATTTTCAAGAAGAAAACGGACGCGGATGGTAATGTTACTGTCTATAAATCTCGGCTTGTCGCAAAAGGGTTTCGGCAAGTTCAAGGTGTTGACTACGATGAGACTTTCTCTCCCGTAGCGATATTTAAGTCCATTCGTATTTTATTAGCAATTGTTGCATTTCATGATTATGAAATATGGCAGATGGATGTCAAGACTGTGTTCCTCAATGGCAACATTGATGAAGAGTTGTATAAGATGCAGCCCGAAGGTTTTGTCGATCCTAAGGATGCTAATAAGGTGTGCAAACTTCAGCATTCCATTTATGGACTGAAGCAAGCATCTCGGAGTTGGAACCTTCGTTTTGATCAAGTGATCAAAAGTTTTGGATTTGTTCCAAATTGCTATGAAGCTTGTATTTACAAGAAAGTGAGTGGGAGCTCGGTGACATTTTTAGTACTATATGTGGATGACATATTGATTATTGGAAATGACATTGGTATGCGTAACGATGTGAAGAGTTATTTGAATAAATGTTTTTCAATGAAAGACCTAGGAGAAGCTGCTTATATATTAGGCATCAAAATCTATAGAGATAGACAAAGACGCCTAATAGCTTTAAGCCAAAGTACATATCTAGACAAAGTTCTGAAAAGGTTCAGAATGGATAAAGCAAAGAAAGGTTCATTGCCCATGTTGTCAGGTAAGATATTGAGCAAGGCTCAGTGTCTACATATCTAGACAAAGTTCTGAAAAGGTTCAGAATGGATAAAGCAAAGAAAGGTTCATTGCCCATGTTGTCAGGTAAGATATTGAGCAAGGCTCTCGGTCGAATCTGATGCGATAGAGATACTATGAGCAAAGTGCCATATGCCTCGGCCATAGGTTCTATCATGTATGCCATGCTATGTACTAGACGGATGTGTCCAATGCTCTTAGTTTGACGAGATACCAAAGTGATCGAGTGGAACCTTTGGACAATAAAGAACATCCTAAAGTATTTAAATAGGACTAAAGAAATGTTCTTGGTCTATGGAGGTGATGAGCAGCTCGTCGTAAAAGGTTACGTCGATGCTAGTTTCGACACCGACCCGGATGATTCTAAATCTTAGATAGGATACGTTTATATTTTGAATGGTGGAGATGTGAGCTGGAGAAGCTGCAAGCAAAGCGTGATCGCGGGATCTACAACAGAAGCGGAATACATGGCTGCTTCAGAAGCGTCAAGTGAAGGAGTTTGGATCAGAACTTCATCATCGAAGCTTGGTGTGGTTCCAAGTGCCTTGGACCCACTGGAGATATTGTGCGACAACACTGGCGCCATAGCACTGGCTAAGGAACCAAGATATCATCCAAAGACCAAGCACATCAACCGCCATTTTCATATAATTCGAGATTATATAGCAGATGGAGATCTGAAGATTAGCAAAGTACGTACGGATCTGAATGTCACAGATCTGTTGACTAAACCTCTTCCACGAGCAAAACATGATCAACACCTTAATGCCATGGGTGTTAGATTGTTGTCAGATGTAAACTAGATTATTGAATCTAGTGCAAGTGTGGGAGACTGTTGGAATTATGCCCTAGAGGCAATAATAAAGATGTTATTATTATAATTCTTGTTCTTGATAAAGTTTATATTCCATGCTAGAATTGTATTAAGCGGAAACTTTAATACTTGTATGGTTTATGAACAACACCGTGTCCCTAGTACGCCTCTATGGACTAGCTCATTGATTAATGATGGTTAAGGTTTCCTAACCATAGACATGAGTTGTCGGTTAATAATGAGATCATGTCATTAGGAGAATGATATGATGGATAGACCCAAATTAAGCAGAGCAATTAGATCGTGTCATCGTGTTCATCTTTGCGAAGCTTTTTCCTATGTCAAGTATTGTATTCCTTAGACCATGATATAATACAACTCCCTGGTATCGGAAGAAAGCTTTGAGGTCATCAAACGTCATCCTATGTGAGGGTGATCATAAAGGTGTCTCTCAGGTGATCGGAAAGTACTTGTTGGGTTGTATGTATCGAGATGGAATTTGTCCCTCCCGAGTCGGATAGATATACTTCGGGCCCACTCGTGTCGATATCAACACCGCTTGCAAGCACGTGGTTAAGGAGTTAATCACAAAGTGATATCAGATTACGGAACGAGTAAAGTACTTGCTGTGAACAAGATTGAACTAGGTATGCCGATACCAACGATCGAATCTCGGGCAAGTAAAATATCGCGTGACGAAGGGAATACATATATGGGATTAATTGAATCTGGCATCGTGGTTCATATGATATGATCATCGATGAATGTGTGGGAGTCAATATGGGTTTCCAGATCCCGCTATTGATTATTGATAGAAGATCATGTCTGCATATTCTCGAACCCGTAGGGTCACACACTTAATGTGCATCGACGCTAGGATAGAATGGATGATTGTTTTATGAGTTTTTTGTTCGGAGTCTCGGATGAGATCCAAGACATCACGAGAGGTTCCAGAATGGTCTGGAGAATAAGATTCATATAAAGGAAAGCAGTTTTTGGATTTCGAAATCGTTTCGGAGTTTATCGGTATTGTACCGGAAGGTTCTAGAAGGTTCCGGAGTGGGACCAACATGGGCCCACTTGTCGGAGGCCTGTGTGGGCCTAAGGGGAAGTGCCCTGGCCACTTTGGGCCAGGGGCACAAGGCCCCAAGGCCCATCCGGCCAGCCCTAGGGGAAACCCTAGGGGAGCCTTCTAGAAGGAGGGGGGAAGACTTGCCCCCCACTCCACCCTTGGGGACGCCGCCCTAGGGCTCAGAGGAGGGGCCAAGGGGGGCCGGCCAGCCCCCTATATAAGGAGGGCAGGGGCGTAGCCTCCCCTACTCCTTCAACCCTAGCCGCCAACTGCTGCCCCTCCTCTCTCTCTCTCTCTCTCTCTCTCTCTCTCTCTCTCTCTCTCTCTCTCTCTCTCCCGACTGCGCGTAGGCGAAGCCCTGCCGCAGAAACTCTCCACCATAAGCACCACGCCGTCGTGCTGCAGATCCAATCTATCTCTCCACCATACTTGCTGGACCAAGGAAGGAGGAGACGTCGCTGCAAATGCGTGTCCATCTCTGGGCCAGCGCCACTTGCGGCGTAGGATCAGATCGGATCGCGAGGAGGAGACGGCGAGTACGACTACATCAACCACGTTCTGTGAATGTTTCCGCTGTGCGATTTCTTCAAGGGTATGAAGATCTCGTCAATCTCTCTCGTTGATTGCATCTCCTAGATTAGATCTTGGCCTTCTTGTTCGCATCCGTAGAATTTTTTTGATTTACTATGCTGCGAAACCCTTCAACTTGATTGTTGCAAGCATTACAAGCACAGGTAGTTCTCTATCATCCAAGATGTATCTGATGTGATAGAATAAATGCGTTAATTATCATGAACTACAATTATGCTTGTCTAACTGAACAAGATGATTCAAATATAAAGCAAGGTATAGCTGGTAGCTTACTTGTTGAAAACTTCACAATTGTTGTTAAGTAGGATGTCACATTTGGGTAGGTCACTCTGAAAAGCTCTTACCCATGTCTTTGGATCCAAATTCTCCAACCATGAGTGAGCATTTGAATTAAGTAATTTCATTTCATCCATGTGCTTCTCATAGAGATTAACTTTGTTGCTCCTAGCTATCTTCCACAGCTGTTTCTTTAGTACATCACCCTTGAACAGTTGTTGAAAGTTGTGCCACATGTGTCTCACACAGAATCTGTGTTCTGCATCTGGGAACATAGCTCTCACAACATTTATAAGTCCCTGAATTCATAGCAAGTGATATTTAGTTGGATGATAGCAAGTACAGTTCAGTAAGATGATAGCTTTTACAATTAACAAGTAATGAAATGAAGTACTTCTTGTAACTTTTGTTTGTCTGACATGATTTTCCAAGGGCTAGTGTTGATTATTCCTAAATCAGCCTTCAAGGTCTCCAAGAACCATGTGCAGGAAGCTATATCTTCCACTTCTATAGCAGCCACATCAATTGGGAAGATACAATCATTGGGATCCATCCCAATAGCTGTGAGCAACTGTCCTCTGTACCTTTTTTTTAGGAAACAACCATCAATAAAGATAACTGGTCTGCACCCTTGTAAGAACCCCCTTTTGTATGCTTCAAGACACATGTAACATTGTTGGAATCTTGAATTAGCATCTAGTGAAAGCCATAATGTGATGCCTGGATTACTCCTCTTTATCTCATTTCCAAAGTCCCATAGCATCTTGTGTTGCTCCTCCTCATCTCCATATATGACTGTCATTGCAGTCCTTTTTGCCCTCTGCAATTTTCTCCTAGAAGGTGTCATATTCCAATCCTTTTGCAACACCCTTGAGAAATTTTTCAGGCTTACTTTTCTGCAATGAATTGAGTAGTGAATGTAGCAATTTTCCATTTTCCACTACAAGTGTGCTCACTTGTATACCTCTTTATCTGAAATGCTCCTGTCCTAGAATCACATGATGCCCAAAGGTACCAAGGGCACTTTCCTTCACATACTGCCCTCACTCTCATCTTGTCATTAATTGGCAGCTTAATTGGCTTTATGTGAATACAACTATATGTTCTGATGGCTTTCCTAAGCAACTCCACATTAGCAAATACTTGACCAACTACAAACTTGGGATCATGTAGATCATCATCTCTGAATGTTTTGAACCTTATCTGGGTTGTGTTGGAGATATGCCCTAGAGGCAATAATAAATGTAGTTATTATTATATCTTTGTGTTTATGATAAATGTTTACATTCATGTTATAATAGTATTAACAAGGAAACATTGATACTTGTGTGATTTGTAAACTTAATTTGAAGTCCCTAGTATAGCCTCTATACTTCACTAGCTTGTTGGTTGATAGATGATTGTGGTTTCCCTATCATGAACATTGAGATGTTATCAACAACAAGATCATATCGTTAGGAGAATGATATGGTGGACATACTCCTATAGATAAGCGTAGCATAAAGATCAAGTCATTTCAATAGTTCAATTGCTATATGCTTTCTGATACATAGTAACCTAATTCCTTCGACCATGAGATCATGCATATCACCTTTACGGATGGATGCTTTGATGACATCAAACACCACACCGTGGCGGGTGGTTATAAAGGTGGCATTGAGTGTTCGAAAGTATTTGTAACACCCTCGAGAATCGGACCTATGCAAGTTTGAGCAAAATTGCCAAACCCGCATAGAAGCGATTCAAAGGTGCCACAAGCACTTTCGCAATGGGTGGAAAGCAATAATAACATTACACAACAGTCCTCGATGGGACCCGGCAGATATATATATACTAGCGACTCAAAGAGTCAAGAATCTGAATATAATATACAAGATCCAAATCACCTTGAAATCGGTAGGCGTCCGACTACGGACAAGAAGCAAATGGGGCTAAGAGCCTGAAGAATAACCAATGGCGTCCATAACCCCCTGTGCCAAGCCGGAAGGGTAACCACCGCTAACGGCGTCGATCTCAAAACACCCGCTTAACAAAGGGCGACAAAGGGCAAAGCAGAAAACAAAGAAGGAGCGTCGATCGAGGCCGATTGCAGCGAGGCTAGAATTGCCGGTCCTCGCCTACCAAGGTATGGTGGATGGCGGCGGCAAAGATGCACTAAACAACCTATAGAGACTCGATACATGGCGGTTATCGAGAGAGGGTAAGATAGACCTATCCGGATCCAACACGGCTAACACCAAACAAACCCATCTGGTGTTTCCCCTCGAGACCAAACGAGGAAGTCCACCGAGGAACTCACACGGTTGGCGGTTTATTTATTCGATTGTAGTTGTGGCCTTTACTAGTCAGGTTTAGATATTCATCCTGAGAAAGAAAGCAGTGGGCACTTTTAGTTAATCATTCCGTTATAGTTACAGCAGTTACTAATCAGATATGAATAGCATGAGATATCCCATAAAACCCAGCAGTTGTTGGTACTTTTATTCAGCCATTCCGTTGTAGTTGCAATACTTACTAGTCAAATACATTTGTCATGGCGACAACCAACAAGCAATTGTGGGCGTATTAATTAGCCATTCCATTATAGTGAAGCTGATTACTAGTCATTATAAGTCAAATTTATAGCGATAAACTTTAGTTATGCTTGTCTATGATCGAGATCTTGTGCTCCAAGTCGTCCATATCCATGGACACGGCTTTGAAAGTTTTACCGGCGGGGTGCACCAATAGCAACACACGCTCGATCAACCTCGGAAAAACCAAATCAAACCCAACGAGGCTTTCACGGTGAACAATCACGATTCAGAAATATTTGGGCCACCCTTAAGTAGAATCCATAGCAGTAAGCAAGCTCAAGGGCGGCCTCAAGGTTTGGGTGGGCCAGTGTGACGACTGGGAACCGAAAGTGTGGCTGGGCTTGTCGACACCGGAATCGTGTCCCGCTAAAGCAGACTGATGTGCTCCTCGCAATCGTAAATAAAGCGATAGCATGGCATAAGTACAGGATCGTAAATAAAACCTCAAACTAGTTTGTGGCCCCAAGAAATAATGAATCAAGCTCTGGCTCGGGGTCCCATATACCTCCCGGATGTGGATAGCGCAAAATCAAGGAACAGTATCAAGTACTCGGGGTCTTACGGGACACAAGTGGGCGTTCGGAAACCAAATATTATCTATCACCCACGATGCCTCGCTTATTCAATTTTAGTTGTTAACGAAATTAAAGTGATGAAAGGTAAACTAGAATCATCTCCAACATCAACATGCGGCAATACATCAGCAACTGTGGCATATGACGACACACATCAGCACTTGAGCAAGCAACTACGACGCGCAAGTCCAACTATCTACCAAACAACAGGTAATAGGATGTGTCCAAGGCAATATAGGGCTGCAAGGTATATCGCAGGTACGGAAACTAAAGCATCGCAACACAGATAGCAAAAGATCAACAGGAGGGAAATAAATACTATAAAAGTAAGATAGGTAGAAAGGGGGAGATGCTCGCCTGAAAACATTGCCGAAGGTTCGACAGAAGAACGGGGCGAAGCTCACATCAACTCAACGACCTTATCCGCGAAGAAGCAAAACACTAGAAGAAACACCGGGTGCAGTATTTAATACAACGGCAGAAGATCGGCATGATGCATGTATGATGGCATGGCAAAGGTGCGATGCAATTAGGTCAGATTAGGCGGAACCGGGGTCCGACAATTAATTAGGTGGTGCATGTTGTTTAGCTACCCCGCAATTTAAATGTTGTTTTATCAAGGCGAGATGAGATCTGGTTCGCTACACAAGTTTAAATGAGGCCAATATAAGGCTAGATTTGCCCGCATATGGGCCCCATATTTAATTATTAGGTGAATCGGCATAAGGCCCCCAAACCACGTGATATGCATGCGAGATGAATGATTTGATGTGCAACAATTATATTATGTTATGAAATTAGGGTTTCGGGAAGAGGTTCACACATCGAGGGCTCGACGATCTTGGGGTTCCGGGTTGGGTCGGTCTCGGGGTCCGGGGTTCGACGGGCGTTCTCGCTCGGTCGTTCTCGGACTCAGGGTCTTGGTCATATTGTCGGTCATGGCGTCGTGCAGATCTGTCGCGTCCACGGGTCGATCCTGCCGTTCGAGGCCTTGTCGGTCTGTGCCATCGAGACGGTCTTAGCGAGGAGAAGCACTTGGCGTTCATCGGTTCCATGTTGACGACTTTGGTCTCCTCGATGGCGAACTCGGCGCATCCATGGCGTGGTCCTGTCGGGGTTCTCGGCTCGGCGCGGAGTCGGCTTGAGTGAAGAACTTGGTGTCTGAGTGCTCGGGGTTCGACATCGGGGTCATCCGGGTTCCATGTCGGAGATCTCGTCGGTCTTGGGTTCAAAGCGAAGCACTTGAGTGGCATAGCCCTCGGGTTATCGGGTCGGGGATCTTGGTGCCAAGGTTCTCTCCGCTCCGTGGCTTCTGGCGCCCAAGAACTTGGTGTGGCCCTTGTTGGTACTCTGCCGTCTTGCAGGACGCTGGCGGCCACGGCGCTGGGCGCAGATGCAGCGTGGGGCGGTCGGCCGCGGCGAAATGCAGCGGCGGCGGGCGGAGGCGTACCAGCCGCGGTGGCGAGCTTAGGGCAGCGGCAGCGGTTCTGGCGCGGGCTTCGCCAGCGCGCGAGATGCGAGGGTCGGCGGCGGAGGGCAGCGGGGTCGTGGAGGCAGTGGAGGGCCTGCAGCGGTTGCTTTCGAGGGCGAGGCAGCGCGGCGAGCTTGGCGGCGGCAGCTGGTTGCGGCGGCCTTTCAGCGGCGCGGAGGTCTGGCGGGAGGCGGGCGGCCAGCGGAGTCGTGGCAGCGGCTGGCGGAGGCAGCGGCATGGCCAGAGGCCAGGCGGCAGCGAGGCAGCCGGCGGGCGGCTACAGGCGGCCAGCGGCAGCGGCGCTGCAGTCATGCGGCAGCGGGGCAGCCGAGCAGGCGGTGGCAGCGGTCTGCGGCGGGCGCAGGCGTCCGTCTTGGCCAGGCGGGCGATCGCCGGCGGCGGCAGGCGAGGCGAGGTGCTCGCGGGCGTGAGCGAGAAGCGAGGCAGCGAGGTGGCGCGGGCGTGAGCGGGAGAGAGGAGCGCAGCGGGGGAAAGGGGTCGCCGGCGGCGAGGGGGGCCCGCCGGAGGGGAGGAGCACGGGAGCCGGAGGTGAGAGAGGTGGGAGGCAGATGAGGGAGACGCAGGGGAGGAAGAACGCGGGGAGAGAGGCGTCAGGGGCGTGTCGTGCGTGGGGGCAAGCGCGTGGGTGGGTCCCGCGTGGGGACAGGTGGGATCGGGATCAGCTGGGGGAGGCGGCTGTGTTGCGTGCGTGCGTGATGTTGTGTGCGTGGTGTGCTGAGCTGTGTGGTGGAAGAGGGAGTGGGTGGGGCTGTGAGGGAGTGGGTGTGGCCACGTGTCAGCGCTGGGTTGGTGGGGGGTTTGGGGAGGAACGACGTGGCGTCCAGGGATTGGCCAGGGTGAGGTGGAGGGGTAGGGATGGGTAGGAAGATGGGTAGGTTTAGGAATAAAGGGTGGGCTGGTTGGACCGTTTAGAAAAATCTGGGGCGGTCGTTCGGGTCGGGTTGGCCCGTTCGACTGCCCCTACTAAAATAATATAATTTTATTTGTTTAATTGGACCGTTTGAAAACGCTCATGACCAAAACAAAATAATCCGCGACCGGGTTTGCGTGTTTGAATTAAGAGGCGTTTGGAAAACAAATCGGGGTTTGAAAATAGTTTTGGCAAACAATGCGTGATGATGACGATGCAATTCACGAATTCAACGCGATTTTCTAGTAGTGGTTTTGCGGGATGCCACAATTCGACACCACTAACAATGGATCTCGCCCTCGAGATCCGCCTCATGGTACCGGAAGGAAGGGTCGGCGATCTGCGTCTTCTCACTTCGTGTAGATCTTCGCGACACCACTAACAAGAGTTCAACCGCCATCTTGAAATCGGCGACACCACCAACAAAGGGTCGTTGTTCCTGATCCTCGAGAGAACACTCCGGGAACAAAAAGGTCGAAGGTAGAGGCATCGCAATAAAGCCACCCCTAACTTCCGTGGACGGAGTAAAACTGCGGAATCCACTGATTCGACGTACAAGAGCGAATGATAAGAGCAGTGGTAGGGTAGCTACTCCATCCCACACTCATAACATTACTCTGCACACGAATAAGCGGATTAAGCATCCAACTCTCGGAATTAGACTGAAGATCTCGACAAGCGAGGTTCGGAAACAAGGGAGTGTTGCCAGCAGAAATCGTATGAAAGACACACTGATTAGGTTTCGCGGTGGTTCCATTGGCATGAACAACACATTCTCAAGGTTAACCCCAACTTCACCAAAGCTCGTCCTTCTCATATGTTTTTCAACGACACTGATATCCGGCACGGAACACAGATGGATAAGGATCTCAAGAACAAAAGATCGGATGAAGGTTCAACAGACAAGTTGCAGATTGATGATCGTAGCACCTCCGTTACAAAAAGGAAGAAGGCGAAACCACAGTGCAGCGGAAACCCAACCACGAAATCCTGGACTCAAGAGAGAGATGAGAGCGGATTCAAAACACGTGAGGTAAGAGGAGAATAGCGGAGGGTAAGGGTAAAATCAGACCTAATCGAACTATCCAACCGATTTTGCAAAATAGTTTTGACACTCTGCTTCGGCCGTTAGCTAGGTTATCCTACAGGCTGGACTTGTGGGGTATCGTAACTGCTGGGCTCTGATACCACTCTGTAACACCCTCAGAATCAGGCCTATGCAAGTTTGAGCAAAATTCGCCAAACCCGTGATAGAAAGCGATTCAAAGGTGCCCACCAAGCACTTTCGTGCGGTGGAAAGCAGTAATAACATTACACAAGTCCTCGATGGAACCCATGAGCAGATATATATAACGACTCAAAGAGTCAAGAATACGAGATATAATATACAAGATCCAAATCACCTTGAAATCGGTAGGCGTCCACTACGGACAAGAAGCAAATGGGGCTAAGAGCCACGAAGAATAACCAATGGCGTCCATAACCACCCAGGCCAAGCCGGAAGGGTAACCACGCTAACCGTCGATCTCAAAACACCTTAACAAAGGGCCGACAAAGGGCAAAGCAAAAACAAAGAAGGAGCGTCGATCTTGAGGCGATTGCAGCGAGGCTAGAATTGGCGGTCCTCGCCTACCAAGGTATGGTGGAGGGCGGCGTGGCGGCATGCACTAAACAACCTATAGAGACTCGATACAATGGCGGTTATCGAGAGGGTAAGATAGACCTATCCGGATCAACACAAGCTAACACCAAACAAACCCATCTGGTGTTTCCCCTCGAGACCAAGCGAGGAAGTCCACCGAGGAACTCACAGTTGGCGGTTTATTTATTCATTGTAGTTGTGGCCTTTACTAGTCGGTTTAGATATTCATCACGAGAAGAAAGCGTTGGGCACTTTTAGTTAATCATTCCGTTATAGTTGCGCAATTACTAATCGGATATGAATAGCATGAGATATCCCATAAAACCCGGTAGCTTGTTGGTACTTTTATTCAGCCATTCCGTTGTAGTTGCAATACTTACTAGTCAAATACATTTGTCGCGACAACCAACAAGCAATTGTGGGCAGTATTAATTAGCCATTCCATTATAGTGAAGCTGATTACTAGTCATTATAAGTCAAATTTATAGCGATAAACTTTAGTTATGCTTGTCTATGATCGAGAATCGTGCTCCAAGTCGTCCATATCCATGGACACGGCTTTGAGAAAGTTTTACCGGCCGGGTGCACCAATAGCAACACTCGATCAACCTCGGAAAAACCAAATCAAAACCCAACGAGGCTTTCACTGAACAATCAGTTCAGAAATATTTGGGGCCACCCTTAAGTAGAATCCGCAGCGGAGTAAGCAAGCTCAGGGCGGCCTCAAGGTTTGGGTGGGCCACTGTGAACATGGGAACCGAAAGTGTGGCTGGGCTTGTCGACACCGGAATCGTGTCCCGCTCCTAAGCGATAAGTGTGCTCCTCGCACAATCGTAAATAAAGCGATAGCATGGCATAAATGCAGGATCGTAAATAAAACCTCAAACTAGTTTGTGGCCCCAAGAAATAAGATGAATCAAGCTCGCTCGGGGGTCCCATATACCTCCCGGATGTGGATAGCGCGCAAAATCAAGGAACAGGTATCAAGTACTCGGGGTCTTACGGGACACAAGTGGGCGTTCGGAAACCAAATATTATCTATCACCCACCGATGCCTCTGCTTATTCAATTTTAGTTGTTAAACAGAAATTAAAGTGATGAAAGGTAAACTAGAATCATCTCCAACATCAACATGCGGCAATACATCAGCAACTGTGGCATATGATGACACACATCAGCACTTGAGCAAGCAACTACGACGCGCAAGTCCAACTATCTACCAAACAACAGGTAATAGGATGTGTCCAAGGCAATATAGGGCTGCAAGGTATATCGCAGGTACGGAAACTAAAGCATCGCAACACAGATAGCAAAAGATCAACAGGAGGGAAATAAATACTATAAAAGTAAGATAGGTAGAAAGGGAGATGCTACTTTGAAAACATTGCGAAGGTTCGAATGAAGAACGGGGCGAAGCTCACATCAACTCAACGACCTTATCCGCGAAGAAGCAAAACACTAGAAGAAACACCGGGTGCAGTATTTAATACAACGGCGGAAGATCGGCATGATGCATGTATGATGCATGGCATGGCAAAGATGCGATGCAATTAGGTCATATTAAGCGGAACCGGGGTCCCGACAATTAATTAGGTGGTGCATGTTGTTTAGCTACCCCGCAATTTTAAATGTTGTTATATCAAGGCGAGATGAGATACCGGTTCGCTACACAAGTTTAAATGAGGCCAATATAAGGCTAGATTTGCCCGCATATGGGCCCCATATTTAATTATTAGGTGAATCGGCATAAGGCCCCCAAACCACGTGATATGCATGCGAGATGAATGATTTGATGTGCAACAATTATATTATGTTATGAAATTAGGGTTTCGGGAAGAGGTTCACACATCAGAGGGGGCTCGACGATCTTGGGGTTCCGGGGTTCGGGGTCGGTCTCGGGGTCCAGGGTTCGACGGGGCGTTCTCGGGCTCCGGGGTCGTTCTCGGACTCTGGGGTCTTCGGGTCATATTGTCGGTCATGGCGTCGTGCAGATCCTGTCGCGTCCCACGGGGTCGATCCTGCCGTTGCGAGGGCCTTGTCGGGTCTGTGCCATCGAGACGGTCTTAGCGAGGGGAGAAGCACTTGGCGTTCATCGGTTCCATGTTGACGACTTTGGTCTCCTCGATGGCGAACTCGACGCATCCATGGCGTGGTCCTCCGGGGTTCTCGGCTCGGCGCGGAGTCGGGCAGAAGAAGAAGTCCGGGCGGAGTGCGGGGGTTGCCGGGGTCATCGTTCCATCCGGTCGAGATCGGGGTCGAGGTCTTCTCGAGTTCCAAGGCGAAGCACTTGAGTGGCATAGCCCTCGGGTTATCGGGTCGGGATCTTGGTGCCAAGGTTCTCTCGCTCGAGGCTTCTGGCGCGAAGAACTTGGTGTGGCCTTGTTGGTACTCTGCCCGTCTTGCAAGGGCGCTGGCGGCCTGGCGCTTCGCGGCCGCAGTCTGCGCGTGGAGGTCGGCAGGCCTGCGGAATCAGCGGCGAGGGCAGCGGGCGGAGGCGTACCAGCGGTGGCGAAGCTTAGGGCGGCACGGCGTCTGGCGGCGCTTCGCCCGCCTTGAGATGCAGGGACGGCGGCAAGGGCAGCTGAGGCGCATGGGCGGTGGAGGCCCGCGGCGGTTGCTCGAGGGCAGGCGCAGCGGGCTTGCGCCCGGCGGCAGAGCTGCGTGGGCGCTCGGCGCGGAGGGTCGGCGCGAGGCGAGGCGGAGGCGGCGAGGCGGAGAGGTTGGTGGCGGCGGCTCGGCGGCGGAAAAGGTGAGCGGCAGGGGCCGGGCGAAGCGGCAGGTGGCGGCGGCTGCTGAGGCAAGCGGCAGCTTCTGGCGGCCAGGCAGGCAGGAGCCGCAGGGCGGCTGGCGGGAAGCTTGACTGGCGGCCACGGCGAGGCGGCGTCGAGACAGCGTCGGTCCATGCGGCGCAGGCAGGCGGTGGCAGCGAGAGTGCGGTCGGCGGCGGGGGCGCGTCTGTGGCGGCTGGCGGGCGGCCAGCGGCAGCGGCGGCGAGGCGGCGAGGCGAGGTGCTTGGGCAGGTGAGCGGAACAAGCGAGGCGAGGGTGGAGGCGGCGAGGCGTCTGGCGGGAGAGGTGGCCGCAGCGCGCAGCTGGGAAAAGTCGCCCGGCGGGGGGAGCCCGGAGGGAGGAGCAGGGAGCCGGAGGTGAGAGAGGTGGGAGGCGGATGAGGAGGCAGGGAGGAAGAGCAGGGGAGAGGCGTCGGCGTGTCGTGCGTGGGGGCAAGCGCGTGGGTGGGTCCCGCGTGGGGACAGGTGGGATCGGGATCAGCTGGGGGAGGCGGCTGTGTTGCGTGCGTGCGTGCGGTTGTGTGCGTGGAGTGCTGCGGTGTGTGGTGGAAGAGGGGTGGGGCTGTGAGGGAGTGGGTGTGGCCACGTGTCAGCGCTGGGTTGGTGGGGGGTTTGGGGAGGAACGACGTGGCGTCCAGGGATTGGCCAGGGTGAGGTGGAGGGGTAGGGATGGGTAGGAAGATGGGTAGGTTTAGGAATAAAGGGTGGGCTGGTTGGACCGTTTAGAAAAATCTGGGGCGGTCGTTCGGGTCGGGTTGGCCCGTTCGACTGCCCCTACTAAAATAATATAATTTTATTTGTTTAATTGGACCGTTTGAAAACCGCTCGCGGCCCAAAACAAAATCCGGCGACCCGGGTTTGCGTGTTTGAATTAAGAGGGGGCGTTTGGAAAACAAATCGGGGTTTGCGAAAATAGTTTTGGCAAACAATGCGTGATGATGACGATGCAATGCACAAATTCAACGCGATTTTCTAGTAGTGGTTTTGCGGGATGCCACAGTATTGGTTGAGACACATGGATCAAGAGTGGGATTTGTCCATCCATATGACGGATAGATATACTCTGGGCCCTCTCGGTGGAATGTCATCCAATTAGCTTGCAAGCATGTGACTGGCTCACAAGGGATCACATATCACGGAGGAGAAAGAGTACTTATCGTAACGAGGTTGAACTAGGTATGCGAGATACCGACGATCATTGCCTCGGATAAGTAAACTATCGTGAGACAAAGGGAAATTGGTATCGTATGTAAGTGGTTCATTCGATCGCAAAGTAATCGTAGAAATATGTAGAGCCATATGAATTTCCAGATTCCTCTATTGGTTATTGTTAGAAGTGTCTCGATCATGTCCGCATAATTCACGAACCGTGGAGACACACTTAAGGATTCGACGTTGTTTGAGTAGTTATGCTATTATGAGAAAGATACCGAATGTTGTTCGTTGGTCTCGGATGGGATCCGGGATATCACGAGGTGATCCGGAATGGTCGGAGAATAATATTCATATAAGGAAAGTCCCGTTTGGAGTTCGGGAATGATTAGGTGTTTTCATCGGGAATGTTCTAGAAGGTTCGGATTGTCCAGCACTCAGGAGAGGGTACATGAATGTGTCATTACATATTGGAATGATTGCATCATGTACTAAGTGTTATGCTGTCCCAAATAAAGGATTAAATTGAATCCTAAAACAGAAAAGTCAAATGTCGGTTTGAAAGTCAAACGGCTAAAACAAGAAATTGTGGGAAACAAGCAAGAGGTGGTTGGAACCGACTTGGGGGAGGAGTCCCTCCAAGCCGGCGCGCCAACCAAAGCCGACTTGGGGAGGGACTCCCCTCCCCTTGGCCGCCCCTCCCACCTATAAAAGGAGGGGCGGGGCCTCCTCCTCTAGACACAAGTTCCTATCCTCTAATCTCCGGTTTAGAGCCGTTTTGGTTTAGAGCTTTTAATTGCCCTAGCCTTCGGTTTAGAGCCTTCTAATTGGTGTGTCTAATCCCTAGACCATTAATAGTACTCTCTCATACTCCACCATAATCGCTCGGCTTAAGCGAAGCCTGCGGGATCTCCCTCTACTTAGGTACCACGCCGTTGTCTTCTTGGAATCGCGAGAGTGCTACAACCTCCATTCTTTGGAACAAGGAGAGGAAGGTCTTCGTAAATCTGAATGTGTGACCGATTGCGGGAGGCTTCTGAACGCATGGCCGGGAAGGATCGTCTACGCGATCTTGAGATCGGAAAGAGTACGACTACATCACCCACGAGAATCCGCTCTCGTTAAACACTTTGGAATCTTCGAGGGTAAGTTATTCCATCGACTCGTTGCTACAATCTAGTAGATAGATCTTGGCTTGTTTGTTTGTATGCGATAGAAATTTTTTGTTTTCCATGCTACGAAACCCTACAGGTTGCATCCTCATCAGACTCAGGACCCCACAAATCATCACTTTCTGACTCATCCTCCTTGATTACAGGCTTCACTTTGCCACTGTCATTTTTACCAATGCATCTTCTCTTCCTTTGCTTCTTTCAGCTCCAACCTTTTCTTGCACAGATACACTCTTCTTCACAGCTCCACTCTTGCCTTTCACTGTGTCCACATATAGGTCATCATCACCATCACTGATAGCATAATATGAATCTGCCAGCTCAAACTCTGAATCTGGTGAATGTACACTGTCACCATCACTTTCATTGTCTTCTTCTTCTTCAGTTAATTGAGCTTCTTCTTCTGGAGTACCCATGATCTCATCAATGTTGGTTCTGCCCCTCTAACTTCTCCTCACTCTACCAGCAACAGAAACTTCATTTTCTATCTCCACTGAATCTTGAACAGTGCTTGCTGGATACACAATTTGAAGTGGTATAGGAGGATCATCTCTAGCTGCATCTTCAGGTTTGTTTGTGGTACTTAGCTTACTAGGGCTAATGACAGGAGGCAAACATGCTACTTGGAAATTTACAACATCATCCAAACCTATGAAACTATAGCTGACATCATGATCAAGATAAAGACTGGTGAAATGATTCCCTGTCTCCACCATAGTAACCATAAACATGAAGGCATGGTCATCTTTTAACTCTCTTAAGCCATTTTTTGCAATGGTTAGAATAGGAATGCAGTAGTGAGCCTTAATTCTACCAGCCATTTCATAACCAATTTTCTCAACTATGTGCTCTAGCATTGCTACAGACCATGACACAGAGTCAACCTGGTCATAATAGATAATATGACCACCAACATAGCTTCTAGTGTTGCTTGTGCCCAGAAAATATCCACCATGGTTTATCTCCAATGTAAAGCATGTACTTCCCCTATCTGCAAATTAACAGAAATATGTGACCACTCTACACAAGATTTGTATAGTACATTGAAAAAAAGCACCTCCTTTTCTATAGCCAATATAGATATGACCTAAATATACACATGCTTTCATCATCCTAGTCATGATGATCATTTTATAAAACCCTAAGCCCTTACCACACCAAAAATCATCGGCCAAACCCCTAACAGAACCAAAAAAACTGAACTCTGACAGAGAACTCACAGGCATGAGAGCACTCCAGAACAGAAATTCCCCCAAAAAAACTTGACTTCCCCTACCGTAGACGGGAGGAGGAGCACCTTCCGGTCGCCTCATTGGGAAAATGGTCGCGGCTCCTAGCCGCGACATTGCGTCACCGCCTCCACCGCCATCATCGATGAAGACTCCGACGAACCTCCACCGCCTCCGTCTCGATAGCTATGAAGTTCACCACCTCTACCTCGACCACTCCGTGTTGTGCCTTTCCCGCTCCCTCTCTTCCCCTTCACCTCGACAGCTCCACGGAGAAGAACTAGTTCATGGTGATCACTGGGGGTGGGAGGGCCTGTCCAGACTTAGCTGTTGGTCTAGGGGCCTATGGGCAAATAAATGCTCCCTTAGGACACCATCAATGCACTGGTGACACTGAAATCGGGTCTCACTTACCTCCACGTCACTCTGTACAACACTACGTATTGCCCAGTGACCACGCGTGACGCTATCCTGCGAGTTCAGTGATCGTAACTTCGTATTCCCTAAGTACAATGACCGTACTGGGTTTCCTAAGCAAGTTCAGGTACTAACCATGGATTTAACTCCAAGCAGAAAGCACATGTGCAAGTAGAGCAAGCGCGCAGCAAGCAAGCAGCCAAGAAGAGCACGGCATGCGACTCAAGCGGCAGCGGAGGTGACTCAGTGGCGGAACAGGCAAATCGGGTAAGGCGGCACGGTTCGCATAGGCGGGCGATTCCAGACGGCGGTTAAGTGAATTGGGGCGTCTACTCAGAGCAGCAGCGGCGTGCCTCATCCAGATCTGCGTGTCTACGAAGAAGGCGATAGAATGTTTCGCAGTACACCGCATCCGTGAGAGATCGCTACGCAGATTTGAAGGATTGAGGGTTCGGACGTGCCAAACTATTGAAAAAAAAACGGTTCGTCCTTCCTACTCCCGCGAGAAGCAGGCGAACCTAGATTCTGTCACCACCAGCCACCTTCCTTCCTCCCTTCTTTGGGCGCCACGCGAAGCGGCTGGCGGTGGCGGCAACCCTTCTCCCCTATAGGAAGCTTCGGCGCTGTCCGAGTTGTCCGGTAAGGGCACCATGTTGCGCAGGGGCATGGCGGCGCGTCTATCTAGGAGGCGGCGGGTTGGCCTCGCGGAGGTGGTGGTGCATGCTCTCGGAGGCAGTGGCTATTGCGATGCTATGGGCGTTGTAGCCGGCACGACCTCGGGCGACAGCAAGGATACCTCGGCGGCGGTGTGCATGGGGCGGCGAAGGTCCAGCGATGGTGGGGCAAGACGCAGCGTGGGCAGCGGTCAAGACCTGGCCAGCAGATGGTAAACCTGACTCGAGGCGGGAGGTGCCATGGCGGACCAGATCAGGCCCATTTAGGCCCGGATCTGGGTTAGGCGTGCCGTCCGGCGTTGCTTTGGCTACTCTGCAGATCCTGGGGGGGTAGGGTGGATGGGATCCGCAGTGTCCTCGTCCGGCCTGTTGCAGCGTGGTGGTGGACTTTACGGGCCCGTCGGGGCCCGGCTGGACCGCCATGGTACTGGTATGCCTCCGCCGAGGCTCTACAGGTCCGCTGGATCCAGACGGACCCTATGGAGGACTAGTTTGTCTGCGGCCGCGTCCGGTTGAATACCACCTCCAGCGGTGGAGGAAGTTCCCTCCCTCATGGCTGCGGTACTGCGGGTCCTGTTTCATTTCTACCTGTGTCACGATGTTGCAGATCTCACAACGGCTTGCTCGGTGAGACGATGATGGCGGAGTTGGGACCAGAGTGGCGCATGCTCGTGGGTGGCAAGTTTGGTGGTGGTGAGGCCTCGCCCTCGCGAGTCTCCTATGCAACGGCTCATCCGGGGGTTGTGGATATGGTCCTAGGGATAAATCCTTGTCGGCTCGACCGACACCGACGCGGTGTCACCCACGGGTGGCATCTTCCTTCCTAGAGGGCATCGTGGCTACCCTTCATCCACTCCCCTCTGTGTGCCATGGAAAACCCTAGGGTCAGTCTCTGGTCCAGGTAGCAGCGGTCGCTTTTACTCTTGAGGGTGCTGCTTGGTGCTTGACGAGTCGGGGCTAGGAGTGGGGTGGGCATTCTTCGGAGGGCACAACGGTTGCGGTCTTTGATAGATTGCGGAAGTATATATTGTATTGATATTGATTGTGGTGATTACATCGTGAGCCCTTGGGATGATTATATAGTACTAGAAGACTTGGAGGGCAAGAAGACTACTAGAGATAGAATTGCATTATGATATTTAAACTGCCAAATATGTCTAACCGACATGTACTCTAATACCCCCCCCCCCCCGGTAGTCGGATCGGTAGTGACGCGGACGGTCTGACTGGAGCATAAGTAGGAGGTGAGGTGTGGTAGCCATTGTTGCCGATGTCGATGTAGCCGGGAGTGGGCATTGTAGTCGTGGGCGATGGTGTCGTTGGTGAAGTTGTCGCCGTTGATGAAGTTGATGATGTTTTTGTGTTGTGGTCGATGTCGTCGTTGAGCCTGGAGAATTCGCCATAGTGGTTGAGGTAGACGTAGTTTGAGTCGGAGTAGTCGAGGTAGGCAACACGCCTTGCCGAGCTTGCCAAACTCGGGAGCGCGTCGAGGATGAAGGCACGCGTCGATGTTGCCAATATCGGACGTGCGGAGACAGGGACCATCACGAACCATGCGAGCCAGAGCCGGATTTGAAGAAGCAGAGAAGGTCTCCTTGAACGGTCGGTGCGTAGAAGTTGTCTGTCGATGTGTTGGAGTAGATGAAGTAGTTGCACAACGAAATTTGAGTAGTGCAAAAATAAAAATTTAGACTGCGACTCTAGCGGCGAGGTCATGGTGGACGAAGACGACGAGGTAATTGTCAATGGCGATTGAATTGTTGCGGTAGTCGATTTCGGGGATTAGACCCGTATTTTCCGCTTGTATGAGCGCGGCGTCGCTCGTGGAGAAGAACTTGTTGGTGTTGATGATGACCACGATTGGTGGTGTTGGCGACGATGTGGCGATGTTGTTGGTGTAGATGGTTGTTGGCGATGATGACCACGGTGATGAAGGTGCAGCCTTGTATTTGACAGCGAAGCACGTACTCGGGACGTGCGTCCCGGCTGATGTTGGCGAAGACGGGCCGGCGTGGTGATGACGTGAGGACGGAGCAGCGGACGCGGCGCGTGAATGCGTCCCGTGGGGCGCCGTGCGGAGCCTCCTTGGCACGATTGTTGACGATGATTTTCCGGATTTGAGTCGACGCCGAGGTTGAAGTAGAGGCGCGTGACGACATGCGGCTATGGACGACGCAATCCGGTCTACGATCAAGAAACGCCGGTCAAGCGGCCGGCGAGAAAATTTGGAGAAATAAGATCTAATCTACTATTGCGCGGCCCCCGGCAGAGAATGATCTCCCCGGGGGCGGCACGGCGGAAGAGGTGGCTAAACCCTAGGCGGAGCGAACCGCTCTGATACCATGATAGATTGTGGAAGTATAGATTGTATTGATATTGATTGTGGTGATTACATCTTGAGCCCTTGGGATGATTATATAGTACTAGAAGACTTGGAGGGCAAAAAGACTACTAGAAATAAAATTGGATTACAATATTTAAACTACCAAATATGTCTAATCGACATATACTCTCGTGGTCTTCCTCGTCTAGTTGATCCATCTCCTTCTTCATTTCTTTTTCTTTTTTTTTGTTTTAGTTCGGACGTGTGTGCGCTGCTGCCACATCATCTTGTATCGTGTTGTGTCTCTTTCTTTGGACGTTGCGTGTCTGGTCCAGTAGCGATCTTACATGTGTGCTTTATTTATAAAACGGTGTGGAAGCCTGATTCGACAAAGAGTATATACAGTATTCGTGTTTTACAGCAGCGCGGAATAGGATATCTGCTAGAGATGTTGTAAGTACATCTAGTATGTGGCCATGTATAAACCCCTCGTGTTCAAATATCATGAAGTAATCATCGAAGATAATAAGCATTGTTTTCGTCCTAGCGCATTGGAAGTTGCAACCTGATAAATATCATTCTTCTAGCAGGAAAAGTTGTATAGTTGGGAAACGACCGACGGCAAATAGGAATACATCAGTCTAGTATACCCTGTGATGTGCAAACAAATTGGCCTGACAATGACATGCCGCATCCGCGCAGCTAGCCGGTATACGTAGGTTCACTGGCGCGGGACTTCGCCGGCGTCGGGCGCCAAGCCGCCAACTGCACCGGAGCTTCCTCCCTGAGCCTTATCACCGCCCCGCGGTTTCACAGGACTTCCCGGCTGAAGCTCGCCGTAGTCGGGACTCCGGAATCGTCGATGGCCGTGCTCCGCGAGATACTTGTCGCCGGCTATCATGTACCGGATGCCGCACGCGTTGCACAGCGTGCCCGGGCCGTCCGGCCCGGACCGCCACTGAGGCGTCTCCCTCGTGCGGCATAGCCCGCACGTCGTCCCCTCCCGCCGCTTCTGCTGCCACCCCGCCGAACCCCGGCGTCCGTCGCCGCAACTTGACTTACCTGACTGGCCGATGTAGCCGTCGTCGCCGCAACTTTTGTCACCACCGTGCCCGTCGTGGGCGGCTGGCGCCATGAGACCGGACGGGAGAGCTAGAGACGACCAGGGTCGACCGTGGACGGCGACGGCTTGACGGCGCCGTTTTGTCTGCATCTGAAACAGGGAGACCAGCAACTCGTCAAGCGCCAGCGCATCACGGGGCGGCGAGGAGTCCATCATGGAGAAAGTGTCGACGTCGAGGTCAGGCACGTGGTCCATAGCCTTGTCGATTGACCGCGCCGTCGGGCCAGCAGCATAGTGAGAAGATGAGGGCACGTCGTGAGGAAGGCACGATCGGTTTTCGCAAGCGACGAACCCTAACAAATTGGTTTACTCTAATCGCGACCCAGTATATATATACATGAATTTCATTTGCATCGATGGATCAGCCACGGAAAGAAACGTGTGACATGTCATTCTAGACTTTTGGCATAAACATACTGGTTAAATTAGGATTTTCTACATCAAAACAATTAGGATTGTTTTCTTTAATCCACCGATCTTATAATCATAAACAGCAGCACAAGAAACCCAAAAGTAATAGATTTACAAATAGACCATTGGACATCATAGCGACAATTACAAGCACCGAGCGAGTCTAAGGCGGCCGCCGTCCTCGTCCCTCTCTTACTAAAGCCCAAAACTTGTCGTAGTAGAGCTTGTTGTAATAGACAGAAGAGAAATCGTCGTGCTAAGATCAAAGGACCAAGACACGAGAGCAATAGTCATTGTCAATGATGAGAATCGTAGATCAAAAAAGACAGACATGCGACCACATGCATAGACGAATATGAAAGGTAAAACAAAGAAGAAATTACTAGGCTACTTCCCCTAGTACTGCTCATTTCTAACAACTAGAATAGGAGGCGAGCGGTGGTACCACCCCTACGCCTCTAGTATAGGCCACCTCAGATCTACACATAACGGTTGGATTTTCAGGAGCCTATTGAATTGCATGCACTAGCCATCTAGACCAAAAGTCTGAACTGATGGAAAGGGCTAGCGTGTACTATATTCTTAACACTCCCCCTCAGGCTATTTTTAGTCCTTAGCGTGGGTTTGGTGCAGGCTGCAGAATCTTTTTTATAAACTGCGTGAGTAGGGTCTTGAACTTGAGACCTCTTGGCTCTGATACCATATTGAATTGCATGTACTAGCCATCTAGACCAAAAGTCCGAACTGATGGAAAGGGCTAGCGTGTATTATATTCTTAACAGAGCCTTACTACACAAAGGTTCTCTTATCCTTTTAGCATGTTTTTCCTCCTCAATTGTTGACTTCTTGAGATTATTACCTGTCTCTACCCCTCCCATGATTCTTGCATCTAGTTGAGGGAAAGACGGAAGATATCTTTAGATCTACTATTGTACCAGCAATCAATCTTTTCTCTTTGTGAGGTGAAGCTTTTGGATCTAGATCTTGAGTTCTTTTGTGTAATTCCTCCTTTGTTTTATCTTTCATATTCTTCCATAGCATTATTTGCTTTAGCGAGGTTTCGGAGAGGACGTGAGCACTTTTTGTGCTCTTATCGTTGCATCGGTTTGAGTCCCCATGGGGATTCAGTTGGTGAAGTTCGCGATCCATTTACTCTTGTGAACTTGGAACGTGGAGCTTGTTCCTCTTGGGTTCTCGAAACCCTAGACGGTTGATGTCACAATAGAGCTCAGTGAAACAATTTAAGATAACAAGTAGCTGTTGGTCACGTTAAGTAACATGACAAGTAAAATTTAAGTTTGCAAGTATGAAAGAGAAGGACCAGAGTTCATGGGTTCACTTGATCTCCCTCTCCAATAAACTTAGTGATCTAAAGTTAAGCACAATTATGAGTGTCGGTTAATCTGGACACAAGTATCATAGTATAAAGCGAAATTTTCATATGGAGAACATAAATATCGAAAATATGAATTCTTTTGAACAAGCTATACCATTTAAGGATTTATATTGTACAAAATATTCAAAAAATTCCTACACCATTTACTAATTTTCCCCATCATGCAAAGCTATAGGTTTGATACATGGTGTCATTCGAAAGAACCAAATAGTATATATTTTTTAGAATAGAGATAATGAGTCGACACATATCTCTATACAAAGGTGGATAGCCTATATAGAAGGTGCATGTGAGAGCTAAATTAAATAAAACACTCTTGTACTTAATGGGTCGTTCTCTATTCATGGCAATCGACCGAAATCTCGCCAAAGCTAATAATGCTATTGACGAATATGAAAGGTAAAACAAAGGAGGAATTACACAAAAGACTTCAAGATCTAGATCCAAAAGCTTTCCCTCACAAAGAGAAAAGATTGATTGGTACAATAGTAGATCTAGATATATCTTCTCTCTTTCTGTGTAACATCCCAGCATTAGAGCTTAGAAATAAGTTGAACACAGATGTGTGCATTGCATTCATGCATAGAAAATCTGAATAATTTTCGCGCTTTTAAATAAAAAACTTGCCAGAGTGATTGAAGCTTCTCTTAACCTGATGTAATTGAAGTAGATCATCAAGTTGACTGCGATAAGTTTCAATATGAACTTTGCTAAAACCTTATTTTGGGTAAGGGAGATTTGATCTAAGGGTAGATCAAATGTAATAAAAGTTAAACCCTAATACATTACTTAACGGATTATATTTGATCCTTAAGTAATCATATCCCAGTATTCATTACACAACCCATGAATACTAAGTTATAAATATAACTTAAGTAATAAGAATGTAACAACTAATTCTTGATCTACCTTAATCTCATCTGCTTATACCATGAGTATCATGGTAATACCTAACCCTAACTCTTTAGTTATATGGAGTAGGAGGGAAACCAATTCAAAGATCATTCACCATGTATCTTTTTATTCATATCAATCTTTACCATTCCTATTGGAATCATATTCCAATATCTGTTGTTCATCAATGTTGAGTAATCAACTATTGATTCACAAATTCTTAAACTATCAATTCTTGATCTATCAACTATTGTCCTTATCATAGCATCCACTCTAAAACCTTTAGATAAGAAGTAAGAAGAGGTAAGTGGTAATGCTAGTTATAGATATCATCTATAGGATGGGAGTGATTGGAGGAAATCAAATCAATATGGTAACAAAGAAGATTACAAGGATGAATTATGAAGATAAGTTACCAGGAGTAATCCTATTGAATAAAGTAGGAATAGTAAATGAATAATCTCTCTTAGTCAGATAGATACACTGAGAAGATAATTATAATACAACTGTAGTGTTGTATTGATGAAGGCCTTGATTAGCCAACTGGAAACCTAAACCATAAAGGATCAAAGGATTATAATGATCATGCTTTAGTCACCAAGATTGAATTCTTATATCATGTATAAGTTACATTAGTGGATAGCACATGATTGAACCCTAGTATAGATATGTTATTTAGGGTTAGCCATGACAAGTCACCATGATATGATGTGAAGTTTGAATATAAGATACTGGAGTCAAGTAGAGATAAGATAGTATGATTAAGTTAAAGCTAGAGTATCATGGAGTTATTAAAATAGTGTTATTCCTCTTAAAGGATAGTAAGCTTTTGAGAAAGGTAGTTTGATGTATACATATATTGAAGTGATATTAGTGATATATGATTAAGGAAGAGTATGAATGGAGTTACAAGTAACCACTTGTCGGATTGGAGATTATTAATAATAGAATAGTTTGATATAACCAAGTATGGATATTAGAAGATTATAAAAAGCTTTAGTGTCAAACTCATTAGATTTATAAATGGAAGGAGAAGAATAAAAGGTGCATAAGAATATTTTTGTGAAATAAAGCTCATCATGATTAACACATGATGATGGATAGGAAGAAGTAGAATATCTAGGAAAGGAATTCCTTAAGCAGAAGTCCAGAACTATAAAAAATGGAATATAGGAATTCTTGGTAAACACTAAACCCTAAATCTTTAACCAAACATAAAATCCATTACATCTGATTGATCTATCATCATATTTCCACAATGTCCTATAGGAATATTTTCCTATAGCAAATCGCTTAAGCACATCTTTGTCATTCTCAACCATCATTATCCTAGGTGCTTAAGAACTATCTTTATCAATTCTTTCTCATAACTTAGCCTAGAAAACATTCCCACTATTTTACTTTAAATAGTGATATCATTAAAAATCACAAACATAAAGACACTATGTTTAGCCATTAACCTTTATTCACATTAACAAAAGAATATAAATAAAGTAAGAACCCTAAAGCCTAGGGTAAGCATTTGCAATTCAAACCCTAACTTCTATGTTAGTTATAATAAAATATATACATTACTGTTTCCTAAATTCATAGGAATAATATTAACCCTATTAGTACTTCATGAACTTCATGTATGAAATAATTATGAAGGATCACTATATACAAAAGTTGCCTTAATATTATGAGTTAATGAGATTAAAATCTCCTTAGTTAATAGTAATGCATTCTATAATAAGTTTGTGGATATTAGCCCAATTAAATTCAAATCAAATATTAAAATACAAATCTAGAAACAAAACAGAAAATAGAAAAGAAAAATAAACAAAAAAAATAACTTCTGGCTGCAGCCCATTTTCCTCTCCCTTATCTGTCGCCCACATGCAACCACAACAAACCAACAGTTGACCAAGCATAGCCCAAGACCAGCCCAGTCTATCTTTCTCTCTGGTTGACAAGTGGGACCGAGGAGGGACTGCGGAGCAAATTAGAAGAACTGCCAGGGGGTTTTCCGCAAAAAGTCTACCGTCGTATTCCTTCCCAACGTCTGGCGGTTTTCGTCATCTTCGCCGTCCTTAAATACGCCATGACGTCCGGACGCGCTAAGATCCGCGCCACCGCTCATGGTCGTCTACAAGTAGCCCTGGACGCTGTCGGAGAGCCCTAGAACCCAATTCCCCTTCTTCCTCTCTCTAGGTTTCCTCTCTGTCGATGAAACCCTAGCCCCAATCTCGCCGGAGCTCATCGGTGTTGTCCTCCCCGCGCCACGACGAGGTGTCCAGGAGAACCGCCTCGTCAACCTCAACCGTTTCGCTGAATCACGCGTGCTGGGAAGCGTTCCTCTGCCCAAAATCAAGCTCGAAATCACTGTCAGCCGCCGCCGTGGTTTCATCGAATCTCGCTGTCTGACCTCCTTCGGTCTTGCCAGCAAGCTTTCCACGCTCCTGGTGAGCTCCTCGTGCGAGTGCCCTTCTTAGAATTTTCCCTTGCGTGTTGATTTGTGATCCCCGCGACCATCTGCCACCGCCGCCACTAGCCCTCGTCGTGTTACCGTCTCCGGTGACCATTTTAGGGCGGCGCCGCCACCAATAGGTTCATCGTGAATCGCTATTTCGAACACAATCATCCTCGCATGCGCGCACTCTCCCAATCGACGGATTGATCGTTGATCTGAGAGGATTCGGCAAGGGTGACGTCACTATGACATCGTGCTCACATCAGCCTTGATGAATTCAATGTGTTTACCCAGTCTTTGCTGAGGTGGAGTATGACGTGGCGTTAGTCCCATAGGTCATTGACTGGGAGTAGAGATAAGGTCGGTAACAAATGCATTTACTAACCTGAGAGTGTGAGGTGGCTACTGGCCCACTAGTCAGTGACTAGGCTAAATGTAGTCTCGGTATAAAAAGTTAATGTATGTTTAGTAAATTGGTAAAACAATATTAATTCAAATATAAACATTCCAGAAATTTAAATAAAGTAATTAAATCTTGTAAAATTAATATCTTTAGTTTTGTATTTCAGAAAAATACATGTAATATATGAAAAAAATTAGAAAAATAAAATCTATAACTTAAAACCATTATCAAACATTATTATGTCAACAATTTAAATAATTATTATTTAATAAAGATTTTAAAAGTACCAAAAATTTGATAATTCATATTTTAATAATGGTAAATGTTAAAAATATAAATAAAATACCAAAAATCTTGGAAAAAGAAAAACAATACTTTTAAACTATAATCATACATTATTATTTCACTAAAATATGTATTTATTATTTATTAAGTACTTATAAAGTAATAGGCCTTATAAAAATCATATCTTATTATTTATAAATCACAAAAATAAATGTAATATACCAGAATGATCACAAAAATAATACCTACATGTTAAAAATATAATATTCCACTTTTAAAGTAAATAAAAACTTAATACTCTAATAACTTGAATTTAAACCTATTTCTTTAGTTAATAATTCATATAATGGTAAATAAAATTGCTAATATTTCTAAAATTAGCCAATTGAGTCTAATAAATAGTATTAGTCTTCAATATTGATATATGAAGTCAAAATGGTTCAACACATCTTAAATGCAATTTTATTGAATTATCCTTCAACCATAAGTGTAGATTATTTTATAAAAGGATTCTTATTTAATATAAAATCTCCAAGAATAAATTTGTAATGAGATAAAACCTATTCCTTTACTTTAACCACAAGTTTATAAACAAATAAAAACCCTATAGTGAACCATAAGTAGTTAAGTAATGTAATTTTCCTGACTACCAATTATAACCATTCATTCACAAAAATATAAATGATTCTATTCCATTATAAAAATCAAGAAACCACTACACCAAATAAAAGTATAACCATTCTTAAGTGACTTTAAGGAAACATTATAAAGTACACAAGGTACAAATAACATAAGCAATATACTCTAAGTCCATCTATGTCCTTACAGTTAACTTTAGTCTATAATACTTTAAATACTATGCTAAAAACTTTATTATGTGTTGTATAGTTTACTTTGGTCTGTTTTGATTAAAGAATTAGTTCATCTCAAATACCAAACTAACCAAGTTAAAAACCAAGATAGATAAGTCTCAAAATACTAATGATATCATTATTCAAATGGAGTAATTCTTTCTCACTTAAATACTATAAATAGTAAGAACACCTAATAAGGTTAACTTAAAGTTTAAATACTTCTTCTTAGCTAAATAAGTTTTCTTCAAAAGTTATTCTTTTAAAATACATTATAAAGCAAGACAGAAGCATTCCTCTAAAGGCTCTAAATGATGATCAAACATGGTATACACAGTCTTTACGAACCTTCCACACTTATATGTTTTATTATGGTATGCTACTTGTTATGTTTACATATTGTTTCACACACACTCACAAGCCTTTATAAGAAGCACAAGTGTGAAGCTTATCTAAAAGTACAACACATTCTTAAGAAACCATTTCCAGTTTCCAAACCCTAGATCAACGCTATCCCTGGGATTCGACTTTACGAAATTGCATTACATTACTTATGCATAATAGCATCTTGCTTCTTTAAACATTAGTCCTTACCGGACCAATGATGCCGATTTTAGATATTGGATCTTATATTGTCTTGAAGACCGTGAGAGCATAACCTTGCAATCGCAAAAGGCAAGTTCACACTTGCTCATGTCCTTTGATTATTTTCTGTAAAGTATTTTGCAAATCTAGCATTGTCTTCACCAAAAGGGTCAGAAAACACTATTTTTAATAATAATGTGAATTATTGGTTATTGATCCAGGGTGATCATCTAATCTATTAAACCTGGTAGTTGGAATACCACTACTCAGGAATATATCACCTAGGACTTAACAACCAATGTCGCCAGTGATTCTTATGTCGTATATTACGCGTTAACCATGAGATTTCGAATGGGACGGAGAAGTCAGTTGTATCCTTTTCCTCTCGTATGGAGGCAAGACGACCTTAACGTGATGTTGTGATTCCTTGTGCGGATCCAACATATGGGTGGGCACCCTTACGCCCCATACTTTTGGTGTCTAGATTATCTATGGATGGTGTTTAGTGGATGGACCATTTAATATGGCACTTGACAGGGCAACACCAGGTCATAGAGTCTTCGGGAACTCATCAGGGTTTTAGCCTGCCCGAAAGGGGGCTTAACGGAGGTGAGCCGGCCCCGAAGGATCGTGTAGACATATGAGGTCACGGAGAGGGCAGTGATTGGCCTGGATCTTAGACTGGGCCCCATACCAAGGAATTATGGACAAGGTCATGACCTGGTTGTGAAACAAGGCTAAGGTCTCTCATGGGTAAAGTAACGCACCTCTGCAGAGTGTAAGAACTATAACTTGTTACTCCCTGTTCCGGGAAGGAGCTGCGAACGCGGCGGGAAAGGAACTCCATGAAAGTTTCGATAAACCCATGAAGGCTGACGGACATAGCTTTTCAGAATAAAACCAACCTTTGAAGAAATGTTTATGAAAACTTGCATTGCCTACGACCTACGGTCCGTGGCTGTAGATATAGTGCATCAAACACTCCTTTTCTAGTGAACTTGCTGAGTATGCTCGTACTTATCTTGTTAACCCTTGCTAGGTTCTGAAGCCAGTATAGACGACGTCTACATCAAGTTATGTTCCAGGAATCATCACCAGAATCTAAAGTTCTTCAATGAAGTTAAGAAAGTCAACATATACATCAACTCAAGTGAAGACGAAGTTACTGATTAGATAGGAATATAATCTCTAGCCATAGAACCTATTTTTGTAGTGTATTGCAATAGCAGCAATGTCAGACCATTAGTTAAAATACTAGTCTTAATAGTATGATAGTTTTTGAGTTGCTTATTTATGATTCTTCTTTGTAAGAAGTTTCTTTTTCTCTCTTTAACCTAGAGTGTTCTCTGGATCTTGTGTAAAGAGTTGAGTTGTAACCTATAGTCATGCCTTGGACCTGTTGTGTTTCTGTTATACCACTCTGAGGGATGTAATACTAGTGAACGATGTTTCATTGGTGTTATGTCAACGACTATAGTGTACTACATCATGCAGTGGTATGCTGGGTCACCACATTCTGTCAAATAGATGCAAGAATCATGGAAGGGGTAGAGACATAGGCAATCTTAGGGGTAGAGAGATAGGCAATCTCAAGAAGTCATGGAGGATAAAAACATGCTAAAAGGATAAGAGAACCTTTGTGTAATAAGGCCCCTAAAATCCAACTGTTATGTGTAGATCTGAGGAGAACTGTACTAGCAGTGGCGTAGGGGCGATACCACCGCTCGGCTCCTATTCTAATGGTTAGGAATGAGCGGTACTAGGGGAAGTAGCCTTGTAAAAGGCACCAGCAATACAAATCCTGGGGAAGAGAGTGGTACCTACTACCTACGACAACACTGGTACTATCAGACTTGGGGAAAACTCCTGAATTGACCAAGATCAAAATTATCACAATTTCTAGAATCTGATTAATATGTACTCGGGCTTGTTGGAAATATTAAGAACCAATAAGGGAAAATACCAAGAGAAATGTGAAACCTACCTAAGCGAAGAACCGACAAACTCTCAACATAACTAACGCAACAAGTTCTTAATATGAAATCCATTTTTGATGAATTCAAGCTTGTCATAGAGATCCCACAAACTCTAAATGCTCACGTTGATAAAAGATAAATAACATCCAAGAAATATGTTGTGAAGGATGCAATGGTTTGATCTCTCAACATTGCATCCTTCACAATATCTCTCTACAAACGTGTAGGGATTCATAGCATGGAAAACAAAAAATTTCTATCGCATACAAACAAACAAGCCAAGATCTATCTACTAGATTGTAGCAACGAGCCGATGGAATAACTTACCCTCGAAGATTCCAAAGCGTTTAACGAGAGCGGATTCTCGTGGGTGATGTAGTCGTACTCTTCCCGATCTCAAGATCGTGTAGACGATCCTTCCGGCGCTGCGTTCCGGCAGCGCTTCCGCAGTCAGTCACACGTTCAGTACTCGACGAAGACCTTCCTCTCCCTTGTTCCAAAGAAGCGGAGGTTGTAGCACTCTCCTCGCGATTCCAGGCATCTGGCGTGGTACCTAAGTAGAGGGAGATCATGAGGCCTAAGCCGAGCGAGTATGGTGGAGTATGAGAGAGAGCTATTAGTGGTCTAGGGTTTAGACACACCAATTAGAAGGCTCTAAACCGAAGGCTAGTGCAATTAGAAGCTCTAAACCAAAACTGCTCTAAACCGGAGATTAGAGGATAGGAACTTGTGTGTCTAGAGGAGGCCATGCCCTCCTTTTATAGGTGGGAGGCGGCCAAGGGAGGAGTCCCTCCCAAGTCGGCCTTGGTGGCGCTGGCAAGCTTGGAGGAGGGACTCCTCCCCAATTCGGTTTGCCTCCTCTTGCTTGTTTCCCAGTTTCTGTTTTTAGCCGTTTGACTTTCAAAGCGGCCATTTGACTTTTCTGTTTAGGATTCAATTTAATCCTTTATTTGGAACAGCAAGAACACTTAGTACATGATGCAACAATTCCAATATGTAATGACACATTCATGTACCCCTTACCCCAGTGCTTGGGACATTCGGAACCTTCTAGAACATTCGATGAAAACACCTAATCATTTCCGAACTCAAACGGGACTTTCCTTATATGAATCTTATTCTCCGGACCATTCCGGATCACCTCGTGATATCCGGATCCCATACGAGACTCGAACAACATTCGGTCTCTTTCTCATAATACCATAACTACTCAAACAACGTCGAATCCTTAAGTGTGTCTCCACGGTTCGTGAATTATGCGACATGATCGAGACAATTCTCTGAACAATAAACAATAGAGGAATCTGGAAATTCATATGGCTCCCACATATTTCTACGATTACTTAGCGATCGAATGAACCACTTACATACGATACCAATTTCCCTTTGTCTCACGATAGTTTACTTATCCGAGGTTATGATCGCTTGTATCTCCATACCTAGTTCAACCTCACATCGATAAGTACTCTTTTCTCGTTCCGTGATATGTGATCCCTGTGAGCTACCACATGCTTGCAAGCTAATTGGATGACATTCCACCGAGAGGGCCCAGAGTATATCTATCCGTCATATGGATGGACAAATCCCTCTTGATCCATGTGTTTCAACCAATACTTTCCGAACACTCAATGCCACCTTTATAGCCACCCGATTCATTGTGGTGTTTGATGTCATCAAAGCATCCATCCGGTAAAGGTGATATGCATGATCTCATGGTCGAAGGAATTAGGTTACTATGTATCAGAAATCATATAGCAATTGAACTATTGAAATGACTTGATCTTTATGCTACGCTTATCTATAGGAGTATGTCCACCATATCATTCTCCTAACGATATGATCTTGTTGTTGATAACATCTCAATGTTCATGATAGGGAAACCACAATCATTAATCAACCAACAAGCTAGTGAAGTATAGAGGCTATACTAGGGACTTCAAATTAAGTTTACAAATCACACAAGTATTAATGTTTCCTTGTTAATACTATTATAGTATGAATGTAAACATTTATCATAAACACAAAGATATAATAATAACTAAATTTATTATTGCCTCTAGGGCATATCTCCAACAGTCTCCCACTTGCACTAGCATCGGTGTTCCAACTAGCATCGGTGTAACCATTAACAACGAGTTGTTCATCACCTCCATAAGAAAGAACCATATCCTTAGTTCTTCTCAAGTACTTAAGGATGTTTTTGATCACGTCCAATGATCCACTCGATCACTTTGATATCTGCTAGTTAAACTAACAAAGATATGCAATGTAGGGTCTAGTACATAGCATGGCATACATTAGAGATCCTATGGATGAGGCATAGGAGTCTTACTCATCCTTTCTCTATCTTCTCCGATGTCGGACTTTGAGTTTTACTCAAGGTCGTATAGCAACATGGGCAAGAACCCTTTCTTGCTTTCTTCCATTCCAAACCTCTTTAGAACTTTGTCCAAATATGTACTCTGTGACAATGATATTTGGCGTTTCGATCTATCTCTATAAATCTTTATGTCTAATATGTAAGCTGCTTCGCCAAGATCCTTCATTGAAAAACTATTATTCAAATATTCCTTGACACTATTAAGAAGGTCTACATCATTCCCAATCAACAATATGTCATCCACATATAGTATTAAGAATGCTACAGAGCTCCCACTCACTTTCTTGTAAATACAAGCTTCTCCATAAGTTTGTATAAAACCAAAACTTTTGATCACCTTATCAAAACGTTGATTCCAACTTCGGGATGCTTGCTTCAATCCATAGATGGACCGTTGAAGTTTGCATACCTTGTTAGCATCTTTAGGATCGACAAAACCTTTGGGTTGCATCATATACAACTCTTCATCAATATTTCCATTGAGGAATGTTGTTTTGACATCCATCTGCCATATCTCATAATCATAATATGCGTGATTGCTAACATAATCCTCACAGACTTTAGCTTCGCTACGGTGAGAAAGTCTCATCGTAGTCAACTCCTTGAATTTGTCGAAACCCTTTGCGACAAGTCGAGCTTTATAGACGATAACATTACCATCAAGATCTGTTTTCTTCTTGAAAATCCATTTGTTCTCAACAGCCTTTCTACCATCCGGTAAGTCCACCAAAGTCCATACTTGGTTTTCGTACATGGATCCAATCTCGGATTTCATGGCTTCCGCCATTTATTGGAATCTGGGCTCATCATCGCTTCCTCATATGTCTCGGGGTCATCGGTGTTGTCCACCAACATGACACTCATAACGGGATCATACCAATGGAGTGGTACGAGTTCTCGTTGACCTCCGAGGCTCAGAGTAACTTCAACCAAGTTTCATGATCACCATCATTAGCTTCCTCTCTTATTGGTGCAGCACCACAGAACTTCTTCCGTCTTTGCGCTACTAGCAATTTCGAGAGAAGGTTCGACAACCTTGTCGAGTTCTACTTTCCTTCCAGTCACTTCTTTCGAGAGAAATTCCTTCTCTAGAAAGGATCCATTCTTGGCAACGAAGATTTTGCCTTCGGATCTATGATAGAAGGTATACCCAATAGTTTCCTTCTGTATCCTATGAAGACGCATTTTTCGCTTTGGGTTCAAGCTTGTCCGTCAGTAACTTCTTTACATAGGCTTCAGATCCCCAAACTTTAAGGAACGACAATCTAGGTTTCTTCCCAAACCATAATTCATACGGTGTCGCTTTAACGGATTTAGACGGTGCCCTATTTAAAGTGAATGCGGCTGTTTCTAATGCATAACCCCAAAATGATAGCGTAAATCTGTAAGTGACATCATAGAACGAACCATATCTAAGAGAGTTCGACACGACGTTCGGACACACCATTACGCCGTGGTGTTCCCGGGTGTCAATCAGAAAGTATTCTGCATTTCTTCAAATGCTCGCCAAACTCGTAACTTAGATATTCACCTCCACGATCAGAATGTAGAAATTTAATCTTCTTGTTACGTTGATTCTCTACCTCACTTTGAAACTACTTAAACTTCTCGAAAGTTTCGGATTTATGTTTCATGAAATAGATATACCCATATCTACTCAAATCATCCGTGAAGGTAAGAACATAACGATAACCACTGCGCGATGCTACACTCATTGGACCACACACATCGGTATGTATGATTTCCAATAAGTCCGTAGCTCGCTCCATCATACCAGAAAATGGAGTCTTAGTCATTTTTTCTATCAGACATGCTTCGCATCTTTCAAGTGATTCAAAATCAAGTGATTCAAGAAGTCCATCGGAATGGAGTTTCTTCATACGCTTCACTCCAATGTGACGACAATGCCACATATAGGTCGAATTATCGCTTGATTTCAAACGTTTAGCCTCAATGTTGTTGATATGTGTATTTCCACTATTGAGATTCAATAAGAATAGACCATCTATCAAAGGTGCATGTGCATAAAACATATTACTCATATAAATCGAACAACCATTATTCTCGACTTAAACAAGTAACCGCCTCGCAAAAACAAGATCCCGATATAATGTTCATGCTCAACAGCACTAAATAACAATTATTTAAGTATAAAACTAATCACGATGGTAGATGAAGGGGTAGCGTCTTGGCCGCGATCACATCAACCTTTGATCCGCTTCCCACGCCGCATCGTCACCTCGTTCTTCGCTAGCTTCCGTTTATTCGCAAAGACCTGCTTCGAGTTACAAATATGAGCAACAACCAAGATCAAATACCCGAGCACTACTACGAGTACTAGTGAGATACACATCAATAACATGTATATCGATATACCTTTCTTCTTGATGTTGCCGTTCTTCGATCCGCCAAGTACTTTGGGCAATTCCGCCCAAAGGACCTTCTACCTTGCAAGTAAAACACTCAAGATCGTGCTTGGGTCCAGCCTTGGTCTTCGCCAAGTGGTAACTTTCTTACCACCCTTCTTGAAGTGTCCCTTCTGCTTAGACTTGCCTTTCTTGAATTTGGTGGTCTTATTGACCAACAACACTTGGTGCTCTTTCTTGATCTCCACTTCTGCAGACTTCAACATAGCAAACAGTTCTGGCAACTCTTTGTTCATGTTCTGCATGTTGTAGTTCATCACAAAGTTCTTGTAACTTGGTGGTAGTGATTGGAGGACATGGTAAATCCCCAAAGCATTAGGAATCACTATACCCAAGCTTTGAAGTTTGTTTGCGTGCCCAGACATCTTAAGAACATGCTCACTGACGGAGCTGCCCTCTTCCATCTTGCAGTTAAAGAACTTTTCAGAAGCCTCATAGCTTTCAATTGCCGCATGAGTCTCAAAAATCAATTTGAGATCCTCGACAATATCATATGGGTCTGAATTCTCAAACCTTTTCTGAAGCTCCGATTCCAAACCATACAAGATAGCACACTGAACTACGAGTCTTGATTCTTCCGAGCGAGGTAAACATTCTTTACTTCATCGGAGCATCACCGCAGTGGGTCACCCAAATGCATCCAAAGACATAGGTCAAATTACCACCGTGAGGACAATCATCAAATTGCGGAACCAATCCGAAGTTGCTTCCATTGTTTTTCAACTTTTCTTTCTCTAGGAACGCATTAAAATTGATGGTAGGGCTGCCATTGATCTACAACATATTTGCAATAGTTTAGACTAAGTTTATGACAAATTGAGTTCAAATTAATTAATGAAATTAAACTAGGTGAACTCCCACTCAAAACAACATCCTCACATTGTTTTAGTGATCACACGAACCAAATCCACTACATCAACACCGGTCATCACGAGAGTTGATATAGTTTCAATGGCGAACAATCGTCATGTTCATCATGTCTACTATATGATTCATGCTTTACCTTTCGGTGATCCGTGTTCGAGACCATGTCCGTACATGCTAGGCTCGTCAAGATCAAACCTTAGTTTCCGCATGAGCAAATCTGCTTGCTCACGTTGTATACACTTGCGTAATCTAACACACGATCATCACGTGGTGCTTCAAACAACAAGCTTTAGCAACGTTGCTAACTAAGGGTGAACACATTATGACTTGAAATTCATGTGCATGAGGGATCATCTTATAATGCTACCGCTCCTACTAAGCAATACAAGATGCATAAAGGATTAACATCACATGCAATTCAATAATATGTGATATGATATGGCCTTTCTTTGTGCTTCCGATCTCCATCTTCAAGCACGAACATGATCTCCATCATCACCGCATTGCATCAAGGTCAATGACGCTTCTCCATGGTTGTCGCCCACCGCTTCAACTATTACAACTACTTTGAATAGACACGGGTCTTAACATAAATTAAAGACAACCATATGGCTCCGGCCGGTTGCCAACTTACAATAAGGAACATTGCATACATCAAATATAATCACAATCATGGCCATATCACATCATCAGACACCCCTCAAAAACAAAGTTAGACGCCTCTACTTTCTTTGCATATTTTACGTGGTTTGGGGCTTTCAATAAGTGTCGTTCGAACTTACGAACAAGAACCACAACATTGATACTAGCATTGTTGATCACCCGTTGTAAATTGGATCTTAACTATGCTAGGATAAACAGGCACACGCAAAGCCACTTATGCAATACAAGTTGCATGTCAAGCGTGGAGCAAGTCTCATGAACGATGTCATGTAAGGTTAGCCCGGGCCGCTTCATCCCAACATACCGCAAGATGCAAAGTACATAAAAAGCAATCGACAATAAAAGCATCAACGCCCACAATGACCATTGTGTTCCACTCGTGCAACAGATCTACATATAGACACGGCTCGATACCATCAAGGGATTCAGAGCATGGAAAACAAAAATTTCTATCGCATACAAACAAACAAGCCAAGATCTATCTACTAGATTGTAGCAACGAGTCGATGGAATAACTTACCCTCGAAGATTCCAAAGCGTTTAACGAGCGGATTCTCGTGGGTGATGTAGTCGACTCTTCCCGATCTCAAGATCGTGTAGACGATCCTTCCGGCAAGGCGTTCCTAGCGCTCAATCGGTCACACGTTCGGTACTTGACGAAGACCTTCCTCTCCTTGTTCCAAAGAAAATGGAGGTTGTAGCACTCTCTCGCGATTCCGCAAAGACAACGGCGTGGTACCTAAGTAGAGGGAGATCCCGAGGCTTCGCCAAGCCGAGCGAGTATGGTGGAGTATGAGAGAGAGCTATTAGTGGTCTAGGGTTTAGACACACCAATTAGAAGGCTCTAAACCAAGGCTAGTGCAATTAGAAGCTCTAAACCAAAACGGCTCTAAACCGGAGATTAGAGGATAAGAACTTGTGTGTCAGAGGAGGAGGCCCCTCCTTTTATAGGTGGGAGGGTGGCCAAGGGAGGGAGTCCTCCCAAGTCGCCCTGGTGGCGCTCCGGCTTGGAGAGGAGGACTCCTCCCCAAGTCGTTTTGCCTCCTCTTGCTTGTTTCCACAGCTTCTGTTTTAGCCGTTTGACTTTCAAACTGCCATTTGACTTTTCTGTTTTAGGATTCAATTTAATCCTTTATTTGGAACAGCAAGAACACTTAGTACATGATGCAATCATTCCAATATGTAATGACACATTCATGTACCCTTCCCCGGAGTGCTGGACATTCCGAACCTTCTAGAACATTCCCGATGAAAACACCTAATCATTTCCAAACTCAAACGGACTTTCCTTATATGAATATTATTCTCCTGACCATTCGATCACCTCGTGATATCTCGGATCCCATCCGAGACTCAACAACATTCGGTCTCTTTCTCATAATACCATAACTACTCAAACAACGTCGAATCCTTAAGTGTGTCTCCTACGGTTCGTGAATTATGCGGACATGATCGAGACACTTCTTTGAACAATAACTAATAGAGGAATCTGAAATTCATATGGCTCCCACATATTTCTACGATTACTTTGATCGAATGAACCACTTACATACGATACCAATTTCCCTTTGTCTCACGATAGTTTACTTATCCGAGGTTATGATCGCTTGTATCTCGCATACCTAGTTCAACCTCAAGCATCGATAAGTACTCTTTTCTCGCTCCGTGATATGTGATTCCTTGTGAGCTACCACATGCTTGCAAGCTAATTGGATGACATTCCACCGAGAGGGCCCAGAGTATATCTATACATCATATGGATGGACAAATCCCACTCTTGATCCATGTGTTTCAACCAATACTTTCCAACACTCAATGCCACCTTTATAGCCACCCGCCACGGTGTGGTGTTTGATATCATCAAAGCATCCATCCAAAGGTGATATGCATGATCTCATGGTCAAGGAATTAGGTTACTATGTATCAGAAAGCATATAGCAATTGAACTATTGAAATGACTTGATCTTTATGCTACGCTTATCTATAGGAGTATGTCCACCATATCATTCTCCTAACGATATGATCTTGTTGTTGATAACATCTCAATGTTCATGATAGGGAAACCACAATCATTAATCAACCAACAAGCTAGTGAAGTATAGAGGCTATACAAGGGACTTCAAATTAAGTTTACAAATCACACAAGTATTAATGTTTCCTTGTTAATACTATTATAGTATGAATGTAAACATTTATCATAAACACAAAGATATAATAATAACTAAATTTATTATTGCCTCTAGGGCATATCTCCAACAAAACGATGCAATCAAGCTAGAGAGATATTGTGAAGGATGCAATGGTTTAGCTCTCGTGAGAGAGATATGCAATATTGTGAAGGATGCAATGTTGTGAAGGATGCAATCAAGCTACTTACTTCGAGAGCCCCCTTGATAGTTCGTCTACTGATCCTATAATAGAATCTCCCAACTAACACCATGAGACCATTAAAATAGAAATTCTATCAAGGTTATATCTTTGGCTTGCACATTCCACTTGAGCTAGCTAGATGATGACAACCTTCACTTACTCAAGTTGAACCACCTTTTTTTATAGTGCTTGCTTGGTGAAGAATCGCAAATTTCTCCCCCATAATCCACTATGGGAGAGCCTCTCTTAGGCACATCTTCACATGTCTATTATCCCCAAATCTGTGGCAAGCTTCGAGCATATGAACTCTTTGAGATGGCTCATATTGAACTTGTATTCTCAACCTTAATGATAATCACCACTTGACATCATCCTCTCATGGACTATATGGAATGTTTCTCATTATGCAAGTCCATGGAGAGATACCTAACCCCATATAGAAACACCATACAAATGGATTATGGGTTAGTCTACAAAGTGCAATTTGTCAATTTCTTATCGTACCACGAGATCACTGATCCCACTTGGTACACCATCTACTCTTTGTGTGTTGATCAACTTGAATCCAATAACCTCGTATAATTTCTTCTTTATTCATTATGATGATTCCTTGAATATTACTTTGGTCATCACTTGATCTTCTTCTTTCAATTTTGAAACCAACATATGATCTTCAAACATTGCTTAAGAAAAGCCCTTCAAGAATAACTCAATGCAAACCTTAAACCCTGGGGATGTCATTAATTACCAAAACCAAACATGAGGGCTCCATGCACTTTCAGTCATGCTATTTCCCCATTTGTAGGTTAAACTATTAGGTTATTAGTGGATGATTACCGCGAGTAACTGATTATTTCTAGCACATTGTCACATTGTTACGTACGTCCAATTAAAGATAGAAAATCATGATACAACATCATCGGGTTGTATCAAATCATTTTTTAAGGGGGAGTGGAAGTTATGTTCAGAAGCTTATTCATTATTACATGGTAGCTATTGTTGTAAAAAAGGTCATGAAAACAACCCATTCATTATTAAGGGAGTGTTACAACCTATGTGTTGAATCGTCTCAAGTGTGGCAGGTTGGGGGTGGTAGCTTCTATACTCTTGTTGTGTTGTTGTTCAGGCTTTAGGAGTAGTATGCATGTCGGAGGAAATCCAATTTATATGATTTTTTTATCCGTGTTTTCTCTTATAAATTGAATTGTTTCTTTTCTTCTCAATGAATAGCCACAACTCTTGGATGTTGTTTACAGTTATGGAAACATAGTGATATATGATCAACAAGCCTAACTATAATAACAATGTCTCTGATCTATCTAGTAGTAAACATCTGAGATGAAAAAGGAGGATTAATGTATACTAGTAGTATATTCACATGTTTTAATAAAAAGAAAACTAGTGTATAGATTTCACGTGTTTTAATAAAAATAAAAAAATTAGGATATACATCTCCATGCCAAACGGACATAAAAGTTCAATCCCTGAATTCCTACAGGACCTGTTGATTGCCCACAGGAAGCTTCTCCTGTAGATTAATAAATTTTATGTACAGTATTAAAAAAAAAGTTCAATCCCTGAATTCCTAGTACTCCCTCCGTCCAATAATAGATGTCTTAGATTTTTTAAATTTGGATGAATCTATATAGTAAATAGTGTCTAGATTCATCCAAATTTTGACAAAGTTGAGACATCTATTTTATGACGGAGGGAGTAGAAAAAATCATGTTTTAGTGAAAGAGCTCAGATTAAGACACACACTCCCTCAAAAAAAAAAGATTAAGACACACACCTTGACCTCCGGTAACCGGTACTGTAGCGGCGCTACACGAACCCGACATGGAGACGTGTCTCGATCCAACCCACTGTTTTTCCTTCAATTTATTTATCGCCAATTAAAGATTTTTCTTTACATCTCCTCACGGATTAGAGAAAGCAATATTCAGATTTCGATCCCTCGGAACATAATAATCCCACCCCCACGATCCCCTTCCTTCTCCTCCCCGTCTTCCCTCAGATCTCCGCCCACCGCCACTCCTCGGCCAATCGGCAGCGGCGGCGGCGCGATGTCGGGGCAGAGCCAGCGCCTGAACGTGGTGCCGACGGTGACCATGCTGGGGGTGGTGAAGGCGCGGCTCATCGGCGCGACCCGCGGCCACGCGCTCCTCAAGAAGAAGTCGGACGCGCTCACCGTCCAATTCCGCGCCATCCTCAAGAAGATAGTCGCCACCAAGGAGTCCATGGGCGAGGCCATGCGGGCCTCGTCCTTCTCCCTCGCCGAGGCCAAGTACGTCGCCGGCGACGGCGTCCGACACGTCGTGCTCCAGTCCGTCCGCTCCGCATCCCTCCGCGTCCGCTCCCACCAGGAGAACGTCGCCGGGGTCAAGCTCCCCAAGTTCTCCCACTTCGTCGACCCCGCCGGCGCCTCCGGCGGGCCCTCCAACGCGTCCCCCAGCCTCACCGGCCTCGCCCGCGGAGGGCAGCAGGTCACCGCCTGCCGCGCCGCGCACGTCAAGGCCATTGAAGTGCTCGTCGAGCTTGCATCGCTCCAGACCTCCTTCCTCACCCTCGACGAGGCCATCAAGACCACCAACCGCCGTGTCAACGCCCTCGAGAACGTCGTCAAGCCCAGGCTTGAGAACACCATCACCTACATCAAGGGGGAGCTGGACGAGCTCGAGCGTGAGGACTTCTTCAGGCTCAAGAAGATCCAGGGGTACAAGAGGAGGGAGGTCGAGCGGCAGATGATCGCGGCCAAGCAGTTCGCCGAGGAGCAGCTTGCGGAGGATCTGGCACTCAAGAAAGGCATCTCGATGGGGGCCGCGGCAAACATACTGGCTGCTGGCGGCGACAAGGACGACGACATTATCTTCTGATCATGCGTCTTTATCCAATTATTCAATCGGTGAGTGGTGATGCATTGTGCACATGCTTTGGATCTAGGATTAGAAACCTTTGGTGTGTTAGCTTTGATGCTTTCTTACACAAATGCTGCTTGCTTCTGTTCATTTGATTGTACCAGTATCAAACAAGGATTGTGGTTTGGAGAACAATAGTTCCTACTTCCTAGGTAGATGGCTTTCATCAAGCATAAACAACATATAGAATCACAAGTGCATGCTTTGTTATATTTTTCTCAATCTTCACATTATTCACCTAGAGACTTTACTAGCCCTGCATGACTTAGCTTATTCAAACATTTTTTTACTCCACGTTATTCTAATGTTAGTAATCACTAGCCAATAAGATCTGATGAGCTATGCACTTTTCTCTTTTCTTGTTTCTGTGTAACTGTTCTAAGTTGGACAGTGTGCTAACTATCCAAGTAAGACAGTCTGTACTCTTTAGATGGTAGTGTTGTGTTCACTGGGAGATTAGTCACCTGCAATGCACTCCTCAGAAAATTTGCGCTAGTCAGATAACAACATAGTTCCATGTGCTCATCAGAACTCTCTAGAAAAAGAGAAGAATACCTGCTCTTTTATACAAGCACGCACATATTATATTGGAAAAAGTAGAAAAAATTAAGAAAGTGCTGTGCTAAAAATCCATAAATATCATAAATGCGATAGTTTCTTGTCGTGGAATGTTATGCTTCTCATGAGAATATCCTAGTCTTTTAGATAATTACTTATGATTTCTTAGCTTCTAGATACATATAGATTGAGGGTAACCATGCCTCGAGCTAGGGTAAGGCTGACCTCTCAGAGAAATAGGGAGGTAGCACTAGCATCATAAATTTTTCTTTGCAGAAAATCCTCTTGCGTGCCAGATGTAGTACTTGGGTACATGTTCATTGCCGTACATGGCTACATGAGCATCTTGATAACGCTAAGTTGAAACTTGATCTTTCAAGGTCTGTCTCTCAAAAGTTATTTTCTTCTGTTGGTTTGCCTTAACTACATGTTCACTGTATATAAGTGGCTGAGTCATGTCTCTGGAGAATAGATATTTGGTGAAAATTGTGGACCTGAACTCAGAAGTCTAATTTTCAATTGTATAAATTCACTAAAATATAGGCCATTTTCATAGCAACAAATAAAGTCGAAGCCGGACGAGTAGTTGCTGTATAGGCACAGATGCAGTCTTCTTGTTGTGAGTGCCATGATATTGTTGCTGATATATTTGTCCTGATCACATATGAGAGCAACCTAGTGCATGTGTGGTTCCGTTGCCTAGACTTTACTAGTGGGCTAGGCAATACCAGTACATTCAGTTTGGTTCTCCCTCATAAGCAAGAATATCCTTTGCTTGTGTTGCCCAAAAGTAATGTGCATAGACGAGGGTAAATGTGTGTTGTTGCTGCTTTCACATTGGAATTACTCCTACTTTGTTTCCAATTCTTTCAACATACTCCCTCCGATCCATATTAATTGACTTTGATTTGTCAAAATTTGGATGAACCTATATACTAAATGGTGTCTAGATTCATTCAAATCTAGACAAATTTAAGTCAATTAGTATGGGCCGGAGGGAGTAGTTGTTTTCTCTCATTGCAGTGGTTCCCTGTTTTGTTTTTCATCTTTAACAATATATTGCTTCTTCTCCTTGCAGTGGTGTAGACAATAAGTTCTGGTGCTGGATCTCCAGAATCGTATCTGTTTATAGGGTGGCGGAGGTTTTTGTTTCAGGCGGTAGCCTGATTTCTGGCCATCCAAGACCTGAAATAATCTGTACTTGGGACCCAAACATTGGAGAGGAGCTGTGTTAGCAAATTCATTTGTACCGTATTTTATTTCCATGCACGCTCGATTTAGTTACACATGTTTATTGAGGAAGACTCAACTGTGAAGCTACACTGCTGCAGACTTGTGTATTCTTTCTGGTTGTACTCTCCAGCAGATTGTATTCTTTTTCTCATGTTTTTGTGATGCAAATAGTTGGCAATTGGCATTACATGTTTCTTTCATAGACCGTGGATATGATGTTAAGTTCAGATTCGGTGCCAATAAACATTAAATTAAATTATGCTAAAGGTACATCACGAATTCCCTCTAATATTTTGGGTTTATTTATCATGCTAATTCGAGTCCATTACATGTTTCTTTCATAGACCGTGGATATGATGTTAACTTCAGATTCGGTGCCAATAAACATTAAATTAAATTATGCTAAAGGTACATCACGAATTCCCTCTAATATTTTGGGTTTATTTATCATGCTAATTCGAGTCCAAAGACTTTGTTTACATGATGGGGTATAGAGAAATACAAGTTGAGTATTAAAGAAGAGCAAATAACTCCACACCATCTGTACAGACTTGCTGCATCTAACCGGAAAGGAAACACGACGTGATGCACATGAAGCCAACGCATGTGGACCAATATTGAATGTGTACATGATATCTGTGCACATGGTGTCTCGGTTACAAAACTATCTCCTCAGCACACAAACGACAATTATCTCAAAACTCCAGCAATGGATACAAGGACCTTTAAAACAGCATGGCTCCAGGAATCGGCTGAACGAGGCCCAAAATCAACATGAAAGATGTCTCAACATTGTAGCTAGATATCTGCCAACATTGGTGGAACAAAACTGAGATCCTGCAGAGTTTGTTCGAAGATGTGGCCTATTCTCAGCAAATTCCCCTATAGAAAAGTATGAAAAAATATCATTATTGGATTCTCTTAACGGAAAAGAATCGGTAGCAAGGACAGAAAGGGAAACTATGCTAATCCTGGAGCGATGCAGCGGCACTCAAGGTCGACGATGGCAGTATGTTGTATTACCTCACTGAAGGGCGATCCAATCATCTGAAGTCCAACTGGGAGACCTGCAGATCCACCCTCGACAAATCCACAAGGCACAACCAACGCAGGAAGCCCGGCCAAATTAACATTCACCTGCATCAGTCATCAGATTTGCACCGAACTCTTTAAGGTTCACTTGCGTGGTAACTTTAATATTCCACCATGAACAGAATTCTACTTCGATGCACTAGTTTAACCAATAGTTTAAAACTAACTTCATTGTGCACGATGCAGTAGGCAAAATAATATTACTTTGGAACAACAGCCAACATAGATATAAGTCTGCAGTTGTACATCAACAAAGATAAATGCGCATTCAACAATTCGTACCGTCATGATGTCTCCGGCGTACATGGCTAATGGATCATTTGTCTTTTCACCTGCCAAAAGGGCTCGACTTATCAATGTGAAAGGAAAATAGGGAAAGGACCATATTCTTTTTATGAGAGGAAGAGATTACATGAACAGACAATAGCATACCTATCTTGTAGGCTGCTGATGGAGCAGCAGGTGAAATAAGAACGTCATATCTTTTCAAAGCTTCTTCGAAGCTTTTCTTAACCAGTGTCCTCACCTACTACAGTGTAAGTTTGTTGGTTAAGAGGTAAAATAAAAAAAAACTGTAAATTTTGCATTGGATGCTACTTTTCTACCCCTTACCTGCTGCGCGCGTTTGTAGTATGCATCATAGTATCCAGCAGATAATGCATACGTTCCCATCAAAATTCTCATTTTGACCTGAAAACAGAAATCAAAATTGTATTTGCGCACAACTTATAAGAAATATTTTCTCAGGAAATTTACCAGTAACCATGATAGTGGTATAAAACTAAAAAACATAAAGTACAGCCCAATGTAGCCATAGAACCATGCTTCTTTTTCACTGATTATGGTTTTGTAGATTCAGCAAAAATGTTCTCCGTATTAATATTAGTACAGTTAGAATTCCAACTAGCATGTTGTCACCGACATGGCATGCCCAGAATTGGTTGCTTAAGAACATAATATGACCATGGCAAGTATGGTCTGTATTCACATGGGCTAAATTTAAAGCTCTGCTTGAGGAGGGATCAAAGCGGTATTCTAAATTCAATTGAGTTTTATTTCATGTTTCAGGTACAGTACAGGTTGCTTGAAGCAGTGCACTACTTTAGATCAAGTGGCTATCTTTTTTAGATAATGGAAGATATCACTCTCCCGGTCTCTACATAATAAGATGCTCACCACCGTATTGTTTTTATGTAGCAGAAGCATGGTTTTATAGGCGACGCTTAGGCGTCCAGGCGCCCCTCCTCCGCCTTGAAAAAATGGGTGCTTTAGGCGCCTAGACGTCCAAAGCGCCCGCCTAGGCGTCAGAGCACCCCTACATCGCCTTATGACGCCTTAACGCCTTAAAAACCATGAGCAGAAGATAACACCCTCCCAGCCTTATCTCATGTTGTACACAACCAAGATCTAATGGTTAGTGCATATTTAATACTGCAGGAAACTTCATGAAAAACGTGACTAGCCCCTCAACTGTTGTGATCCTTTCAATGTCCATGCTACTGTACACGTAGCGACCAGCACTGCTCCTAAGCCTGCACCTTATAAGGCACTTCCTCAGGTAACACCACGCTTCAATCTTGAGAAGATAACTAAGCTGGCTATATTTCCTACTTCAGCAGAAAACAGTTTACATAGTACATATGTTCATTTACGCACAGTATGGACAGATAATGAGAGATGGGGAGGGGTGTGGCCGTTGGAGGTACTGTACCTCATGACCCAGACCATTGGCCCGGGAATCTCCATAAAGCTCATTCAATTCATCAGCTGGAACCTGCTTTCCATACCTGATAATAACTTTCCGATAACATAAATATTTCTAGATTTGAAATAATTGAATAAGTATGAGAATTCAAGTACAGTAAGATCACCTGATACCATCATAGCGTGACAGATTAGATGAGGCTTCAGAAGACGCCAGTATGTAATATGCTGGTAAGCCAAGAGAAAATGAAGGCAGAGAAACCTGAAATGAGTTGAAAAGAATAGTTTGCTGTATATTTTACGTTCTTTCCAGAAATCCCTTGTGAAACAAGAAAGAATACCCTTCATCCATTCCTATCATTTTTTTCCCAGCAAGATGGAAGCAACAAACCTCTTCCACCACAGATCCCAATTGTTCCAGGTGTGAAGCAGCAGCCTTGATTGATGATATGACTCCGGTGTCCACACCCTCTCCCAGAGTTTCTTGAATAATCCCAATTCTCACATTATTTAATGGTTTTGATTCTAGTAAGTTTGGAGAAACCAAGTCTGATCTATAGTCTGGAACATCCTGAGAAAGTGACACGACAGATCAGATTCAGTAGCAATGAGACAAGCTATTCTGCCTTCTTGCTTCAGGATCTACTGGCTCCATATCCACTTGCATAGACATAGATACAAAAACGAACGAAATCAAGACAGTTCATGATCGTGAAAACCAGTGTGCGTGATGTGTACTTATATTAGATATAGTGAGTGAATTGCATTAGCACTTTATAGGTTGAGATGGCCAACCTCTGCCCCAAAAATCTTTAACAAAATGTTAACCGAGAATTTACAGTGGTCGCCAGGAGTATCAACAGTTCAACACGATATGTGCATCAAATAAACGGCACTAAAGTTATGATTCATGCAAACACAATAACAACAAGAGATTTCAGTCCCATAAAGAACGACAGTTGTCAACACGAAAATATCTCACCCGTGCAAATTATGGCCATATCATTTTCCTTGTTACATGGCTACATGCTGTTTCTTATTCACAGTTACTGAACTGAATGAACCTAAAGAAAGTGTAAGTGGTTCCCCAACTAAATCAGAAGAAAACATATCTTGACTGAAACAGAAGAATATAAAATGCAAGTTAAGGTATAGTTTCAGTGTCCTTACATTAGAGCTACTGGTTGAATCCATTTTGTCATGGCCAGCAATTACTGACAACATGGTTGCGGTGTCAAAAACTGACGATCCAAAGCATCCCACAACATCCAGTGATGAAGCATAAGCCATCAGGCCAAAGCGAGATACCCGGCCATAAGTTGGCTTTAGTCCTACTACACCACAGAACGATGCTGGTTGCCTCACACTTCCACCAGTATCACTCCCTAAGGACACCACACATTGTCTAGCAGAAACGGCAGAAGCAGAACCACCTGAGGATCCCCCAGGAACACATGAGTCGTCCCAAGGGTTTGTTGTCACCTGCATACCATCAATGTTATCTATTAGTGCTATATCACCCCATAACTATATCGCAAGAATGATGCAGTACACACCAGTGGAAACTATAGATTATATATGTTCAACAAAGTCTGAAAGCAGCAAGAAGTTCCATTCACATCAATAAAGACTTGCAGGTTTAATTTGCAAGTACAAAGAAGTCGCCGAGTTTGATTTCATTGATCTCTACGAACCAACATAAATACGCATCTACCGATCTTAGCACATTTGTCAACCTATGATGATGCAGATTCAAACGTCCAGGAATTTGGACAAAACAGTGTATGAATTTGTTCACTGGGCCTCCAAACCTGAAAACCAGATCCCTCGGTGGTGCTCCCCATGCCGAACTCGTCAAGGTTAGTCTTCCCCACGACAATGGCGCCTGCTTCTCGCAGCCGCCGCACTGCCGTGGCGTCGTACGCGGGCTGGAACCCGTCCAGTATCCGCGACCCGCCAGTGGAGGGCATGGCGGCGGTGCAGAGGTTATCCTTGACGCCCACAAGGACCCCCGCGAGCGGTCCTACAGCATCTTTCCCACCGGAGGCAATTCTCCTGTCGAGCTCCTCCGCCTCCCGCTCGGCGGCGGCGTCCGCCACATGGATGAAGCTGCGCACGCTCGGCTCGGTGCGGCGCAGGCGGGAGAGGTACTCGGAAGTGATGTCGACCGCGGTCCTCTCGCCGGAGAGAAGCGACTCGCGGATGGAGAGGATGGAAGAGGGGGCCGGGCCCGGGGCCACCACGGTCTTGGCGGGGGCGGAGGAGAGGGAAGAGACCGCGGTGAAGCGGCGACGAGGACCGGAAGAGATGCGGCGGTGGGAGAGGAGCATGCGGTGGGCTTGGAGAGGCGGCGGCATCGCGGCGGCCGGCGGGGAGGTTCTCCGGCGAACGCCGGTGCGCGTGGGGGTTTGGGGTTTCCGGTTTGGATGGGGTGGGAACTGGGTGTGGATTTGGGGATTGGGTGGGATGGGGAGCGATGGTTGGATGGAGAACACGTGGAACATCAACGCTTTGTGAGCGTCCGATCCTGTCAGCTAATCGAAGTTTACCGGGGCTGTTCGGTCAACGAAAGCGTTCCTAGTGTAAATTGATTCGTCGAAACAGACACGTCAAGAAGAAGAGATTTGGTTAAACTTAAGCTCAATATAAGAGAGATTTGGCCAGAATTCAACTATGTTTGCTCTTCCGTTTATTTAGGAGAAGAATATTCAAGACAAATGGCATGATTTATAGCGCGTTTGGTTGCTCGCATGGTCTTAGCCTGCGAGTGAAAATCAGGCTTTGACTTATGTTATGCACTTTATTTGATCACCCGTATTAGACTCATCAGCAAAATGGAATGTCGTTTGGTTAGAGTGAGTAACACGAGGTATTGGGGTGTGTCGTACAAAAAACATTTCACCTTAATCCCCTATAATCTATCCAGTTGTTCTTCAATTCGAGATAAGCTCTACGTAAAAAAACACGCACCACAATGTTTGTGATTTTATTCCCGCGGCCGGTTCTAGCTTCATCGAGTGTTTGAAGCTCTATTTGGTGTTCATATTGAAGCTCATTTTTATGAAATTTGTTAGACTTATTGCACATGTTTGACCGATTGAATTTTTTATAAATAGCTTCATCTTACTGTTTTACACAACTTCCATGGTTTAAGAGAGCTCTCTCTCTCTCTCTCTCTCTCTCTCTCTCTCTCTCTCTCTCTCCTTGCCGCATGTCGCATCTTTTAGTTGTAGATGGGTTATTTGTGGATCCCCCTCAAATGTGAGGATCTCTCCTTTGCTCCCTTCCTCCTAAGCTCGAACAACCGATCGTCGTCAGTGTTGGTCCTTTCCCTTGTGCGTTGTGCCATCCACACATGACACCTCACCCTGGATTCCTCTCACGCTGGTATTCAGTGCATGTTGGGTCTGATGTTGTTTCCCCGTACATACCTTTTATGCAAGCTACACGAGGAAACACTTGCTCCCTCGTCTTTTCTGATTGCTGAATAACATAAATTTTTGGTTATCCTGGTAATTGATTGATGAAAAACCAGCTGCAAATCAATGTGCAATCTATTCCACCAGTTAATGCAGCTGGAAGTTTTCTAACTGCGGAATGAACACTTCCAACTCATAGAGATCGGAAGAAGTGTTGATGCAGCGCAATAGTACTGAGGAGTATGCCCTTGCACCTAAATTGAATCCATAGTGTGTGAACTTTAATTGAGGCAAAAATATCTCAAGTGAGTCGTACTCCTCTTCTCTTTGAATTGTCCGTAACATATCAGATTATATGTGTGAATAGTAAATAATAAGGTCAAAGAAAGAAATATGCCTCAAATTCTCTACAGCATAAAGTTTAATATTATCCAACTATATCATTATTTAACCTTCCCTCTTAGATGTGCATTTAAAAATAAATCATGTTCGAGTTTTTCAAGTCCACTCTCCATGTTCAACTATTTTCATATACGACGCATCTTCATGTGTTCTTCGTTCAGTGGGTCCGAATCAATGGATACATCTGGTGCATAAGTTCAATATTTTCAGGAGATAAGTTAACAGCTTAGATTATAGCTTATAAACATCGGAATCTTGATTAAAAATTGATTTTTAGGATGTTTGTAACTTATAAATACTAGTATTAACTTTAATAAGCCTCACATCTTGGTATGGATATTTCATTCTTAGCATTCAACTTGATAATTTTGTGCTAACATAATGAGATGGCATCTATTCATTTGTTGTGCCTCTTAATTTCTCACTCTCTTAACTACCTTAATCTTGATGCAACTCATAAACGGTTACAAAACGAGGCATAGATATGGTGGCAAACCATAGAGTAAAGAAGAGTACATTAAAAACACCATAATTAGGGTAAAGTTAATGACCATGTACAAAAAAGCACCATCACATGAATGGTAAGTGTTTGACACATTCACCCCAATTGCGGTTTTTATTTGCAGTTTACCCAGTAAAGATAGATAACAAATGAATTTACCAGATTTTTTCTTCCCTTCCTATGGTGGAGTTATAGCTACAAGTTAGAGAAGAAAGCAATTCAATAGGTCATTTTTGTTTTCTACATGTAGTTCGACAAGCTGGAGGTGTAGCTGGATGGTCGAGGAGAGAGGCATATGTGGCTCATTTGTTTGTTCTTTCTGCACTTCAAATCATTTTGTGATCCAGTTATTTGTATCAACTATTGGTACAACAGGAAGTGGACGTGCGAAGAAAGGTATATATCATATTCCGAATATATTTCCATTCGGCATATACTATTGAAATCAATAAAAGATAATAAGTTGCTCTCAAACGAAAAAAATGTTACAAGAGACGTAACCACCTGTAGATGCCATCTTTATATGGAAAAGATTTGGTCCTTCATTTATTGAGGTGCCAATTGTTGTACTCTACTCTAACCATGCAATCTGATAGCCACTATAATTTCATATGAAGATCAAGAATACTGTCAACACCCGGATTTTTAATCTCAGATGCCTGTTATGCCATACATCGCAATTCCAGGATTACCATTCTTGCGAGACATAACAGATTTGGATACCACGGTACATCATCTATTACAAACCATACATAAGGTCTTACACAAATAAGGATCTCATGATCCAGTTCTTAATACAACTCAAGCAGCGGAAATACGTAATAATAACTAGAAGGCGTGAAGCTCCATCTTCGGGGTCACAGGCAATGCTGATGATGGGAGATGATCCTAGTTGTCGTAACCTTCCTGGGGTCCATCATCCTGGCACTCCTCTTCATAGTCTGGCCACGGGAATAGCCAGGGACAAAGCCATGAGTACTCTTTAAGTACTCGCAAACTAATACTAACAAGGGAAAGGGTTTTTGTAGTAGGACACTAAGCTCTAGGGTTGTTTTACAAAAAGCCAGATTTACCTCTACTAAGTTTAGAAATGAAGAAAGCTAGTTGAAGTTTTATAACACCTAAGTGAGAACTTGTAGTTTATATCACAACTCTGTTGTGGTCAAGTCAAAGTCTCAATTCATTTCACAAGTCATTTTGAAAATATCTGACGGGGGAACAATATGGCCACTCCAACTGTCCATAACCGCAGACGCTATTCAATAGTTTGACACTGCAGAGATTGTACACTTTCACCACAAAGATTCGATACATCCGTCAGAACAAATCCTGAATTCACCATACTCGATATGCGATAATCAATCCTAACCTTTCAATTAAACGCCTAGTATAAGCACCTCTCTGTGAGTTTGGCCTCCCAACCATGACCAAATGTCATCTTGGGTACTGCAGTGGACAATCACAAGGTAGCCTCAGCTTAGACCTTGGCCGTGAGGGAACCAATACTAAGGTATATAAGTTTCCAGTCAAGCCCTACCCAATTCTCGGGTATTGTGGTTGTACGGTAAAATTGGAATGGTATCGCATCCAGACAACCATCAGTTTTATAAAGGGCTAAAGCTCATGCCTCAACATTTTCATCACCAAAATCATCTGGTGTTCGGAAACACATGTCAAAACATCTCAATAGAATGATCCATCATTCCAAGGTTTTCATAACCATTTTTCCACCAAGTATTCCCATCTAAAGTTTGATCAAGTTTTTATGCTTAGCACTAGCATCTACAAGTGGGGGTAAGTACTAATGAGGGGTGGTAAACTAGTGGAGTTTAACTAAGTTCAATCTCATGCCTTAGGATGACATAAAGATTATCTAGCTTAGGCCAAGTTTTATGCTCTTTATGCAACCTTCAGTTATCTTTCTAGTATCTACAATTCACTTAAGTAAGCTCTAAGTACTAGCTTTGATAAAGAAATAAAGTATAAAGCTTGTAAGTAAAACTAGGAATGGGGTTATCAAGCGGGTAGGATCACATATGCTTAAGGCATATAGTTGGCATGGTAACAAGCAAGTATTAGCTTGCATACGTCAACTTGATTGGTAAGGCTTGCAGCATTATCAGTATAAGATTGCTAAATTGCAAGTGTTAGCTTGCAAATATTGGCTTGCCTTGTGCAGAGCAGTGGTTAAAGTTTTCCTCGGCTTCTTTTTCGTAGTATCCTCCTTCCTCCTCGTATCCTTGGTCGGTTCTAGCGTCTATAAATAAATACGAGGAACACAATCACCAAACAATACTTAACTACTTTCAATCATCACACAAAGGGGTTCTATAGATGATCTAGCATCATCACTAACATTACAAGCACTTGACTTAATAATTTTATTTTTTTAGAAAAGTAATTTCTACTCATTGAAAAACTACTTAAGATTTAATATTCTCCAAACCAAACATGGGATCATGTTGACACATGTCATCACCACACATTTCAGTACATGGGAATGTGATTTAAAGTGGTGTCACAATTTAATAAGATCTAAACTTTTATTTTAAATAAAAATAAATGACTAGAAATGCCTATGTGGCATACTTTTATTACTTGAACATTATTTCTGTGAGTAACCCCATATGTTTTTATATATTCTGAAAGGTATGATCAAATGTGATTTTTGAGAGTTGGAATCAACTCAAAATCTATTATAGTTTAAATTTGAAAAATGTTTGAATGCAGAAAAGCTCCTGCCTTTGTTATTTTTACCAAGGTTGATCTATAGATGAAAATGATTTGAATCCAACGGGCTTGTATTAAGCATTTCAAAACCTTTCTAAAAAAATTGGTTTCATCCAATTTGGTTCACTGAATCGAGCTGGGTTGATTTTTGAAACTGGATACAGAACTATGTTTGAATTAAAATGGAAAAAGTTAAATTCAAACGACTAGGCTACGTGGGAACTGCTAATGGGCCGGCCCAGACTCCGCGGCGCGGGGCTCAACTGACAGGGGGGTCCACCAGTTAGTGTCTCTTTAAACGCGAAGCGGTACGGGGCAACGTGGTGCGTTGGATCTAGTTCTAATCCAACGGCTCTAGTTCATCGTCCATGTCGGCACAAGCAGATGTAACCCTAATGCGGCGGTGGGGTCGAGGAGGCTCACCGCTCAAAGAGGTCGGCGAGGCGGGTGAACGATGAAGTCAACGACGGCGAACCTCCCGGTAATCGGCAGCCCCGGCGGCTCAATCGCTGGCTTCTTCTTCTAGCAAATGGCTCGGCCAAATTCGGCGATGCGCCGCTTTGCTTCGGGAACTGGGTGGAACGATCGAGGAGAGAGGAGTGAGATGGTGTGCTTCAATCGGTGGGGTCGCCTTTATAGGCTCGACGGTGACCGAACAAGATGGGCAAAGACGGAGGCGACATGACTACGGGCCGCTAGAGGCATGGCCGGGTGGCGATCGATCGGTGGTCTCCGACGATGCTCTATGGCTTTAATGCGTGTAGGGCGGTGGCAAACGGTCGGAACGCCGATGCTCGGGAGGCGAGGCGCGTCTTTGACGGCGGTGGCTACGGGTACGCAAGCGGTGAAATGGGCATGTATGGCGGTCTGGGACGTGGGAGCATGCTAGGGCGCCGAGGGCTCGAGGTGGTCGTTGAATGGGAACGGCGCGCTTTCGCTGACGTCGGCATGGTCGACAATGGCATGGGAGCGGCGTTCAAGTGCTGGTCATGCATGAGGTATTGGTCGAGAGGGGACGGTGAGGCATGGGCTACCTCCCAAACAAGGTTGGCATGGCTAGTTCTTCCGCTAGCCTACTATCCACACTGGGGTGACATGAGTGCTCTCGGCTGTTCACCATTGATGACATTGGCGAGCTCACAGTGGTGCTAGTGATTAGTTAAGTTTGTTAGATGATCTACTATGGCTAGTGGTGCCCAGAGAGGGAACAAGTTAGGCCAGAATCACTGCACACTATAGTGTTTTGATTTTGTTTGATTTGAATCTGCAAGGTGTTTGATGAAATGGCCGCATGAATTCAAGTTTTGAATTTTGAAAAGATTTTTGGTAGGTGTGATAGGCATGTGCTGATGAGTCTAAGGATGCTCGGGTTTTGAAAGTTGAGCTTGTTTGAGTGGTTTTTGAAAAAGTGGGATCTTCCCATATGAAATAGATTCAATTTTAAACTGTCATTTAAACTATGCATTTGAATGTTTCTGGATGATCACAAGGTGGGCCTTGATACTTTGTTATGATTACTATCAAGGTGTGCAAAGATCCAAATAAGTTTCTGTTAAGTTCTGAAAGTTAGAGATAGCCAAATTAGGCATGGGAGTTAATTTGGCCAAAGTGACCATTCACTTAATTTGTTTGTTTTGATTTATTTGTCTTTAGGAAAAGTTTGGAAATTGTTTAGATGATGTTTATTTCACCTAAGAATCATTTTACAAGCAAAGAAACACATAATCATGGCAATTCAAAAGAATCCAAATTGGAATGCATACACACATGCATGCTTTCATATTTTTATTTTAGAAAAGTTTTTGTTAATCCTAAATTTTGATGATCCAAGTTTAGTATTTTTAGGATGTTACAAATACCTACCAAACCCATTTAGTGATCATCCATCTATTGATTCTCCTTAATGTCTTTGTTTTCATCGGGACTTCATTTTTATATGGTAATGTTATTTTTTACATACTCAAAAAACTGTCATTCGATTGGAAGATATGTTTGAGATTATCTTTAAAGAAATTCTTCCAAAAATAATTAAGTGTCTATGCAGTGGCACCCATCAAAAATCTCGGGTGAAGCCAAATGCACACACAACACGTGAAAAAACAAAACACAAACAAAAGAAATAGCGCAACAAAAGTCCTTCTAGTTTTATTACTCACCGAGCCTTTTCTAGCCCAACTAGAGCCTTCACGATGTTCTTTTGAGATGAGATAGAGCCTAAGAGGAAGTTAGCAAACCGACAAAGTCCTGGTCGACCTCTATCGAGTTCGAGCTGGCCTAGCATTATTTGCTGAAAGTCAACTCACTTACAACTCTAGAAGCACGGTCGAAAACTCATGAGTGATAAGGTGGATGAGCTATGACTCGTGAGGTTCCCACCATGTGTCAGAGATGTCAATGAAACAACCTCGAGCAAATATCGCTAGGCTATCTTGAGCTTGGTAAAGGTCAAACAAGACATAGTTAGTTTTCTAACTTCTTGTTAGACTCGAGTTGTCTCGGAAGAATCTCATGAAGGCTCCAGCTTAGCTTGAAAAAGCTTGAAAGAATCCCTTGAAGGCTCTGGGCTAGGAATTCCAAATGAGTAAGGAAAATCAATGTCTAGTGATATACTCCCTCTGTCATCAAATAGGTGACGTACAAACTTAGTTAAAAGGTTAATATTTTCTAACTTTCACCAAATATTATTAAAGAAAATATCAACAACTATAATATTAAATAAGTATGTTATAAAAATATATCTAATGTATGCCACTAGTGAGATTTCCTCTAACACCGGTTTGAGGCCTCTAACATGGGTTGTAGAACCGTTGTTGAGGGTTCTTAGAGGTCCCTTTAACACCGGTTCTTATACGAACCGTGTTAAAGGGTGGCGCTGCGTAGGCTCAAATTTCGATTTAACACCGTCCGTAACACGAACCGGTGTCAAAGGTTATGTGCCGCGGCAGGAAAAAGATATAAATCTTCGCCACAGAAGTTCTCCGACAGAAAACTTTAAATCTCGCCACGGCAGTTAGTTCCGCCTGCTGGCGATTTACGCTTCGGCGGGAGCGGGGGGAGGAATCGATCGGGAGCGATGTACACATACATCGTCATCGGTACATACGAGTACATGAATAATTAAGCAACTATTATTATACACAACATCATCATTGTGTGGCATTCTCCGTAAACGTTGAAGCATCAAGTACAAGACAAACACGTTCAAGCATATATACAGCGTTCATTTTGGTGGATATCTAAAGAGTTCTCCGCCAGGCGTGACGACCTTATCAAGTATGAACCCCGCCAATTCCTCTTGAATGGCTCGTATGCGGTCAAATGGCAGGAGTTGGTCCCGCATCTGTTCGATCTAAATATATATGAAGAATAGGTCAATATATATATAAGAATAAAACTCAACACAACTAATGGTAATAAAATAATGTTGTGTGTACTTTTTTACTTACTCTAAGTTGTTCTAGTGCGGCTTGGCCCGTCGCACATATCGTGTTGCGAATGAACTCGCAAACATAGTATCCACATAAGTTATTGCCGGGTCCCTGATGTGTGCACTTTACGAGAATAGAGAGTTCAATCAAAATAATAATCAATAAAGCATGATATAATGGAATTGGAAGCAGAATCAAAGAGATACGCAGACCTAGCTGGCTAGTATTACTTACATTTTGGTCTACAAATTTTAGTTCTTCTGACCATTCACCCACGACCCTGCCCGTGAACCTTTTACAAACCCTGTCCGACAAAGAAAATGGATAAAGGAGTAATTAATTACTTGTTGTCACGAAAGTTGCCGATCTAGTGCGATAATATGATTGAAATTACCTCTGGAGCATCTCTCCAAAGTCTGCCCATAGCTCTTTTTCTTTTCGTAACGAGTCCATGACAAGGACTTTTCCTAAGTCGGGTTGAATGACTAGTAGAATAAAGTGGAACCTACGCATGCATAACTCATCATCAGTTACACTTAACATCGAGTAAGCCGAAACAGAATGTGTACAAGAGAGGGTAACAGTACTCACAAGAAGTTGTAAGGCAATAGTATTTCCCTTTTGGTTTGTTGTCTCAGTAAAGACCTTAGCAAGTAATCTTCTGTTTGCCCGGGTTTGGTTCTTACCACTTCTTCATGAACTCTATTTGGGTCAACGAACCCAATGTCAAAAGGGTCTCCTTTCATGCATTCCATAACCTTTTTCCTGCATAATAGTATATACAATATGGTGAGCATATATATATACATGCAATTAATGAAGTGAATGAGATGAGATATAAATTACAGAAATAGTACTTACACACAATAAAGGCTGATGGCAGCTTTGTCGAGTTCCTTCTGATTGAATAGAAAATGCAAGTCTTGAATGTTGAAGTCAATCTCGTCGTCTCCGCACAAGAAAATCTGATCTCTTATATGCTTCGTGATCCATTCTTCCTTTCTCGTCTTGCAGAAATCAAGGTACCACTTGTGCAATCTTCGCATCTTTGTTGGTAGATTCTTGAGCTCCTCTTTCTTGACGAGATTCTTCCCATACTTTTATGGCTGTATGGGGTTGGCATCGCATTTGGAAAATTTGTCTCCCATGATGTTCAAGTATGCAATGTAAGTCATCCCCATCTCATTGGCCTTTCTTTGTAGCTCTGCCTCGTAATCATTTACGGGAGGAGCGTCCCGTGTGTCGAACACTTGGAGCGGGGCGCATGATTGGTTTTCCTGCTCTCCGAGCATGGGAACTGCTTTGGGGTGCCGCACGATCGCTACTTTCGCCTCCTACGCCTTTGCATCCCCTTCAAAATCTGGTGCTCGTAGTCCCAAGCACAAGTGGGGTTTTAGGTTTCAAAAGATTATTGTAAAACTTCTCCACCACCGGATCTATTTTCTCCTTTGGCTCGCCCGCCTAGGTGCAAAGAATTTCTTGAACTCTTCTTCCGAGATCCTATTGGTCTCCTCGTTGCGATTCCATGGTAAAACCGCAATGGCTTGGCGGAAGGCTACGGACGTAGTTTTTGAACTCTTTGTCGACGGTTTCGCGGATTTCTTTGTGGTAGTGCTAGTGATGCTCTTCGTGGCAAGGTTTTCCGCCACGCCGAGGAGATGTCAAGCGCCGAGATGGCCGACGGAGAGGTGAGATGGCCGACGGGCAGAGATGGTCAAGGCCGGAGATGGCTGCCACAGAGATGGTCAAGCGGCTCAGACTGCTGACGCTACAGAGACGGCGGGGGTGCCAGTGGCCTCCAATTTGGAAGCACGATGTGTTCCTTCTTCCAAAGAATGGTTATTTTCGCTGCAAATTTGAGTTGAGTTTCCCCTTCACCTGTAGCATGGTCAAGTTGTGCTTCCTCATATTCCTTCACAACCTCATCCACCCCGACAATAGCATAGCCATCTGGAATCGGTCGACAGTGGTAAGTTCCACCAGCTACAGGAGGTAAGGCATAGCCGACAACCACCTTAATGGATAAGCCCATTAATCTCACATGCAGCTCAGCGTGTTCGCTCTGCGTGATCTCATCCACGGGTTATCGAGGACCCGCCATTTCAAGTGTGGGATGCACGTTCCCCGTGGAAGCCATGCTGCTTTTCTGTGCAGAGTCTAGGCCGCCGGCAGCTTCCAATGCAGGCTCTTCGTGCCGCTGAGATGGGCCGGTAGCTTGATGGCTCACAGTGCATTCACTTTCGCAGCCGGCGCATGTTTTATCTGTCATACGCCTATACGCTTTTTTTTCTCCGCCACATCTGTAAGAGTCGCTCCACTCGACAAACCCATCCTTCCACGTCATACCCCCTGTGCCTCGTGCATGTCCAGGGTGTTCTTTTTTACCGATGGCGCGTGTGAGCTGGTCATTCTCTCTGTCGGGATGGAAGGTCCTGGTGGCTGTTTCCTCGTATGTCGTGATGAGTTCAGTGACGAGTTTGGCAAGGAGTGTTGGGAAGATACACAATCATGTTTCTAGGTCCAACCTTGCCCCGATTCCGTAGAACCAAGTCTTTGCACGTAGGTCCCACCCATCTGTCTAGGGTGTGATCCCTCTAGCGCGCAGGGCCTTCTCAACTTCCTCCCACTTAGGCCTCTGAGATATATAGCCACCTGACCCCGTCCTCTGGTGATATTCCTTCTTATGGGCATTTAGCGTATTGGTTTCTGACCTCTTTTTAGCTATAGCACCTTCCTTATATGCCACAAATTCGGGCCAGTGAGGTCTTATCTTCGCATAATATGCGTCTTCGAAATTTGGAGTCTCGCGAGCTTTGACAAATTTGTTCAATTTTGTCTTCCAGTTGCGGAAAACGTCAGCCATCTTCTTTAGAGTCCACTCTTTGACCTTTTCCTTTATAACCGGTTTGTTTTCATCCTCCTCTGGCGGAAGGGTGAAATTTACCACCAACGAATTCCAAAGCGTTTCTTTGGATCTTTCATCGACAAAGGTACCATCGCCCTTCTTTCGCTTATTCCAATATTCAATTATGATTGGGATTTGGTCCCTAACAAGAACTCGACTGACGCATAAATTTGTCTGCGGCCTTCTTGGGCTCCATCGCCTGCCATCAACACGATCGCTCGATCGTGAACTTTGCACGATCTTTCAACCGATGGCTCGTGCCTCGCTTGCTTTTTTTCAGAAGAAGATGGTTGTTGGCTGGTCGATCCGAGGGCTAAAAGAAGAAAGAAACGTTAATTAATACATGTAGAAGAAGATTGTTGGTGGAAGTCGCCAGAGGCTTAATCAATGCATATACCTCGCCGGACTTTGTAATCACTAAATTGCTCACCTGAGTCTTCATCTTCTCCATGACTACTTGAGCTGTCATCATGTCCCTCCAAGTTCGAGATATTGTGAGGTGTCCTCATCAATAATGTTCTCCATTATTTCTTCTTCAAGGTTTCTACTAAGTGGATCCATAGTTTCTAAAACAATAATATTATCTAGAGTAAGAGAGTAAACATTCAAGTGGACTTGGATTCATACACAAATATACATATTATTCATACAAAAATACACAAATAAATACACAAATGAAATTAAAACCCTAAGGATGCTTGATCATTTTAAATAAGTTCCGAGGGGTCCAAACCCTAATTCGAGAAATCCCGATGCATATGAGAGGGGCTAGCTACAAGTGGTCGGAGGTCAAGGCGCTGGAGAGCGACCTAGGGCGCGAGGTAGCGTGATGCGCCTACCTAAAACGGGCATTGTTCGAAGAGGAGGCCGAGGCAAGCATTATAGTGGCGCACCGCCAAGATGGTCACCGAGCGATGGCGTGACGGCAAACAACTTGGCATCGTATACAATGTGGAGGGATATCCTTTATAAATCGATCAAAATAAGCAAGAAAAACCACGGAGAACCTAAACTTGCCACCAAAGTCAATGAGCCAAGATCAGATGAGTCGAGCTCCACAACGACGCTTTCAAGAGGGTAACGACCAACGAGACCTATGGTAAGGGTTTTCACCCGAGCCTTGTGACGAAGAAGGTAGCAGACGGGCGCCCCAGAGACCTATGGTAAGGTTTTCCCTTCCGCCTGTTGTCCCCAAGATAGGCCCCTGCAGGGGAGAAGCCACGACGCCGCTAAAGAGCTGCCTGCCAGTCCACCTTCTAAGGCCACCACCGACATCCGCGAACTAGCCACCACTCCGACGACCAACGACACATCGCATCGCCAAGAGAGGGACGCTGCGTCATGCTGCTGCACACACACTCGCAACCCGAGAAGGACCATGCATACACCCCGACATCGCTGGCATACCGCGCGAAGCTCGCACCATGGCTACCACCGAGCTCGCATTACCTAGGCCGCCTCAGCCGAGAGGGGAGGCCGTCCCCGTACCGCGCCTGGCCATCCTCATCGCTCAAGGCCGCCCGCTTTAGACCAGGACCGTCGCCGCCATCGAAACTGCTGGGCGCCACCGCGAGCTCCACCGCCGCCTCCATGTATGTGCAAGGTGATCATCGGGACAACAACGCAAAAGGAAGGAAACAGAGGGGACCAGGAGGTCCGCTAGCTCACCACGAGCACGACGGTGGGGTTCTTGTAGGCGTCGGCGCTGCCGACGGCCGGTGGCATGGCGGTGGCGGCGGCCATGAGGGCGACGACGGCTCCGATCGAGTTGGCGGTGGCAGCCGACGCGGGCGCGACGGCGAGGTCGGACGGCGAGGGCGGACAGCCGGGCGGCTCTCGCTTTTCTCAAGGCCGGGTTCGATCGCTCGGGGAAGAAGGGGGAAGGAAGATTTATACTCCTCCTTTAACACCGGTTCGAGGCTAGAACCGTGTTAAAATCGTTACAGCATTTCTTTAACACCGGTTCCATCCACGAACCGTGTTAAAGGAGGGGGTGTAATGAACGAATAATGTTCTTTAACACCGGTTCGTGGTCGAACCGTGTTAAAGGGGCATTTATTTCATGCATTAAAGGGGTTGGGGCATTTATAATTCAAAAAATAGGATATGAAATTAGAAAATTCATATCTTATTCATTTCAACTCAGAAAAATATGAATAATATATCATAATTTTCAGAAAAATAATATATATCCATTCATGTAAAAACATTTTATATTTACTTTAGATGAAAATTTTCAAAATGATGAAAATTTTGATTATTCAATTCAAACAAAAATAAATTGTCAAATCCTAAAACATTGAACATAAGAAATATTAAGCATTTAAAAAGGAATCTAACCCTATTTTATTAGAGCAAATCATATTTTATTTTGTATTAACATTTTTGAATTGATTGGATATTTAAATGCCGTATCTTATGCTCGGAAAATGAAAAATGCCTTTTTGGTGCGATAAAAAGGAAAACTTCCTCTTGCAACATTGTTTGCCATGCCATGATGCACACGTATGCACAATATGGCCATATTATCACAAACTATGCCTTGATTCTAGCCATAACATTGGTCATTTGACGCGAAAGCCAAGAAACCTCGAATGAGATAGGTTATTTTGTGAAGGAGATAGAACTGGAATTAAAATACAGAATGCAACTAATAGTAAGTTACATAAAGCATGTCTAAAAATTAAGATACATAAAAGAAATGAAAATTAAGATACATGGCCAGATTAAGTATCAATCGGCCGAACTTGTTTCGGAATGTTGGAGTGATTCAGTCATGCTCCTGCCTACACTTGTAATACTCGCCAGCAGAAGTCGTCAGACTACCGCCATCATCGCTTGCTGTCGGGCCGTGAATTGAACCTTGAAGGCTGAGTACGCTGCAGTGGACTTGAGGGTAGCGACACGGGGTTAGAGTCGGCAGGTCATAGGCCATGACGCCTAGAGAGGCCGATCGCGCCACCATAGCCGACGGCCGCCCGCTGAAGTTCGGAGGAGGTGGGTCCCCTCCTGCTGCGAGCGCCTCTCACGCCGATCAACGAAGAAGGCTTCCCAAGTAGGGAAATAGTCTGGATGCCATCCGGGATTCCTCCGCTGCTCGGCAAGTGAGCTCAAGTAGTAGTGGTTCGTGATGGCCATCCGCGCCACACCTAGAGGGACAGAGGAACTGCACACCTCCGGATCTCAGATCCAAACCGACAGGGACACAAGAGTCTGACGGGCAGGGTTCGAGGCAAAGCGCCTCGCCTCCTCGGGGTTAGTGCACGGTGAAAGCCATGGGAAAGAGTGATGAGGTTGCGATATGAGTCTAGAGATGTGCAATGACAATGGAGGCCAACCCTACATATATATATAGTGAAGAATCAAGTGAAGAACTCGAGGAAGAATCAAGGGAAGAAAATGGCGGGAAGAAAATGGCGGAAAAAATGGCGGGAAGAAAAATGGAGGAAGAAATAGAAGGAAGAAAATGGAGGGAAGAAAAATGGATTTCAGATAGGCCAAAAGACTAATGATAGGGGTGAGTGTCGACATTATGTCGTATGGCGGTACCTTGTCCCGGATGGTGTCACCAACCGGACTAAAGATGAATTCTTAGTCCCTGGTGGAGACACCAACCGACTAAAGATGAATTTAGTCCCGGTTGGAGACACCAACCGACAAAACACGAAGTCAAGACTAATATTAGGGGTGAGTGTCGACATTATTTCGTAAGTGTCGACACTATGCCGAGCTGCTTGTACTATAAATAGGCATCCTTGTGAGTCCAAACCTCCACCAGCTTGAGGCATCTCCAAGATGGTTTTCGAGAGCAGGACACTACTACGGACAGTGGAGATGCCGAGCTCGAGCTCACCTGCGGCATCTCCGAGAAATCGTCATAGAGGCACTCCTAATATGTGAAATTAGTTAGCTCCTAGGTGTATTGATCTAGTTAGAGAAGTTACAAGCTGCAAGATGGTTTTCGAGAGCAGGACACCACTACGGGCCTTCGTGAAGATGCCGACGGAGCCTGGGCCTCCCAAGATCTCCAAGAAATCGGTCATAGAGGCACTCCCTAATATGTGAAATTAGTTAGCTCCTAGGTGTATTGATCTAGTTAGAGAAGTTACAAGTCGCAAGATGGTTTTCGAGAGCAGGACACCACTATGATTAGCCAGTGGAGATGCCGATGGAGCCTGGGCTTCCTAAGATCTCCAAGAAACTGGTCATAGAGGCACTAATATGTGACCGCTGCTTGGAGATCGATCTTAATGGTAAGCACGAATCGACAACTTCTTCTCATAGTCCCTCCACCCACAAAACAAGACTAACACTCAAGAAATTTATTAATATTAAAAATGAGACTACAAACCGTCCTATATATAGTCCCTCAATCCACAAACCGAAAGATATCCTTCGTCTACAAGCCACAAACCGCGAAAGACATGAACTAGAGTTACATAATATGAGCATGAACTTCGCATATGTCCTTCCTTATGATCGCCTGCACGTAACCATGGAGCATCTTCTTTACTTAACGGAATGCTTGGGCCATTTTCACTATGAAGGGCGGAATTTCATCAAACTTATTATAATCTTCTGACATGTCCATCTTGTCCTCGATTCCCACGATGTTTTTTTTCCCGAAGAACTATGTGACGCTTTGGCTCATCATATGATGTATTCGCTTGCATATTTTTTCTTTTTTGGTCCGGAGGACATGTCCTTCACATAGAAAACCTGAGCCACATCATTGGCTAGGACGAATGGTTCGCCTAAGTTCTTGTCTACCTTCATAAGATTGTTGAGATCCACCGCTGTCATCTGCATTTCTTGTCTACCTCAACCCCTCCTCGTGTTTGCTTGACCCATTTGCATCAAACAAGGGGACCTTAAAATTAGGTCCATAGTCAAGTTCCCATATCTCCTCTATGAACCCATAATACATGGTCTTTTGCCCATTGTCTTCACGCCGCATCGCGGACACCACTATTTTGGTTGGTGCTCTTTTATCTTGGCCTATCGTAAAATGTATTCCCATTTATCTCGCACTTTGAAAGTACATACACCAAGATGGTGTCCCGCCAACAAGTACAACCGATCCTCAACAAGGGTGTTATTCGTGAGAAGTCTTTGCGCAAAACCACCAAAACTCGCCATGTGTTCACTTATAATTCATTCATCGATCGCCTGTGTTTGAGGCGTATTAAATTCTTGTGTTCATTGATATACGGGGCAACCAAGATAGATATTTGTAAAACCGTGTAGTGTGCTTGATTGAGAGAATGCCCATCCCTACATATCATTGCTTTACATCCTAGGGTGCCTTTTCCACGTAGTCTACCCTCATGTCGTGATTCTGGAATACCAATAGCCTTAAGGTCAGGAATAAAATCAACACAGAACTCAATGACCTCCTCTGTTACATAGCCCTTGGAGATGCTTCCTTATGGCCTAGCACAGTTATGAACATATTTCTTTAAGACTCCCATGTACCTCTCAAAGGAGAACATATTGTGTAGAAATACAGGACCGAGAATGGCAATCTCTTCTACTAGGTGAACCAGGAGATGCGTCATAATATTGAAGAAGGATGGTGGGAACACCAACTCAAAGCTGACAAGACATTGGGCCACATCTGTCTGTAACCCTGGTAGGCTTTCGATCGACCTTCGAGATATTGCATTGAGGAATGCACATAGCTTCACAATGGGCACTCGAACATTTTCAGATAGAAGCCCTCAATGCAATTCCAAGCAATTGTGTCATAATCACGTGGCGCATGAGACTTTAGGTTTTGGAATTTTTCTCGCCATATTTATTATTCCCTTTATATTCGACGGAAGCAGACGGGACCTTGATACTTCTCAAACATTCAAAAAGATTTACTTCTACGCTTTGGTAAGAGCGTAATGGGCGTGAGTTAAGTGGCATCGCACCCTTCGCTCTCGTGATGCATAGGCTCTTCGTGGTCTTTCAGACGCTTCGGTCGCCATGCTTCCGGTGTATCTTTTGTCTTCCCATACACTCCTAGGAAGCCTAGCAGGTTCACGCAAACATTCTTCGCCACGTGCATCACGTCGATTGAAGAGCGGACCTCTAAGACTTTCCAATAGGGTAGGTCCCAAAATATAGATTGCTTCTTCCACATGGGCGCTGCGTCTCGACATCGTCATTCTAATGTATAGACTGCCATGACCTTTTCCAAAGATTACTTCTAGGTCCTTGACCATACCAAATACCTCACCCAGACGGAGGACAAAGCCTTCCCTCGGGTTCTCGCCAGACGTTTGAAATGCTTGCCTTTCTTTCTTCTTGGATGCAGTTCTAAGAAATCGATACCCTAGGTACACAACCTTCTTACATTTATCCAAATATACACTTTCGCCTCATCTAAACAAAGTGTGTGCATGCATTGTATCCCTTGTTTGTCTGCCGACATGTTACTAAGAGCAGCCAATCATTGATGGTTACGAAAGCAATGCTCGTAGGTCAAATGGCTCCCTTTGTGCTTATCCCACATACGCACACGGTTTGGCCCACAACCGTAAAAGTTCTTAAACTAATGGTCTTAGGTACACATCAATGTCATTGCCGGGTTGCCTCGGCCTTGGACGAGCACCGGCATCATAATGAACTTCCTCTTCATACACAACCAAGGAGGAAGGTTATAGATACATAGAGTCACTGTGCCGTGTCTGTGATCAGCTCCGCCACCAAAAGGATTCATGCCGTGCATTTAGACCAAACCTTAAGTTCCTTGCGCCACGCGAAGTCCGGGTACTTGCTCGACTTTTCCACCGTGACCCATCAGGGTGTCTCAACATCGCGTCTTTCTTACTTGTCTTCCATGTGCCATCGCAACAACTTGTCATGCTCTTTATTTCAAGAGACGTTTTAACCGTGGTATTATAGGAGCATACCACATAACCTTGGCAGAACCTTCTTCCTAGGGGCCTCACCTCAACATCGCCAGATCGCCCTCGTCGATCTTATATCATAGCAAGTGCATACCGAGCATGCACCCAAATTCTCGTATTTCACCGCGATAGAGGATGCAAATATTAATGCAGTATGTATCTTCTTGACGCCTAATCCTAGAGGGCGCATAACCTTCTTTGCTTGGTATGTACCGTCAGCAACTTATTATTTCTTGAAGAAGATTCTTCATTTTACCAACAACTTTGAAAATGCGTCACCACATCGTCTTCGCCTTCCATTGCAGCAAATCCAGTGGTACCTAGATTTTTGTGGCCATCTTCGCAAGTTGGATACAACAATGTTTTGTGATCCTTTAACATCCGCTCCACTTCTCCTTCTCCTTTTCGCCACATTCTTCCTTTGCATCAGAATGGCCCGACCAAGATCGCCATCGGGCCCATCCGCCCCTCTTGATCTTCATTATCTACCCCGCTAAAGATCATCATATTCGTGATACATATTATGATAGTTGTCATCATTCTCTTCTTCTTCGTTGTCTTCCATCACAACCCCTTTTCTCCGTGCTTGGTCCAACAATTATAGCTGGGCATGAAACCGGATCAAGCAGTGGGCGTGAATGGTTCGGTATTTGAGTAGTCTTTCTTGTTCGACAAAGGAACACACGGACAATACATAAAACCATTATGACCACGGTTTGCACTAGCCACAACGATGAAATTTTGAGGCCCGTAATGTACTGAAGTGCGCGGTCACCGTACATCCATTGCCGGTTCATCTGCGTTAATATGTAGTATATATCAAAATTAATAGGAGATGACCATTTATATATATAGTACATCAATGACACATGAAAGGATAGTTGCCGACCTCGACCGAGAAGGAAAGAGCAACGATAAAACTTATTTTGAGCTCTGGCATTACACAACACCTCTTGTGCATATGAAAACACAACTTGCACTCTTCACACCCTCTTGCTAGGCTCCAAAATGAGACAAAGGAAAAATGGAAGAGTGGGGTGTAATTTAGGTGTCTTATAGTTTCTTTAACACCGTTCAAGCCACGAACCGGTGTTAAAGAAACTTCTGGCCATCAGGTAGAGTCCTTTAACACCGGGTTTGTGCCACGAACCTGAAGCAAAGGAGGGCTTCTTTTTGCCGCACGGGCCACGCATAACCGGTGTTAAATCCCTTTTCTAGGATCAACAAAAAACCTCGTTTCCACTAGTGTGCCTATTTATATTGATTTGGTATTACAGATATTCATAACTTTTACGTATTCTTGGTCAAATTAAGAACACTGACTTTTATGTGAGTTTATATGCCACCTCCTTTTGGAACGAAGGGAGCATTAGTAAACTAAACAAAGCTTGCGTAGACTCTCTCGAAGTAGAAAGTACTTGAGTAGACATGATCTTAGCTCGATAAATTAGGATAATTAGCTATGATCAAAATGATTATTTTCAATCAATTTGAGCTCGATAATCATGCGACCTCGTCTCAAGAGATCATGTAGGCTTGATCTTAGTTTCAGTAGACTTCAGTGCTCAAACTTCTTAAATAACCCTAATTGCATCAGTGTATAATGTCATTTTGTCCATAGACGAGATAAAGGACCCACCATTTGGTAATAATACTTTTTGATATGGTGAAAAATGGTACTGATAATTTTTGACTAACCAATGTCATTTAGTGATTCATATGGTATTCTATAGAAAAAAAATTCAGTTATAGTTATAATTTTGAACAAATAACTTCAGGGTACAAATATGGTCTCCACACCATAGACCATATCCAAAAATATTACTTTTATGCGATAGTATCTCATTGTTATCGCCATATTTTGGCCAAAGAAGGAGATGGGCCGTGATCAAGATGGGCTTAGAAGATGCGTATATTCAACGTGTTGTTGGATCGGCCTAGTGCGTGGATTTGGGCTAAATTGCCCGTGTATCTTGTATCATAGTAGGTTTCGTTTCAGTTTAGGTTCCGTTTCAGTTTAGGTAAAGATAGAGTTGTAGAGTTATTCCAAAAGTAGAGAGTCTCCGGACTATAAATATGTACCTAAGGTTATCAAAGAAAGGAGGACAATCACGTTCACAACAAACACAATCTCGACGCATCGCCACCCCTTGTTTCTAGGGTTTCTTTCGGTAGTAATATGTCGCTAGATCGCATCTTGCGATCTAGGCGAGATCTTTACTTATGCTATTTGGTGTTACTCGATCAAGCCTTTTTGATGGCGAGTAACACTACTATCGAGATTTGTTGAGGCTAGCATCGATGCTTTTCCGTTATAATTGTTTATGCTACCTCTAAGTTACCTCGCTACCTTTGCACCTCTTCCCAAGTGCAAGGGTAGCATCTTGCTTAATCTTTATTTAGTTGATTCGATCCGTTATGGTTGTGCCTCGCTCACCAAGGTTTAGTTTGACATCTACGTAGTCAGGCCTTATAAACGGGTTGAACGATCCAAAGGGTACGTAAGGATGTGGTTTGCTAGTTTTAGAGAAGTTGTTCCGTAATTGACTTTACGCCGGTTGTTAGGCCTCCTCTAGGATTAGTTTTCTATCATCTTTGTATCTACTAGGCTTAATTACGTGTAGGACGCCCAGATTCGTGGTGAAAACATTAAACCGTCAGAGATCGATTTAACTTGTAATGATCAAGCAAAACCCCATGTTATCATAACAATCTAATGCGAACCATGGGATAATCGGCTCTAGGAGCCGATTCACGGAAACTCGAGCCGGTCACGGCTCGAATTTTACGATACTTGTTTACCATGCAGAAATCAATCGAGCAATCCTTCACCTTCGACCAGGTATAGGTCGTGGCACGCCTCGAACCAAGCCAGACGTGCCGGAGTTTTGCGGGCCGCGTTCGAGGGACCGTGGCCCACCAGTCGAGCCTCCCGGCTCTTCGTGTTGCTCGTCGCTGCTCACCGGTGAGTTTTGACAGGCAACACATTCTGGCACGCCCGGTGGGACGGTCAACAACATCTGCATCAACATCCGACGCTGAGATGGGGGACAGACCAGTCACTTACGACGATCTACCTGACGAGCACAAGGCCAAGTATGACGAGATCAAAGCTCTCTTCGAAGAAGACCTCATCGGCTCTTTCGAGAGGACCCGTAAGCATGGCATCAAGTGGAAGGGATTCTCGCCCGAGGGTGCTCTTGATGAGGTGGATCTGTCTGTTCCTTCAGAGGAGCGCACCAGAGCTCTGCGACAGGAAGTCAACTACATGGTGGCTCATTCTCTTCACCGCCATTTTGAGAGCCTGGTGAACGCTTTTGAGCGGATCGCAGTTCGCGTTGTTCAGGAGATCATGAAACATTAGTATTCTCCGACGGGGCCTGCTCTGGGGACTCACCAGGGAGAAAGACCGCTCCAGGACAGGCCACCACTGCCATTCGCACTTGCAGCTCCGGAGCCGCCAGGCAGCGTATGTCGCCTACAAGGTTGGAGGCGACCCAGCGATTGCCGCCTCTGTTTGAACCACCTAAAGAGATCCCACACGGATATGTGTGCACTTACGCGTCGGATCGCAATAACGACACGCACCAACCAGATTGCAGCCGCAGGGATTTCCGCGACAGGAGTTCCTGGAGCTGGGGTTTCAGTAGGCGTTCCTGGGGCAGCGATGCCCAGGGTGGACGCCGACAAGCAGTCATGGCTAGCCAAGTATGCCACTGGAACGACTCATGAGAATCTAGCCCTACAACACACATGAGCAAATCCGTACCATCCGAGAGAGACCGTTTGGCTTCGTGCAAAGAGAAGGACAATCGGCTATTCAAAGCCGTATCCCAATGAGTTTGATCTCGATCCGCGCCTCCCAAGTATCGGCTCGAGTTCTCAAGGTTCAGGATCGGAAGGATCGAGCTCGATCGAGCACGTGAGCCGATACACCGCACGGGGCGTGGTTTCAAAGATCGGATCACCGCGAAGGTTCTTCGCGCAATCGCCGACAAGACCAGCTTTTGGATGGTACACCGCTACCACCGATTCAATTCAGACTGAAACAATCGAAGACCAGCCCACACTCAAGATCACCGTGAGGCTACCGAGGCCGGCATTGCGACTGGCGCAGTACGGCGGGAGAAACCGTGGCGAGTATATCCAGCCAGACCGCTAAGAACTGATGTTACTCACTGCTTAATCGAGAAAGAAGCGGTCGAGCTAGCAAGGTTGGGTCTCAACACCCATCAAGGACCTGGCTTTCCAGGTAGAGTACAACTCGTTGGCGCACATGGCCCAGAAGCTGACAATGTATGAACAGCGCCACCCTGAGTTGTACCAAGACAAATTCAAACGTCCGATAGGCCTGGTCGATGCAGAAGAAGATGATCCTACACAAGACCAGGAAGTGGCCGTAGCCGAGTGGGCTCGAGGGGCAGATCCTGTATCCTGCAAATGGGTGAAACAGCAAGGGCCTGCAAAAGGGTTCGACTTCGATGTGAGCAAAGCCGAGCAGATATTCGATTTACTGCTAAAAGAGAAGCAAAAGGTTACCCAAGGCCACAAAATCCCTACGGCTCAGAAATGCACGGAGACCATCTCGCAAGTGGCATCATTCGCTCACCCACACCACCAATGATTGCAAAGAGCTACGTCGCCAAATCCAAACGGCGATAGAACAAGGCCGTCTGATCCTTGGGCAGTTCGCCATGAAAGTGGACACAAACCCATTTCCCGGCGTCAACATGGTAGAACTCGAGCGCTCGAGGCGCCACCGGATTTCGCTCGTTCGTTAATATGGTCCGGGTACCACCATGACACGACAAGGAGGAAGGTGGTCGCTCTCGGGGCAAAGAAAGAGAGGAGGCTAGTCCACGCGACCGCCCACCACAATGACAAAGCGGTACTTAATGAGGAACAAGTGAGGAGAGTGCGATATCGAAGCCACATTCCACGCATCTCCTTAACAAGTATGAGCGCCAAGATGACCAACGCCGCCGTGGCAGACGACGAAAGATATGAGCACCTTGCTAGGGGACCGTCAAAAGAAAAGGAAGGCGCAGACAAACATTGGGATTGTCCTTTCTTCAAGTATTGCTGGGATGCGGGAATGAGCCGATTGCCTACAGTCGACAACTGCCCGGAATGTGGTCAGCCGAGGGAGGACGCGGAGCCAGTTTCGGTGTTCCAACGTCTAGGGCCTCTCCCACCGCAGAGCCGTTACAGGGAGTCCACTCGAGCAAACGTCCTCGCGAAGCCAAGGGATGACAAAGAAGAAGACAGATATCACCGTCCAAGGTGGTGTCCCGACGGACTCAGACACCCAAAAGCGCAGAAAAGCGTGCTACGTAACTTGGAGGAAGCCGAGCTCAGATCTCCACGCTTTAAAGAAAGCGCCTGATCCGGCCAAAGTGAGGCAGACTTTGGAAACGGAAGATCGCCGGAAGGAAGGAGTGGCGCATAAACGGTAAAAGCCGATGCAAAGACATCGGCCGCACAAACATGGTGTTCATACTTGCCGTAATTCTGCGCACCAAGAACCAATGAGCTACCGGTGGCACAGTTCGACTGCGGCCCACAGCCGGTTATCTTCGAGAATCCACGTGAGAAGGGTTACAAACATCTGAAAGCCCTGTACCTACGGGGTTACATCAACGGGCAACTGTCGAAGATGTTGGTGGACACCGAGCAATCAATATCATGCCATACTCCATGCTACGGCGCTTTGGGACGCCCACGCAGATTTGATCGTAACCAACGCCACGTTAAGCGACTTCAACGGTCGACTTGAAACGCAAGGCGTCTCGAACGTGATCGACCGTGGGCGTAAAACCATCCCCACGCCATTCTTCGTGGACAGCAAAAGCACTTACACCGCCTTGCTAGGAAGGGATTGGATTCACGCTAATTGCTGCATTCCGCCCACATGCACTAGTGCCCGATCCAAAGGGACGGAGATGAAGTGGAGGTCATCCACGCAGATGATTCTATCGAGATCTCCATAGCTGGCATGAACGCCCGGGAAGCGAAGACCAAGAGCCGATCTCCGAATCGCCTAGACGGCCGTGAGCGATTGAAGCTACAAAAACGGGTGAGGCTGGTCTTATCCATCGCCTTACAGAGTAGAAAAGCCCACGATCATCAGGGTACGGCCGATCCTCGCGATCGCCACAAAAAATAAAAAGCGATGATCGCATCGACAAGCATCATGTAGTCGTAGAGAGATGCTCGCCACCGTAAAACAATAAGGTGTAAACCGCCCTTGACTAATGCAAGCAAAGGGGCGATTCAAGCAATCGCCCAAATTATTTTTGTTATCCTCACCTACCGCTTGCCCCGTGTTTAGCATCGATTTGACAGTGACGGAAGCTAGGGTATGGGTTCACATCCGATGAACTAGAAGAAATCGACATTGGTCCCGGGATAAGCCACCAACATTTATCAAGAAGTTAGATCCGAGTATGCGGGCCCTATGATAGCCATGTTGAAAAAATATCCGCATCACTTCGGACTACAGTAAATGCCAGGTTAGACAGAGCATCATTGAGCATCGACTCGCAAAAGGATTTCGCCATTTCAGAATGAGCACGACGATGAAGGCCGAAATTCGAAGAAGTCAAGATGGAGGTCGAGAAAATGTTGATGACCAAGTTGATCAGCCATGCGGTATGCCGAGTGGATTTCTAGTATCGTACTGTAGAAGAAGGATGGCCGTTGGCGTGTGGCCATAGATTTTCGGATCTCAACAGAGCTACCCCAAAGGATGAGTATCCGATCGGTGGCGTAAACATTAATCAATGCAGCAATGGTCATAAGATTTTGAGCTTCATGGACGACAATGCGGTTACAACCAGATCTTTATGGCTCGAAGACATACACAAGACCGCATTCGAGTCCTGTGGTCGGTGGGGTTATTTGAATATGTAGTCATGACGTTTGGACTGAAAAATGCGGTAGCCACGTGCCAAAGGGCCATGAATTATATTTTCCATGATCGATCGACAAACTAGTGGAGATTTACATCGACGTGGTGGTCAAGTCTGCTTCAAAGACGGACACCGGACGATCTGCAAGCGTCTGGACCGAACAAGAAAATTCGGCTACGGATGAATCCAAAGAAGTGTGACTTGGGGGTGGCGGTCAGTTCTTGGGTTTTGGTCCATGAACTCGAATTGAAATCGGCGAAAAGTCGGGAGGCGGTCACGAACAATGAAGCCACCCACCACGAAGAAAGAACTGCGGTCCCTCATCGGCAAGATCAACTTCGGAAGATTCATCTCTAACCTCGGGAAGGATAGAGCCGTTCATGGGACTAGTAAAATCAAATCGACGAGGAATTCGGCGGGGCGAACAACAACGAGCCTTGACGAGATCAAAGAATATCGACAAAGCCGCCAGTGTTAGTTCCACCGCACGACAGCCGTTCTACATTTACTTGTCGATGGTGACACGCCCATCGCCTGTGGTGGTGCAAGTTTATGATGGCTGAGCGAGTCGTCTTTTACATAAGCGGAAGGATCCGGACGCAGACAAGGTACCCGATATCGATAAGTTGTGCCTCTGCTGTTTTCACCGCACAAGCTGCGCCATATTTTGCTATCGGAGAGATCGTCATCATATGCAAGTCGACGTCATAAAGCACATCTTTGTCGGCTCCTATGTTGAAAGGCCGGGGCAAATGGATGTTTGCATTATCGAGTTTGACATCCGGTATCAACCCGCGAAAGCGATTAAGGGAGCGTTAGCCGATCTTATCTGAAAGGATCAACACTAATATAGCAAAGACTACTGATCCGGCGTGGGCTATGTTTTTGATGGATCGGTTTGTGACAATGGGAGCGGCATCGGCATGCTACTCGTACGCCCGGGGCAACATTCTATTTCTCCATCAGTTATCTCCCCTCGCACCAACAACGTCGCGAGTATGAGGCGTCATGGGAATGGAATTGCTCATCAAGGCGAGCGTATAAAGGAAATTTTGGGGACTCCAAGTTGGTGATTTCCCAGCTCACGGAGGACTACAAGTGCGAGGCGAGTCCCTCTTCCCATTATGGCTGCCTTCCGCCAGCTGATGGCGCAATTCGGTACATAAACTTCACTTGGATCCCACGATCGCGAATACCGAGGCGACGATCTTGCGCAGATGGCTTCAGCTACAAGGGCGTTGCGAAGGAGCCGATGTTCGGTACAGTTCACGGAAGCAGACGATCGAGAGCCGATATCTTCAATTACTTGAAGGATTCGCTCGGGGCACCTAAACGGATAAGATACAAGGCCATGAAGTACGTGCTTATTGGGGATGACATGTTTCTGAGGACTGGAAGGATATTGCTCAAATGCAGGGACAGCGAGGCCAATCGGCTCCTACGAGGTACGAAGGCGCTGTGGAACTCACCAATCAGCTCATAAGATGAAATGGTTGATCAAAGTGATCGGGTTTTATTGGCCCACCATGCTTGAGGACTTTCAAGTACTACAAAGGGTGTCAAGCATGCGAAATTTGGGAAAATTCAGATGGTACCACGTCGAGAATGAACCCCATCATCAAGCCTTGGCCATTCGAGGTTGGGGCATGGACATGATCGGCAAAATCAATCCTCCATCAAGCAAAGGCCACATGTGGATTTTGGCCATCACCGACTACTTCACTAAATGGGTGGAGGCTGTCCCGATGAAGTCGATAAACTCAAGGATGTTGTCAATTTTGTGAAAGAATATGTCATCCATAGATTCGGGATTCCCCAAACTATCACGACCGATGGAGGTTCGGTCTTCATTTCTCACGAGTTTAGAAAGTTACGTGAGGACACGGGATCAAGTGATTAGATCATCTCCATACTATGCTCAAGCAAATGGGCAAGTGAAGCATCCAACGAGCCTCATCAAACCGATCAAGAGAAAATCGATGAGCACCCTAGGCGTTAGCACGAGGTTTTGTCGAGGCGTTATGGGCTTATCGCATGTCATGCCATGGAGCAATAAAAACCTCGCCATACCATCTAGTATATGGACAAGAAGCCGTACTACCACAGGAAAATTACTTTGGATCGAGACGCGTCACTTTTCGTGACGATCTAACAACGAAGAATACAGCCACGATGAGTGACAGTGTGGAGGATTTAACCGAGCTCGAGCTATGGTCACCGGAGAAAATCAAAGAGAACAAGGCCAAGGTAGCTCGTGCATATAACAAGAAAGTGAGGCCAAAGGAGTTCCACGTTGGTGATCTAGTATGGGAAGTCGTGTTGCCATTGGGGCTAAGGATGCAACATATGGTAAATGGTCTCCAAATTGGCACGGGCCGTCAGGTCGATCAAGTTTTAAGAGGAAAGCATACATGCTCGGCAAAGTGGGCGTAAAATTCGATGGCGGTCAACGGCCAACATCTCAAGAAATATTTCCCAAGCATGTGGGATGGGCGATAAAATGTGGAGGCCGATACATGAAATCGGCGAACAAAAGAAAAAAATATAGCCGATGCACGGTCATCGACTCTAGAGGTTCACACGTTACAAGCAGATGCGGTTTACATACGAGCTCATCAAGAAATGCCGCGAAGGCGTGGAGGCGTCGGACGGACACGATCCACCTCGGCGATCTCGGCCGTCATCTTCATCCTTACCCATCGCTAGTGCTTGCTGTCGCACGTATGTTTGCCGATCGGTCTTGATTGAGCTTTGAGGCCTTCCTCGTCTTGGGAACGGGCGATGGGTTCTTCCTTGTCGCGGATGAGCTGTTTAGTCACCGGACCTTCTCCTCAAGATCTTCCATCCTTTTCAAGGATGCGAGCTCGGCGTACCTTGACGGAGGTGTCGGTTTAGCATCCGACGCCTTTTCTCGTTAAGCTGGCGACATCATGCGCAATATCGGCTTTCGGAAGTTGGGCGTGGCAGATTGATCCTTTCACGAGCTAACTTCACCCGTGGCCTGAAGAAGGACGGTTGCAACCGACCAAAGCTTCACTTGCAATGCTCTTTGGAAGATGGTCCTGATTTCGCAAGAACGCTCTTCACTTCCTCAGAACCCTCGATCAACTCCTCGACCGGGGAGGACAGCAAGGTTTTAAGACGCTGGAATTGAGGTAGAGCAACCCTGGCTTGTGGTTCAGCGTGGGCACCAGAGGGAGTTGGTTCGATGGATTCAGGGTCGAACGACAGCCAACCTGAAAGATCACAACTCTGGCAGCCAGAAAAGCGTCAGTATGCATCCAAACGTGTAAGGATGAGCCGAAAGAACCTAAACGTACCTCTCCTAAGATCGAGGGGATAGCCGATGAGGAGACCATCGGTTTGTGTGTGGTTGCTGGAGGCTTGGCCAGAGTAGTAGCCGTTTCATCTGCACCTTCGGGGATTCCCAGATCCGGCGTCAGCACTGCCCCGGCTTTCCCACTGGAAATGTCAGGCGTCTGCATGAAAGGTGTTCTTAGCCGGTGTAAATAACGATAAATCGGCAGACAAAAAAGGGTGGTGATTTTCGAAACCTCCTGACTCGACGAAGAAGCTTGTAGTCCTTTGCAAGTTCTCTTGGGACCCATGATTGGCCCTTCTCGATCGACGCCGGGGCGCAGGTTCGAGCCGACCTTTTCCTAGAATCCGATGGTGGTGAATCTGGCTGGTTCGTGTGATGGTCCTCTCGAATCCGTTGGGCCTAGTTCTCCTCGATTGGTGGGTATCCTCACGGAGGTGTCTTGACGGAAGCTTTGAAGGAGGAGAATCGAATCGCGAGCATGTGCAAGAATGGAAGAATGACCAGATCGACCAAGGCCTGAATTAGCTTACATGCGAGTTTGCGGAGAAGGGCTCGCGCCTCAAAGTCTTCCTAGCTACCTTCCTCACCATCGTTCGGTTTTAGTCGAACTCGAGGCGGTGACTTAGAGTTTGGTTTCTTGGAAGCCGATTGTGGGGTTATCGGTACTTCGCATTATGACCTTTTTCAGGTAGCGAGTCTTTGCAGAAAAGAACCACGGAGCTGGTGGGAAGAACTTGAAGGGGAGCCATCAGTCGTGGGCTCGGCCATCTTGTTCTTTGCAAAGAGGAAGAGTGGATTAATAAAAGGATCAATTGCAGTCGCATCAAGAAAATTTGCAAGTAGTGGTACCGTCCACGGGGATGTCATAGTCGACATCAAGTTTCAAAGCGGTCCCAGCTCTCCGAAGACGTGAGTCTTCCACATCGACCACCAGTCTTCAAAGCCATCGGTTGATGAGGCAAAGGTGAGGTCGTTGGGAATTGGGATGGTCGAGCATCAAAGAAGGAATAACACCTTTGGTGGTGAGAGGATCGTGCGGATCGGCTCTGCTCCGTAAGGTGATGGAGAAAGAAGTGGGGAGCTACTTGTCCAAGGTCAATTGGCGAGCCACTACGGGTGGTAGAATTCATACCAGGTTTGATTATTACATTGGACGACTCATGCTGGAAGGAAAGCAGGACGAATCACGGTGGAAAAGAGCTCGAAAGTCTTTGGTATCATCGGCAAAATTATCCACTGAAGGAGAGTGGATTTTCAAAGTGTTCGATTCCTCCATGTAAGGGAAGAAGGTAGGGTTGTCCAGCCTTGGAAGAAAATGCTGAACCACTTATACGCCTCTGAGAGGCCAGTTTCACTGGCGATCGATACAAAGCTTGGCCGCCATTTGGTGCATCGGATCTGCTTCCTTTTACATCTGGAAAGGTGCGGCTCGCCAAAAGGGAAGTTTGGGATGTGATTTTGGAAATACAGTGAGCCCATAGCTGAATAAACCACCAAGGACCACTGTTTTAACTGCTATGCGAGAACAAATTTGCAGACATCAATTGGAGGTATCGATAGACTTCTCCAAGAAACAATTTCCGAGGCCAAGTTGAGTACCTTTGGCCGTTCATGGGCTAAGGAGAGATAGTTTTGGTTGGAGCAAGGAAGGGCCAGAAGATGAAATGCTCTAGCGAAGTTGAGAAAGGTCAGATGTTCTTTCTCTCAAAGCAGGCCCTTTGTTTTCATATGGCGTTGAGATAAGCACCCCAACTACGATCTGTTTTGGAAGACAGTTTGTAGGGGCGTGGTCGCTTTGAAAGCGAGAGGATGGGTGATGTAACATCCGGACCGGTGATCATCACCACGTCTAGCAAGGTTGGTGACATAGGGCCATGGCCGAACGTAGCGATTCGAGCATCGGACCGAAATAGCCGATGGTTTTGAGAAGATTCTCGTGTTTCTCAAGAGGAGACAACGATAGATTCAAGGCATCGGCTATTCCCAAAGTTTCCCATTGGGATTGGTAAGCTCGCTACCCTCTTGAACCAAGAAACCCAATGTTCGGGGATTAGGCCAGCTGCAAGCTCGGCCCAAGAGTTCAGATCTAGGTCTTGGCTTACGAAGGGATTCTATTTGCTTCAAGAAATCGGATGGGCAAGACTAGAATCATGCGAGGCCAAGACAGAGAGAATTTGGGAGAGAAGGATGCGGCGTGAATGTCCGAAACCTAGAAAGTTTAATGGTGGAATAAAGGCATTAATTCGTGTTCGCCATTAAGTTCTAACATTGCTCGTGACCGCGAGGGTAGGCGTACCTTGAGACGGAGACCTCTGGATTGGTGTTGGACGATTCGCCATCCGGTTTGCGGAGATGGATCTATGCTGATTGAGGATTGAGGGTTCTTGTTCTTTGAGCTCGATCGTCGGTGGGCGGTTGGGGATCTAGGTCGCCCTTTTTGAAGAGAGTCACAAAGTTACCGCTTGAAACTAAGAAGTGGCCGTTTAGGTTTGCCTAAGTATGCTCGAAGTTTGACCTTGTCAACGATTTGGGAAAGCCGATGTGCATCGGCTCTTTGAGTTATAGCTTGGTTGATCGTGAGAACGTAACAAGGTGAAAGCCGATGCGTTGCTATCGGCTCCGGAGTATCGACTTATTTTTGTTATCGGCAAAATCGAGGCGAACAAGGCAATCTTGGAAAATAGATTTTCATTCATTCAAAAGATGATTGCTTACAAAGGACGATCGATTACAAAGGAGCTTATTGCTACTACTACTACTACTATTGGTTCCTAATCTAGGCCGAGGTCGTCGTCATCATCGCCGCCGTCTTGTGCGCTATCTTCGCTACGTCGTCATCTTCTTCTTCTTTGAAGAAGCCAGCAGGGGCCTCCTCGTCCTCGTCGTCGTTGGTGTCTTTGCTGGACCCGGTGCGGAAGTACTTCACCGGTGGTACTCTCGAGGAGGTGTCCTCCTCCTCCTCTCTTCGGAGGAGTCGACGCCGTCCCGTGACATGGCGTCGTCGGTCTTTCGCCTCAGCTTCCCCATCGCAGAAGAAGCGCAGTCTTCTTCGTCGTCGATCAGGACGTCGTCCTCCGACCAAATGGCGAAGTCTCAACCCTCTCGCCCCACCATTGTGGGGCAAGAGTGTTGTACGCCGCCATCGGCGGGTGCTCGGCGGCTCTCGATCACCGATCTTTGTTGGGCGTGGGGGCGGGCCGGGAAGCGAGAGGAGGCCATGGCGAAAGAGGGTTTTTCGGCGGAGGAAGAAGGGTTTCGCTCTTGAAGAAGATGGGGACTGAACTGCTCGCAGAATTTAAATAAGGGAATAGTGGAGAGACGGTTCAATGCCATAGCGGTTTCCCAGTTGTCGCCAAAATCGTCAAATCATGCACTGCGGAGGAGTTGAGAAGACAGGGCATCATGATGAAGGGGTAGCGTGACGATCCTGTTCTGCCACGCATTCTGTCAACGCGCAACCCAATACAAAAAAAAACAGATTGGTTTTGGAATTATTATTGCCAAAACCAGGGGGGCATGTGTTATCGCCATATTTTGGCCAAAGAAGGAGATGGGCCGTGATCAAGATGGGCTTAGAAGATGCGTATATTCAACGTGTTGTTGGATCGGCCTAGTGCGTGGATTTGGGCTAAATTGCCCGTGTATCTTGTATCATAGTAGGTTTCGTTTCAGTTTAGGTTCCGTTTCAGTTTAGGTAAAGATAGAGTTGTAGAGTTATTCCAAAAGTAGAGAGTCTCCGGACTATAAATATGTACCTAAGGTTATCAAAGAAAGGAGGACAATCACGTTCACAAACACAATCTCGGCGCGCCACCCTTGTTTCTAGGGTTTCTTTCGGTAAGTGTCATGCTGCCTAGATCGCATCTTGCGATCTAGGCGATATCTTCTATCGTTATTTGGTGTTACTCGTACGGAAGCCTTTTTGATGGCGAGTAACACTACTATCGTAGATTTGTTGAGGCTAGCATCAGTGCTTTTCCGTTATAATTGTTTATGCTACCTCTAAGTTACCTCGCTACCTTTGCACCTCTTCCCAAGTGCAAGGGTAGCATCTTGCTTAATCTTTATTTAGTTGATTCGATCTGTTATGGTTGTGCCCTGCTCACCAAGGTTTAGTTTGACATCTACGTAGTCAGGCCTTATAAACGGGTTGAACGATCCAGTGGTACGTAAGGATGTGGTTTGCTAGTTTTAGAGAAGTTGTTCCGGTAATTGACTTTACGTCGGTTGTTAGGCCTCCTCTAGGATTAGTTTTCTATCATCTTTTGTATCTACTAGGCTCAATTACGTGTAGGACGTTCCAGTTACGTGGTGAAAACATTAAACTGTCGTAGATCGATTTAACTTGTAATGATCAAGCAAAACCCCATGTTATCATAACAATCTAATGCAGAACCATGGGATAATCGGCTCTAGGAGCCGATTCACAGGGAAACCTGGGAGCCGGTCACGGCTCGAATTTTACGTATACTTGTTTATCATGCAGAAATCAATCGAGCAATCTTCACCTTCCACGGTATAGGTCGTGGCACGCCTCGAACCAAGCCGCCGTGGCGTGTCGGAGTTTTGCGGCTGCCCGAGGGACCAGGCCCACCATTAGAGCCTCCGGAGCCTCTTCGTGTTGCTCGTCGCTGCTCGCCGGTGAGTTTTGACAGGCAACACTCATATGGTATATTGGATAGCTATTTTTTTATACTCCTTCCGTCTCAAACTAGATGTCTTAGATTTTTCAAAATTTGGATAAATTTATATACGAAATATTGTCTAGATTCATCCAGATTTTAACAAATTTAAGACATCTATTTTAAGACGAACATAGTAGAACTAACTGGATTTCAAGATTGGCTTCATAGAATGCAGCAACCGGCATGCTTAAGTTGGCACAAAGCTTAGATGCGTCATGTTATATGTGCTTTCGCCAACGATTTAGTGCAACATGCCAATAGCGGAAAGAATAGTATCTTGACTATTTCATTCGTACTCTCAATCGAATAAGTCAAAGTGATTTTACCATGGAAAATGATGGTATCCCCCCCGGGGATCCATCGTCCAAATCCGGATCCCACGCGATTCATGCGCTGGTCCACTTCTTCCTTATCCCTTCTCGTGCAATCCTCTCGCGCAATTTTCACGGAAATTCTAGCGACCTCCGCCTCCTCCCTAGTGACCTCCGCCTCTGCCCGGCGACGTCCGCCTCCGTCTCCGACAACCTCCGCCCTGGCATCCTCCGCCTCCGTCTCCGGCAACCTCCGCCCTGGCATCCTCCGCCTCCGTCTCCGGCAACCTCCGCCCTGGCATCCTCCGCCTCCGTCTCCGGCAACCTTCGCCCCGACGACCTCAGCTTCCATCTCCAGCGACCTCTGCCCCGGCAACCTTCGTCTCTGGCGACCTCTGCCCCGCCGCCGCACGCCTCCTCCTCTGCCACGAGCCTCCTCTGCCGTGCCGTCCTCCGTTCCCGTGCAGTCCTCCGTCCATCGGGACCTCTCCCCTTGAGCGGTACTACTCAATGAACATTATTTATGGTTTTGTTTGTCCTATTCCCTCCATCCACTTCTAGCTTTTATCTAAGTCAAATTTTATCAAATTTGACCAACTTTATAAATAAATATTATAACATATATTACATCAAATTAAATATTATGAAACTAAATTTAAAAACATATCTACTAGTACCAATTTAGAGTCATAAATATTGCTATATTTTTTTATAAAGTTAGTCAAATTTTACTAACTTTAACTAGGAAAATCCTAGAACTACACTTATTCGTGGACGGAGGGAGTGAGTACGTGCCTAATTAGGCATTCACTACCTCCATGTATCTAGTAACGAACATGATATATTCATGTAAATTCTTTATCATGCCACAATCTGCTACAATTTCGCAACGAGAAACACTATTGTTCACGATATGATTTGAGTAGTACGCGTCGTCGTCTCGAGATCTCTAGACCCCATGTATCATTGAGCTTTGCTCATGTTGTCCATAAACTCCACCAGCCGTGGGCGTAGAAGGAAAAGAACGGGATAAGTGAGTGCCTACCCAATCGGGACGAAAGTCAATAGTGTAGTGATCTTCATCCTGTTAGGGATGCAAGCTGCACATCGTCATAACAAATTGTTGTGATTCGTATAAATTATTCAGCAAGGAAAACATAGCGGCACACAAGTCGCACGCATCGGTCCCGTTCGAATTGAATTATATATTGCTAGGATGGAATGTGGCTAGGGGCTATGTTGATCAGATCGGAGCGAAAAAGGACGTGTGGACAATCAGTCGATCCAGCTGAAGTTGGTCGAGCGCGAAGACTTAGAGAGAGAGAGAGCATGAGAAGCAAGGACATGGGGCGACTCAGGCGTGACAGCGAGTCCCACGGTACGCCATATTCGATGTAGCAACAAATATGATCACACGGTACACAACCTTGCAAGCGCACACGCACCATGCTCTTTCGCACGCGCTGCATCGCACCACAAATCCCGCACTCGTCTAGTCGATAACCCTAATAACCCATCGATCTGCCCCGTGAATCCCGAGAGCGCACGCTGCGACGCGCAAAACTACAGGGAGAAAGGCTTGGGATGCTTTCCTAAGAACCCGGGATATGAACACCTAAGCTCGCACTCTCGCACAAGCTACGACTCTATCATCTTGGGTCATTATGAATTCATAAGCTCTGGCACGTTTGCATTTGTATTCCCATAGTTGTTAGGCAACAAAGTCACATTAATATTCCCTAAACAATTTCTCAATAAGAAAATTTCGTCAAACCTAGAATTCTCATGTAATAGTCTTCTTGATAAGTGGTACTCAATGAACATTATTTATGCTGTTCATACGTGCCTAATTATGCATTTCCTACCTCCATGTTCATGTATCATGTATAGTAATGGACGTGATACACATGCATCGAAAGTCTTATCATGTCACTATCTGCTAGTGTACGGTTTTGCAACGAAAATCACTATACTTTGTGATATGATTTGAGTAGTACGCGTCGTCCTCCTTAGAATTTCTAGGCCCCATGTACCGCTGAACTTGGTTGAAGTTGTCCATGAAACTCTACCTGCCATGATGGCCGTCGAAGGAGAAGAAGAGGATGAGCGAGTGCCTAGGCGCAAAGGTGAATACGTCTTGTGGGGTTGCCATAAAAGGACAATTCAAGCGAGTTTGCATTTTGATGTGACTTACGTCAGCTCAGAGCTAAAAAGGACGTGTGGACAATGGATCGATACAACCGAAGTTTGGCGAGCACGAAGACTCGGAGAGAGGAGCAAACCCTAGAGGGGGCCGTGAGAAGCAAGGACATGGGGCGACTCAGAGCATCCGAGCGGTGAGGAGCAAATGGGACATCCGATTTTATCCATTTGGGATGTGTTCGAGATGTATTGTTCTCCTCTGTCCAGGGGTGTGCCCAACAGGGAGCAATTTTTTCCCTAAAGTATTTATTTTAAAAAAAATTTATATAGGTCATAAGCTTCGCCCACTTGTGTAGGATGGCCGCCTGCAGCTCCGCACTACGTGACACCGGCAAAATCGGGACGTCTGGGCGCTAGGGCAGAAGGGACGTCGAATAGTTCGTCTCGTACAAGGCACGCGCCTCCCACTCGTGAAGCCATCGTCGAGTGGTGTACATGACGGTGGGTGTGTGGTGGGCGGGGTGCAGAGTGGGGAGGGGGGATGCGGGGAGCTGAGCGGGGGACATGGTGAATTGTGAAGGAGGGAGATTGCGCACCCTCTTATGAAGGCCGATCATTAATGGAAAGCGCAGGAGGCCAGTAGAAGCATCGGCGGCGATGTAGTGTTCTCCGGACGCGGTCAACGAGGAGAAGCGGCCACAACGGGACCATCGAGGAAGCAGTTAGACGGCCGGCGCAGGTGTTTCAGCGGCTACCATTAATGAAAAGCGCATGAGGCTGGTCCAAAGTCGCGGACATGCACGAGCGCAAATGCTGCCTCGATTTAGACCGCGAATACGACGGTCTAGGGTTTGCGGACGGTTTGCGTCCCCGTTGGAAGGGAGCTCGTTTTTAGATCTTATTGTAAGAGTTGAAGACAGATAAAGGGCATTTGAGGGGGCACTCAGGCGCCGTGGCGGCGAGTCGTCCAATGCACCGACGAATACGATGACACACGGTACCCAGGCTTGAACGGACGCTCCACGCTCTTTGGCACCTAGGGAGAAGGCACGCGCTGCGTCGCACCACAAATGTCGCCTCCGTCCAGCCGATAACCCCGATGATGAATGACCCATCGATGTGCTGCCCCGTGAATCCCGAGAGCGCGCACGCCGCGCACGCGCAAGCAAAACTACGGGGAGAAAGGCCTGGGACGCTCCACCCCCCAGCCCCCAGCCAGCCCGCATAGATTGTGTCAGTCACCCCCCGCAGCGCACATCGCCTTCCCTTAAAAAAACTTCGTTCGCCTCCGGGCGGAGCTTTCGAAGCTCCCAACCCCTCCCTCGGCCCCACCCCCGCTCCCTCCCTCCCTCCCTCGCAACCATCACCACCGCCCACAGTTCCTACCGCCGCCGCCTCTATATCCCCCCACCACCCCTCCCTCGCATGCCACGCTCGCCCCCACCGCCGCCTCCTCCTCCTCACCGACCGCATCCCCCTGCCCGCCACTGATTATCCCCACACTGCTACTACCATCCCTCCGCGGGGCCGCCGCCGCCACAGCGAGATCTCCGGCTGCCCGCGCCATGGTCGCCGCCTCCGGCATCGCGCCGCCGCGGGCCGCGGCCGCCCTCCCCAGCACGCGCGCGCGCGCCGGGCACCGGGTCGGCTTCCTCCGATCCCAGCCGCAGCTGCCCGCCGCCTCGGCCAAGCTCCGCTGCTGCGCCTCCGCCACCAACGACAGCGTGCCGGCCGCCCCGAAGCCTCGACTCCCAAGGTAACGCCACTGGCACCACTCACCTACCTTACTGCCTGCAATGGCGAGGCCGACGCGCCGAGATGCGATTGCCTCTCCTGCCAAGTTGGGGATCGTTTAGGAAGTATACTCGCGCGTCAGAGGCGCCATTTCTCCTGCGGTTCCTTTACCGAGGATCTTCACTCCTCATTGCCTGATTGATTCTCAGGTGGTTTTCTGGGGATGCTGCTGCGATTTCAGTTCATTTCGCTCGGGTTTTTTTGGTTTAAATCATGAGTAATTGCTCTAAATAGTTTGGGTTGTTTTTTTGTTTAAATCTGGAGTTAGTTCATGTGATTTGGTCATCTTTCAGTAGGAGATTTAGCTTTGCCCGTGGCAGTTTCGTATTTATTACGCTTGCTCGGATGGTTGGCTCTAACTGCAAAGGTGCTTCTGCTTGTTGACTTGCTTTTCAGTACTACTACGGGTTTATACGGCGTTTTAAGACCGAAAAAATGCAGCAGTTCATTGTAGTCAGATCAGGCTGTCATCACATGTTCAGAAGCTTCGCTACTGCGAGTGATGCCAATTTGCCTCGGATTACTAGTGTTACTGCGTGTCACCTGAATAGGCAGCACTAGCTCCTGCTTTGTATGAACATGGATGGGAATATTGCCATGCTTGCTCATAAATGCGCTGGCAGATGATGCCATTTTTGTTGCTCACTGTGTGCTGTAGGCAACCGCACAATGCTATTGCTTGTGTTGATCCAACTGTAGTGATGGGGTCGAATTATTGATCTACAATTATTGAGTTTTCAAGAGGATTTACAGTTACAGGAAATGTCTTGACGTTAATGAGAAACTGCAGGGTCGTTGGTTTGGGCTCAAAGCTCATTGGATGCGGATCGGCAACTCCATCACTTACCATTTCAAATGATGACCTTTCTAAAGTAGTTGAAACGTCAGATGAATGGATCGCAACACGCACTGGGATTCGGAGCAGACGAGTTCTTTCGGGTACTTCTGATGCACTTTTTCCCCTCCTCTTTCACTAAGGTTGTTTGACTAGGGTAATTGTTCTCCCTCTGGCAAGATGTATAGTGATTATATCTGACTATTTATCTTACTTAGGCGATCCTGTATGAATGATGATGTGTGCATCACACGTCATTATGCTTGAAGTTGTTTTTAGGTCATACACATGTTAATTTAAGTAATAATAATTGTATTCCCTAAAACAAACTAGTAATAATAATTGTAATGGATGAGCATATGCTTTGTCCTAAAACACTCTTTTCCATTTAAACTAAATGAACAACAATCATCATGCAACGTAGACACAAGCACAAAAGTAAATGTACATGTGGGTAAATCTATATCTTCTTATGTTATTTAATTACCTAATGATTCACTGACCTCTATTTTATATAAATGAATGCATCGCTTTTCACATGTTGGTTCCAAGTCGATGCACATATGTAACTGTATAGTTGTGGTTAATATCATTGTGTCTAAGTATGTACTAGGCAGGTAGCATAATCTTGTTGTCAAAACGTTAGGAGACACAGTGTTTCCATTTAGCAGACATTCATTTCTCTATGTTTCAGGGGTAATTTGTAATTTTTTATTGTGTTAGGAGATGAAACACTGGGAGGCCTTTCAGTACAGGCAGCACAAAGGGCTCTTGAGATGGCTCAAGTAAGACCTGAAGATGTTGAAATGGTAATATTCTGCACATCTACTCCAGATGATCTCTTTGGAGCTGCTGGTCAGGTATGGCTATGCAACCCCTGCCTTTTTCTTGACAGTACAGTAGTTGTCATACTTTAATGGAAACTATTTCTGGTATTTAACAAAGTGATATGTTTGAGCTACTGTGTACTCCTGCTTTTAATGTGAGCCAACTCATGCGTGAGAATCTACTTATTTTTTGTTTTACTCTGTATCATAAGTTGGATAGGAAGGGTACAATTTTATTGTTAAATTTTTCAGAGGAATTGCTGTTTAAAGTATGTTGTTATAGACAACAATTAATCAATAAGATGAAAGTATATTTTCCAATAATCTAGCAATGCCATATTCATGATGGTATCTTGATATACTTCTGAGTTCTAGCATATCAAACAAAAAATATATTTTACTGGCATGCTTTCTGGAACAGCGTGTAGTTTGTGGAGGGACTTACATAGTATATTCACTATGTAACAATCTTTTCATTTGTTTTCAGATTTATTTAAGTTTTGTTTTTATGTTCCTTTCTATTAATGTTGTGTTCTGTCTGTTATGATAAATTCTACACTGTTCTAGTGCCTTTTGGATTTTACTATGCTCAGTTTCGCATATAACTGGATAAAATTTAAACAGGTACTGGCGGAGGTGGGGTGCACAAATGCATTTGGCTTTGACATCACTGCTGCCTGTAGTGGGTTCATTGTTGGTTTGATTACAGCTACTCAGTATATCAAAGGTAATTCTGTTGTTAAATATTGACAGGAAGTTATTCAGTGCCCTGTTGGATAAATATAGTTATTATGTTGGGTTAATATATGCTACTATTGTAGGCAGTGGTTATCAGAATGTCCTAGTAATTGGTGCAGATGCTCTTTCACAGTATGTGGACTGGACAGACAGAGGTACATGCATCCTGTTTGGTGATGCTGCTGGCGCTGTTTTGGTCCAGGTATCTCTTATTTCTTGCTGATATGTGGGTTTACTTTCCATTATACCTTGTAATTTAACCAAGATCCATGGTTCAACGGGTTGTAGTCTGTCTTTATAGTCTATAGGGTATTACAATGCAATTTTTTTTATTACAGGCATGGAAGTGTTGGGTGGTGTGACATTCTATTATGCAAAATCTTTCTGCCATTTCTTTTGTGTACCATCTAATCCTCAATGTTGCAGGCATGCAGTGCTGATGAAGATGGCTTGCTAGGTTTTTGTATCCAAAGCGATGGCAACGGGCAAAAGTATGATTTTTTTCAGTAAAGTTTTGATGTCATTTTTCTTGTCGGTCATTTCCTTATGTTAGCTGTTTACTTATGCAGGCACCTGCATTGCTCGGGTTCTAACGCTAAGTCGATCCTGTCCAAGAGCAATGGCGTCCCTAGCTTCCCACCAAAGAAGGGGACTTTCTCATGCATTGAAATGAACGGAAAAGAAGTTTTTCGCTTTGCTGTGCGTTGTGTCCCACAGTCTATTGAGAAGGCACTAGAAGAGGCTGGCCTACCCGCCTCCAGTATTGATTGGTTGTTGCTGCACCAGGTGAGTATCGTGTTGATGATGAAAAATGTTTGACCCTAAGCACCGATCTAATTGACCCACGCTGTTGCAGGCTAACCAGCGGATTATCGATGCTGCTGCCACTCGGTTGTCTATCCCATCAGAAAAAGTTCTTTCCAATCTTGCTAATTACGGCAACACCAGTGCGGCCTCCATTCCATTAGCGTTGGATGAGGCTGTTCGCGGTGGGAAGGTGAAGACAGGTGATATTATTGCGGCATCTGGTTTCGGAGCTGGACTCACCTGGGGTTCTGCTATTGTCAAATGGGGCTGAACATTTTTTGGGCGGCGAACTATCACAACAAATCAGACACCACCTGTTCCAAAGCTTTTGCCTGCATGGCCCTAGGTCTAAGCCTTTACAGGGTCATTTACTCTTTCCCTGGCCGATATTTTTCTTTTCAATTGTTCTTGCGCAAGAACACCGTGGCACTTTGCCTTATTCATCTATTCCTCCGGTGGTTTGGCCTGTTACAGAGCTTAGTTGTCAATGCGGTTATTTGTTAGCAGCGAGTTTGTACTGTACTAGTTCTCTGTAGTCTGAGTGGTGCGCGGGAGTATTTTGCATCTGAAATGGGAATTTAGCTGGTTTGAAAGGGGAATACATTGTAAAGTTTTAATGGGCCTTCTCAGTAAGGTTTTTTGGCTGGAAATTCCATTGAACTGTGGTCAAAGTTATAGCTGCACCCAATAAGCATGTACAAGGACTAAAGGTAATGAGCATATACTGTTGGCCAATTTTGAGTCATGATTCGTATGAACTATCTATATTGCAGATTGCTGCCATGTGCAAACTGTAGACCAACGAATTGTTTAAAACTGTGATATTCGGAAGAATAACACTAGGGTAAGCTGATAAAAACTGTCGCTCGCTTCATTTAGAATTTGAAAAATTGGTAATACTACAAGTGAATGAATTAGAAAGTAGAACTAGTGCAGCAGCAATTTTTTAAACGATATATCATTGCAATTACTCCCTCTGTCTTGAAATAGAAATAGATATCGGAGATTTGTCTATATTTGTATGTATCTATGTACCATATATTTGTATCTACCTATATACCAAAACTCGTTTAATACATTCAAATCAGAACAAATTTATGACATCTATTTTGAGACAGAGAGAGTAATCGAAGCTGGGTCTGCTGTGTTAAAAGCCAGATATGCTAACCGCTGCACCACAATTGCTTACTAACAAGAGGGTTAGAGTTTGTCTGTTGTGCCGTGTGCTTGGGGTGGTGGGAGCGGTGTCTATGCAAATAAATCCGTCTCAACTCTACTTTCACAACGAATTTCACGAGGGCATGTTAGAGTTCATGGTAATGTTGTCTGAATATGGCAAGATTAGTTTCTCAACGTGTCGCTTGCTCTTGCTGTTTTTCGTGTTGCGGCCAGGACGAGGTGATTTCTCTAGAGGGAGGATGTTGGTCCCAAGGTGATGGATCGGGCGTTCTTCTCCAAATTTTCGATGGGAGAGGATAGGTCTTGGTTGAAGAAAACACGGGGATGCCCCTCCTCGTTGACATGTCGGCCGCTAACTTTTGGTGTCCATCTCAGTGGTGGCGGAGTCGTGCGGCGGTCGCTAACTTCGATGGTTGCAGAAAACCCTATGGATCATTTTGTATTTCTTGATCGCTTAGAATTTTATCTACAAATTCAGGATTATCATTTTATCCCGGTATGTTTTTTAATTTTCACATGTGTTGCTTATGTAACTTATTTTCCTATTAATAAAATATGTGTGGTTGCTCCATAAAAAGAGGTTGAAGGAGAGTCGCATGGCGGCTTCTGGGCTCTAGTGAGCACTTTTTCTGAAAAACGCCAAAAATTTGAATTCAAAAGTTTCAAGAAAATGCAAAAAAAATCTAGGTTTAGCCAACTGTGTGTTCTATCCGTGTCTAAAATTTCAGCTCAAAATACACAAAATACTTTGTATTTTAGGCTCAACGAAAAATGACAAATAAGTTATTTCTGTCGGTGAACAGTGTTGAACGGTAGATTAAAGTAAAGATTTTGCCATTAAGTGCGATTTTGTCACTTTTCTAAGCCTAAAAAACAAAGTATTTTGAGCTGAAAATTTACACAATGATAGAACATGGTTGTCTACATCTGGGTATTTTTTCTGAAATTTTTGAAAACATTTGATTCACCAAATTTTCAAAGTTTGAGAAAAGAGAGGGGCTATCTGGAGCCCGTTTACAACGTGCTAATTTACTTAATTTTCCAAAGACTAGACACCATTCTCAACAAGTTTGGAGTTCTGGGTGAAATCGTCGGTGCATATAAGGTAAGCGGTCTTAAGTTTAAAGACCTAGCGAACAGATTGCTTTACTGTACTAAAAATATTTGCGGTCTTTTCTCAGAAAAATAAAATAATATTTGCGGTCTATAAGCAATCCCACCTCCTAGGCCTATTTTGACACAGCTCAAGTGTCATCGTGCATTTGGCACACCGTTATTTTTTAGTTCGTATCTGTACTACTAGAAATAATTGACTTAATTTTGTCTAAATTCATTATATCTAGACGTATTTTAGTGTATAAATATATTTAAATTTAGACAAACTCAAGTCAATTAATTCTGAAGTGAGGGAGTAGTTGTCTATAGTTTGAGTAAAGCGTATTATCCATCCGGGATGCAAACTTACCTTTGTCAACTGGTACACGAAGGATTGTAGCAAAGTGTTTATCGGACCTCTTAGCAAGGTGTTGCCTGGAAGTTCCATTAAACTGACCTCCTGAGCAGGTTTGGTTGGACCCAACTAGGAAAAAAAATATAGCGCCACCGATAACAAAAAAGACTCCATCGCCGGGATTTGAACCCGGGTCGCCTGGGTGAAAGCCAGGTATCCTAACCGGGCTGGACGACGATGGATTTATGATTCGTACAAGGTTGGTACCTATATATAACAAACATTTTTTTATTATGCAGTTTCACACTCCTGGCCCTTTCACTCACAGACGAATTGAAATTCAGAGAACCCCAATACACACACAGCAGAAGAGGGAAGTCCGGTTTCACGAGCTAGATCGCGTAATGAGTGATGTCGAGGACGTCCACGGGCATGGACAGCTGGTAGCTCTTGGTGTACCTCGCCCGCAGCTGCAGGTAGTCGCCGTACTTGAACCCCCTGTACCGCGGCGGCTCGCCGACGTCGCCCGCGAACTGCGGCAGCGGCTCCACCCACTTGTCGCCGTGGACGTTGAGGAAGAAGATGAGCGAGTACCGGTGCGCCTCCGGCTTCCTCACCACCCGGTGCATGACGCTCCTGAACTTGCCGTTGCTGAGCACCTGCACGACGTCGCCGATGTTGACGACGATGCTGTCCTCGACGGGCTCCACGGGGGCCCACTCGCCTTCGGGCCCGAGGACCTCCAGGCCCCCGACGCCGTCCTGCAGGACGAAGCTGATGCAACTGACGTCCTGGTGCGGGCGGGCGCCGAAGTTCTCCTCCTGCGTCGCCGGGTAGCAGTGCCGCGCCGAGATGAAGTCGAAGGTGCGGTCGTCGTTGTACTCCGCGAGGAAGCCTGGTGGCAGGCCCATGGACTCGTTCAGAATCCCCTGGACGAGGAGACCCAACTCGGTGAGCTTGGCGTGCCACTCCACCAGCGCCTCCCTGTGGATGCATGACACGAGTCTTCCTTTTTAAGTTTAGAGCAGCGCTGATGCTTCTAACTGACACTTATTTAAGCATAAATTTTGTCCCGAGAAGTATCTTTGAAAGAACACATGTATGAGTGTGACTGTTAGATACTCTCAAATAAACTCAAGAACTCGTTAAAAAAAAACTCATAATAATGCGCTGAAGACGTATAAGATTCATCCGCGAGGAAACCTTGTGACAACCAAGTATCAATCAAGACCGTGAAACTATCTTACTTGCAGTTCGAGGGATAGTTTATTAATTGTTTAAGTTGCAAACTAGCGTAGCATAAAATTTTAGTGGAAGTTTATTTCAATGATCCCCACCAAAGTACCGGGTATATAAACAATATTTTAAAATCATATACAAGCTCTGCCTATCTAAGTCTACTGGGGATCATTGAAATTATTGGGTTTTCTAGTGTGAATCCTAATGGACAATTCATAAATGGTAAAGGCCGGGACGAACCACATTGCTGTTGGGAATGGAGCATGGGGGAGAGAACATATACACACCTCCTCCGCCAGGCGTAATTACACGAAAAAGCAATCCCACCTGGACGTTCGTGTGTCGGGCCTATCCTGCTCGTCCAACCAGCCTTCTAGATTCGTGTGTGGTCAGCGTGTCCTGTCCCGAGTCTCTTGTCCTAGTTGTAAAAGGGCCCCTCGACTAAATTCAGTTCATGTTAGAAGGTTCTTTCCATTTTTCAACTCATACCTTTCACTTTCCTTATCTAACGTACCACTTTATGTTGCAATAAATCCGTATTTTTGATGCATATTAGCATAAGCCAGATTTATTTTGTTGCATTAGCAATGTTCCTGAAATAATTTATTTGAGAGGATTTTTTGCGTGCAGCAATTAGCAGATTTAAAAATGGCAAACCTCACGTTTCTGCATATGTACATGAGATATAAAAAATACACCAATTAATAACAATTCTTTTTATATAGTTTTTTCCACAAGAAAATCATCACATAAATTAGACGTGAACACTCGGTAGGGATCGCGGCGCGCGTACTTACACCACATCTTGTGTCCCTCACATAAGGTTGGAAGCTTAAATGTTCTGTTATATAAGTGTAAGATGTATTTGCACGGTTGCCGATTGTTAGGGCCGGTCCAAGATTTGCGGGCTCTATGGCAACACGACATCAAAGGCTCTTTGATTAAAGTGGAAGAGTTTTCCTACTGTCAGGGCAATGCCCCCTACTCTAGAAAATTCTTTAAAAATATTTCAAATATCTGCCAAGCTCCACGACTTGTTCACGAAAGACTTAAATAGTTTTAGTATTCCACAAGAGAAATATTAGTTTAATATAATGTCAAATTAAATAATTTGTACATTTGATAGATCTATGGTCTTTGGAATTTTGGTGATTTTTTAAAAACTACTATATACTGTAGTACTTATTTCTACCAATTGCTACTTGTGTACATGTGTATGTACTTGTAGAATGAAGCATAGACCACCATTATGAGAGTAACAGATCCATTTGCATGTGTGAAAGATAAGTAGTAGAGTAGACATATTCGACACATGATTAACATGGCAGGTCCAAACAAAAATAAGATCCAGGGTGAATAAAAGTAAATATGTTTTATACTAAACTGTTTGTTTATAATTAGATGACATAATTAACCACCTAACATTGTTTTTGAAAAATAAGTATAATATTTTTTGTTATTAAGTTGTAATGTATCACTCAATAACATATGCTTAATGGTTGTGTGCATCCCTAGTTGGTGTAGAGTCCGGAGAAGTGAAATTCTCCCCATTTTCTGAGGTTACAATGTTAGGAAGACAACACCTGGGGTTACAGTCTTTCGGAGTCTACATATGAAAAACTTGATAGAGTGCTTATTGATATCGAATAAAAAGATAAATTTCCTATGGTAAGTGTTCATGCTCTAGAGCTTATTGAGGCTCTGTCGAATCATGCTCTATTATTGTTATCTGTTGGAATACCACCACGAAAATCCAAAAGCAACTTCAAGTTTGAACTTGGATGGATTGATCGTGATGGTTTCCACGACTTGGCGAAGGCTATTTGAGAAAAACCAGTTAGTGGTCAAACACCTATACAATGATAGAACAACAAAATGCGTGTCATACGCAAATTTCTTCATGGTTGGGATAGACATACTGCTAAAATCCTTAAAAAATAAAAAAATACGCTTTTATGCTATTATTGATGATTTGGAGGCAATCTGCTATTATTGATGATTTGGAGGCTTCAACGGAAGTTAGGCTTTTGACTGTACATGAGATTGAGCTTAAAAACCAATCGAGTGCGAAAATTGCCAGACTTTTGTGTGGGTAAGAACTTAAATGGTACCAGCGTTTCAATGCTAAATTCATACTTGAAGGAGATGCGAATACAAGATACTTCCAGGTTATTGCCAATGGCAAGCATAAAAAGAAACTTATTCACTCTTTAATTCAAGATGAAGGTACGATTGAAGGTCAGGAGTATCTAAAATCGTATATTACAAGTTATTATAAATCTTTATTAGGGGTACTGTTAGACAACTCCTTTTCGTTGCATGAGTCCCAGACAGAGAATATTTCTCAGGTTTCTGTTGAGAAAAACAATTTTCTAATTGCTCCTTACACTAAAGAGGAGGACAAGAAAGCTGTTTTCCAAAGGGAACATAATAAATCGCCAAGGCCCGATGACTTTCATGCAGAATTTGATCAAAAGTTCTGGAAAGTTATCAAGATGGACTTGATGCACTTGTTTGAGTTTTTGCAAGATGGTCAGCTAGACCCATTTCGGCTTAACTTTGGCAACATAATTTTACTACCTAAGGTTAAAAATGCAGAACATATAGAACAGTATCGTCCTATTTGCCTTCTTAACGGTTTTTTTTTTCAAAAGTTGCTACGATTAGACTAAACTTGGTAGCGGATCATGTTGTTCGCCCTTCTCAAATTGATTTCATGCAAGGGATAAACATCCTAGATGGTGTACTAATCTTGCATGAAATGATTCATGAGCTACACTCAAAGAAATTAAATGGGTGTTGTTAAAGATTGACTTTGAGAAGGCTTATGATAAAGTTAATTGGTCTTTTCTTCAGCAAACACTCCGTATGAAAGGTTTTCGGAGGAGTGGTATGCTCTCATACGATCTTTGTGTTCTGAGGAAGCGTTGCCATAAATGTCAACGATGACTCTTGGCAAATACCTCCAGACCAAAAAAGGACTGCGACAAGGGGATCCACTATCGCCTATACTATTTAACACAGTGACTGATATGTTAGCTATCCTTATTGAGAGAGCAAGAGCTGATGGCCAAATTGAAGGATTAGTTTCACATCTCGTTGATGGTGGATTCTCCATTCTTCAATATGCTGACGATACAATCTTATTTATGGAACATGATCTGGAGAAAGCTAAGAATCTGAAATTAATATTATCAGCATTTGAGCAACTCTCTGGATTGAAAATTAACTTTCACAAGAGTAACTTGTATTGTTTTGGCGAGGCTAACAACGATAGCCACCTTTATGCATAACTTTTTGGCTGCGGCCAGGGGCAATTTCCAATCAATTATCTGGGAATATCGATACACTATCGATGTCTCACGATTGCTGAATGGAAACTCGTTGAGAAAAGACTTCAGAAACGTCTTAATACCTAGAAAGGTAATTTGTTATCCCTTGGAGAAAGACTAGTCCTCATAAATTCAGTACTCACCAACATGGTACTGTATATTATTTCATTTTTCTAGCTCCCAAAAGGGGTCTTGACGAAAGTGAATTATTTTCGGTCAAGATTCTTTTGGCAAGGGGATAGTCATAAAAAATATCGATTGGCCCAATGGAATGTAGTCTGTAGACCCAAAGAATACGATGGACTGAGCATACATGACTTGCAAGTCAAAAGCACCGCACTCCTGGGTAAATGGCTTTCCAAACTTCTTTCAGAAGAAGGGGTTGGCAAACAAGTCATGTTGGCTCAAAAGTGGTATCTCAACTAGTTTGGAAACCTGGTGATTCACACTTTTGGATGGGACCAATGACATCCAAAAAAATCTTCCGACTTGGTGTTTTCAGTATTAAGGATGGATCAGAGATTAGATTCTGGAAAGATAAATGGCTTGGCCAAACTTCTCTTCGTGAATAATATCCGGCTCTATATTTGATCATTATGCGCAAAGGGGATACACTTTCCATGGTAATAGAAACTAATCCTCCGAATGTGTCTTTCAGAAAAAGTCTCATAGGCACTAGACTGTTGTCTTGGAACAACCTTTTATTAAGGTTAGCCATGATATGGCTGCGAGAGGGTGTAGATAAATTCAAATAGAAATTACCACATAGTGGTAATTTTTATGTTGATTCAATGTATATAGCTTTGAGCCAACCTGATATTCCAGTCGATGACAATAGTAAAATTTGGAAGATGAAAATACTCCTTAAAACAAAGGTCTTCGCTTCGTATCTCCGTAAAGTGGTTATTCTCACAAAAGATAATCTTGTTAAGAGGAATTGCATGGAAGTACACAGTACGTTTTTGTCACCATAATTAGACAATATGACACTTATTCTTCCAATGTAAATTTGCTCGTGCTATATGGTCAATCGTCCAAGTAGCCTCTGGTTTGTCCCCTCCACTTTCGGTAGTCAATGTATTTGGCAACTGGATAAATAGGATTGTGGATAAATATGGAACTTTATTAAGGGTGAGAGCGTTTTCCATGGTCGCTTTGGCTATGTAGAAATTATAAGATTTTTAATAACATCGTGTCTTCTCTGCAGCTTATCTGTCGAGTCACGGCGATCCTCCGATCTTGAACTACTCTCCAACGTATGGAGTTTCGCGATTTGTTTGCAGAGGGTTGTACGTGATTGGAGGACATGGCGAGAGATGTCTTTTTCCGATATGGATGGCAGCATGATCTACGGATAGACCTCCCATAGCTAGTCTGGAGAACTATGTTTTGTTTTCCTTTATCTGTAATTTTCGTACTTTTTCTTTTGTTTTGTTGCGTGGTTGATCGGCTGTGTGCATCCTAGCTATGCAAAGGCCGGGTGTAAACTTACTTCTTAGTAATAAAGCACACATTTCCAAAAAAATCACTCAATGACATATAAAATTTCTCATTTTATTAATTATCCATGGTGGAATAAGAGATAAAATATAAGAATTACAACGACATTATAGAATAAACTTTTCAAACAAATAGAGAAAAATTCTCAAATTTGAACTTTAAGAAAATAAATTAACAGAATAATAGTGTGTACTTTTGAGAAAATAAATACAATATCATGTGTCTAGATGTTGGGTAGAAACATAGTGTCGGGAAATTTCATAGAAGATATCAATGACTTGTGCAAAAATCTCAAAATGAGTTATCAAAAAAGGATAAATAATTACGAGTTCGTTTCATTATTACATTTTTGTACAAGCTCTCATGTTTGTTTGTGCCTTGAACCTTCTCATGTTCACTTAGATAGTCAAAATTTAGAGAAATACTTCCAAGCCAAATTAACAAGAAATATTAAACTCCTTTCATACGTTATATTTGTGCTATTTAAGTAGTATTAAGAAATAAAACACATGTCATCCCTAAATAAGAGCACACTGAGTTGAGAAATTAAATGCAAACAATTAGAAATTGATTGAATGGGGGGAGATATACACTAGCCTACCACCCTACAAATGTAGTACATTGGTCCGGGGCCTAGCGTTTGGGGGGCCCTAGGGCGGCCTCCCCCCTGTCCCATGATATTGACCGGCCATGATGTTTATTATGAGGATGAAATTGTTTCTCAAACATGTATGATGGGATAGGTAGAATCATGCGGACGTGAGGAGATCCGCTTACAGAATGATATAGTTATATGATTGTGCTGTTAGTCTCTACTAATGAATACTTACAACCTTGTCAAGACACATGATGGCTTGGTCTGCGCATTTGGAGAGGCTACACAAATGCAGCATAAAAAAATATTCAGAAATGATGGAGTATTTGGGAGCGGAGGCGAGAAGAATGAGAGTAGAGGCATGATAGACTATCGTTTGATCATCTATATTTTCTAGAATTATTCTACATTGTTAGGCCTCAAGAGTAGAAAATTACTATGGATGCACAAATTAGTCTTTCGTTGAGGTCCCCTACCTAATGGAGGCCGGTACGTGCGCCCCTCTGCCCCGTCCTATGGGCCGGCCCTGTTGATTGTTCCTCTTTGTCTCCCTAGTGGATCAGTTCTCACTGGTCTATGTATAAGAAAGGTAGCTCCTCAAAAAACCAAGATGCCTAACACAAATGAGACTCCCTCAAGGTTCTAAAGCTTTGCGCCACCGTTCATGTCTTCCCCATCCCGCCTCTTGGCGTACCCAAACAAGACAATAGATATATGAAACCCTATCTCTTATGATCTTGTGTGGGAGAGGGCTATCAAGTTTTTAGGAGCGCTTCCGCGCGACTACTGATATCCTCCTCAACTTTGCAACAAAAGGCTACTTTTCTTATGAAAACATGACTATATCAAAACACTGTGAGGGGATTTTCTTCCTCTGCACCATATGTGTTCTTATCCCTTATGGGATTAAATTTTCATTATTAATGATGCTCATCGATGATGCTGATCCTATCCTACTTACCAAAAACATACCTATAGTTTCACAATTTTTTACGATCCAATTATCATGATTATTTTCGTTAATAGTTTTACCTTTCATATTTCTAGAATATATCTTATGAAAATTGCTTATATATATTCAACGGGGTGAACTTCGGTATGCCCTCTGGATCCACTCGTAGCTCAGCCTGTAAGTGGACACGTCCGTGGGTGCCCACTAGTTGATTGCCTATGTCCGCTTGCTAATACGGGACGCCACTTGCTGCCTGTATATTTCATTCAGATTAAGCGGCGTCCGCTATGCCCAAATAAATCCCACTAACATCAACCAAGCACATGGTAACGCAGGAAGTAGTAATAATGTACAGCCATCAGCCTCCTTCCATCCCTCGACTGCGACAACCGTGCTGCCCAGATGAGGGTCAAGGCGCAGCTCCATGACTCCATCCACTAAGAGCAGCACTAGCTTGGGGTTTGAGAGAAAGCAGCGACAAAGAGAGAACAACAGTCTGGACGCGCGTTACTGCGGCTGCCGGAGCCGGCGCAGCTCCATCCAAATCGAGTGCGAGGACGAGGTCGGGCATATAATACTCTAACATATATCTACTAGCAATATACAAAATCTGCGCGACGAGAAGGAGCGCCGCCGAGAATCAGCCGGAGCCCGCCGCACGAAGGTCGAGTTGGAGAGGATTTCGTAGCACACACCGTTGCAGGCCTCCGGCCAGATCTCGTGGGCGGCGGAGCTCCACGCGGAGGCCCTCGTCGCAGGCACAGGTGCAAGAATCTCCGGCGCCGCTGAGAATTAATGGGAGAAAGGAAGACCAACAACATGCAGAGCTTGGGTGGATGACCGGCGGTGCTGGTCGGGAGATCGAAGAAGGGGAGGGGAAAGAGAGAAGGACGTGTGTCTGGCCGCGTGGATCAGAGAAGGGGAATGGAGGGGGAAAGCAGAGGAACAGAGCAGCGGTGGCGGGAGGATTTCTCCGGGGATGGCACCCGCCGGCATCGCTATGGAAGGCGAGGGGATCTCGATGCGGCGGCCTGGCGGCTGTAGCGGGTGCGCCAATAGTGTCCATGAGTTTTTTGTGCGTGTCCGTGGGTGTCTACGAAAGCAAATTAAGCGGTTGGACTGGCGGCGCCGTGGGATGTCCGTTCCAACTTACAGGCTGACTCGTAGCCTGCATGTGCTTTGCATGCCCATGTCGGTATTGAACAAAACTGGCAAACATATAAATAAAACAGAAGTTTCAAACACATGCAACGAGCTGCAAACGGTGACCTGAATCCTGCAGGCTCGGCGGGGTACAGGTCGAGCCAGAGCTCGGGATGGAGGACGAGCAGCAACTCGTTCTTGTCGACGGAGTGCGTGGGCTGCCGCGCGTGCCCTGCCGGGAAGGGCGGGGAGATCCCCTCGGTCGGCCGCACCTTGGCCTTCTCCTCGTCAGGGAGCGCGAAGAAAGAAGCTTGAAGGTCCAGCGCGCGCGCCATGAGCTCTCGCGGCACGCCGTGGTTCACGACGCGGAAGAACCCCGACGACCGGCACGCCTCGCGCACCGCCTCGGTGGCGCGGGCGCGGGCGACGCCTCCCTCGTCGTCGTCGAGGAAAAACGGCGCGAGGTCCACCGTGGGGATCGCGATGCCGTTGTTGTTGTTAGCCGCCATGTGCTCGATCGTCGGCCTGCTCTGGCTCTTCTTCCTACGCAAGCGCGGGCGACGTGTTCTCCGTTTATTTAATTGCCGACAGACGACCTGAGGTTAAACGAGAGATGAGATGGTCAATGATTATGGAGCGTCTAAATATATACTGTAAGCAGCAGATCCTTAGTGAGCACGACCGGCTGGCCTCCGTCATAGACAAAGCTTTGAAGCTCGATCAATCCGCCGTGGCCCAAAGGAAAAAAGAACATGGCCATGACGTACATCGGTGAGGTGAGAGACCACGACTTACGAGTGGCGGTCGGTCTCTTGTGAAGATCGAGGATGCACCCACACACGTTAATCATTTATCTTTAGTGTTACCAGTGCCATGATTCTAAAGATTATGAATTTTTTGGTTTCGCTTCCAATCTGTCTTAAATATTTTTAGACCTAAGAGACGAATTCTGAAAAACATAAGTCGATGAAAATATGCAAGTCCCACTCAACCTGAAGTAGTTTTTTCCAGGATGGACCTAGATATATATAAAACATACAAACGGCTTAGATATAACCTATTCTTGAGCATCCGATCTTCGAACAAGTAAATCTGACTAGATCCTTTTGATGACAAAAAAAAAGGACAAAGAGAAGGATTTGGCAAAGGGAACTCAGAAGTCAAAGAGGTGGCTAGAACGGGCCCCAAAATAATTATATTGTAAAACTAGTGATGAAAAGATAACGATACAAGGTTGCGCCTGACTAATCAACACCTACTTGAGATTAACTAAAAACTTAGTCTCTTTTCGCCAGTATTGCAACTTGCGTCAAAGTAAAGAATACTTTTGAATGGGACTAGGATGTTTACATTATTTTACTAAACATGTTTTTTTTTCACTTGCCTCTTCACCTTAGGGTATTTTTTTTACAATCAATACCATATAAACCCCTCCCCCCTTTCCTAAAGGGCATGTTTTAGATAATTTGGATATATCTATACACTAAAACGTGTCTAGATTCATTCAAATTTTTTTAAAAAATTGCGATATCCTTTTTAGGACAGATGGAGTATATTTATCTAATAAAATAGTAGGTGGTAAAGATACATGAACTGTCTCTAACAGTTATAAAATAAAATGTAGAAGAATCATTAAGATCTTTAAACTCTTTCTTCTTTCATGACGCAATCTTGTACTTAGGTTCTTAGGTTATTTCTTAATAGGACAAGCCATAAATCTATTAGGGCCTGCATAAGCTGCCCGCTGTAATCTAAAAGATCAGAAAACTATGTCCAAAAAGAGTATATAATTTGGACTATATTTATCTTGATAAAAACTACAATAAACATTTTTATGATGGAAGAGTACTCTCCGGCCTCTCCATCCGGTGTGACCTAAATTTCTTTTCCAGGATGGACCTAGATATATATAAAAGATCCAGACGACTTAGATATATCCTATTCTTGAGCATCCGATCTTCAAACAAGTAAATCCGACTAGATCCTTTCGACAAAAAAAAAGGATAAAGAGAAGGATTTGACAAAGAGAATTCAGAAGTCAAAGAGGTGGCTAGAACGGGGCCCAAAATAATTATAATGAAAAACTAGTGATAAAAAGATAACGATACAAGGTTGATACAAGGTTGTGCCTGACTAATCAACACCTACTTGATGAGATTACTAAAGAACTTAGTCGCTTTTTGTCAGTGTTGCAACTTGCGTCAAAAGAAAGAATACTTTTATATGGGACATGTATGTCTACATTAATTTAGTAAACATGGGTTTCACTTGCTGTTAGATTGGGTTCGAAGCAAACAATACGTGGTAAAGATACATGAGCCGTCTTCAGTAATTACAAATAAAGTCCAAAATAAACTAGCAAATTGCCAAGATCTTTAAACTCTTTTTTCTTCCATGCCACAATTTTGTACTTAGGTTCTTAGGTTATTTCTATTAGGGCCTGAATAAGCTTCCTAGTGTGACCCTAATAAAAGATCAGGAAGCTATGTCCAAAAAGAATATATAATTTGGACTATATTTATCTTGATAAAAACTAATAATAAAACATTATGTGATGGAAGAGTACTCTCCGTCCACTCCATCCGGTGTGACCAAAATGACAGATTGTTATATATAACAAACCCTGTCTTCTAGTGATTACCATTTCTCAATCTAACATTAAATTCCTCTAAACAATAATGAATCCTAGCCCTAGCTTCCACTAATGGTTTTTCCTCAATCTAATTAATTTTTCATTTTGATACCAGCATCTAACTCTACTCCTAACATTATTGCAAACCTAAACCAGAGGGAGCACAAGAGTACTAACATCTTCGGCTTCGTCGTCAATATGATCTCCACCAAGGGTGCCGGAGAATTCAGGGAGACTTGTCGGAGTCTGTGCAGAAGCCAGGGTCGTAGGATGCCTTCTAGTCGGAGTACTTGCACCTCCTCGTGCTCAGCTCCGCTTCATCGACGACCCTGCCGACGGTCAACTCCAGATCACGTGTGCGAATTTTCAGCCCGGTTTTCCTCATATTGCCCCGTATGGTTTTCCAGTTTCTTTATCTATATGCAATGCATGAACACCATGCCCTCTTCCACTCGGAAAAAAACACGGACAAACCCTTCTTTGTTCAGATCGAATTATTTTCCGTGTCTACAATTATGTTGTTTATGTTCTTAGCATTGGCACGTGATGGAGCAAGACTATCAAAAAAAAAAGATAGTAGTTTAACAAAACAAATTAGAGCAAGAAACAGAATAGGGAGTTTGACTCAGCCCATCGAGTTATGGATAAGTAATGTAATCTTGGATGTATAATACGAACTCGATCAAGCGTAGCGTACACATATAACAAAAGTAAATAGTATAATATAGATGGAGATCAAAACAGTGGAGCAGCATCCGACGAGCAGCACACATGGCCAAATCAATCAATCAATCAGTCCCGTCGAAAGAAGAAGATCATGGAATCAATCATCCTCTGGTCGTTTCTATGACCCGTGAAAACGGCGTTCCATAGATGAGTGAGGAGGGTTCCCAGACAGAAGGAGGCGGCCAGGCCGGAGTATCCTAGGACGCGCGTGGCCACGATCACTGCCCGCCCGGCGGCGGGCGGCTGGGCGAGGATGAGGAGGAGAGTGGAGCCCGGGACGAGGAGGAGGTTGAACAGGGTACACCAGCACAGGAACCTGTGCCTGCTGCGCTGGTCGACGTCCGCCCTCGCCACTCCAGCCTCAGGATCGCTGCCGCCGGTGAGGAGGAAACCGCGCTTGCTGGGATCAGGCGCCGTCGCCGTCGCCGTCGCCGCACTGCTGGCTCCCATCGGTATCGGTCTATGTATATCGATCTCGATCTGTTTGTTGGATCGACCACCTACCCGTACGTGTCTATGTATATCGAGCGGCCAAGAATTTATATAGGCACCAATCGGCGATCGATCGACCGGCTTGGGTACCCTTTTTCTCATACATGTCGGACACGGAAACCACCGCGTGTACGTCTATGCCTACCTACGTATTGGTGTGTGTTCTCAATGAACTAATAAGGCTCAAAAAAAACTAGCGGGATCCAACTCTTCATGAACATCTATACCAAGTTCTAGTAGATCTGCATATATGCACTGCGATGGTGTACCATCTGTCAGGACAACGCATACGAATAATCGTGTCCTGGACATGCAAATAGCTAAACTTGACATTCATCTATTTACATAAACTACTCCCTCCGGTTCGAATTAGTGTTCGCATGCGTTATACAAATATAATTTTGCAAACAAACCATAATTTAAAAACGTTAAAAATTGACGTAGATTCAAAATCCAAATTTGAAAACCGGCGTCCGCCCGCGTCCCCGGCAGCCCAGCGATCCCCGGCAGCCACAATCCCAACGGAAGCGGACGCGGTCCCTGGCAAGCACGATCCCGGTGGAAGGCGGCCGCGATCCCTGGCAGCCACGGTCCAGTGCCAGTCCTCGCGGGAGGAGGAGGCCCGTCGAGCTCCAGCTCCCATCATCGTCCTCGGGGAAGCAGAGCGGCGTCCTCGGGAGAGGCGGAGGCCGGTCCAGCTCCAGTGCCCCTCCCCGTCGTCGTCCTCGGGAGGCAAAGGCCAAACGTGTGAGTCGTCCCTGTCATTATCCTCGTCCGCCTCGAGCTCTCCCGTGCGCCAGGTCGCTATCCTCCCACGTGCGACAGGTTGCCGTCCCCCCACGCTAGTTTCGCGCCAGTCCCATACGTACTCGCCTGGCTCTGGCTCCGCGCTTGCTCCTACGGCGTGCTCCGAGCTCCATCCAATGGCCAGCCTGCTCGACTGACGTCTCCGCCGTGTCTGCGCTCTTGCCATAGCTCCTGACCAGCCTGATCGATGCTCCTGCAAATTCAGAGAAAGCAAATTTATATCACCGGTGCACTACAGGAACAGACTGCTAGGCCGACGGCAAAAAGCCCTCGGCGTAGCCCCTTTCGCCGTCGACGTACGCTACGCTGAGGGCTGCCGTCGGCGTAGCTCCCTCGGCGGAGATCTCCCTCGGCGGAGCAACACTGGCCGTCGGCGTATCCACTCACCGTCGGCGTAGGGCTTTGCCGACGGCCGTTGGCGGCCCGTCGGCGTATTAGCCGTCGGCGCACGGCATCCTCGCCGTTACACGGCCGGCTAACGGCGCTCGCGCCGACGGCCTCGCCCTCGGCGTCTGAGAACGCGTACGCTGGGCCTCCCCAGGAGACGCTACGACGGCCTCACCCTCGGCGTATGTGGGACGCGTGTCCACGCTGAGCCTCCCGGTGGCGCTAGGCCGACGGCCTGCCCTCGGCGTGAGGCGGGCGCCGCGTGGCGTGCCCGGCGTAGCCCGACCATATGGCACATGGCGGAGGCTACGAGGGCATTGCCGTCGGCGTATCACATACACAGTTTTTTTTTGAATTTTTCTCAGCAGCACTCACAGCCATACATCATCCATGCATACATCCATACATCATCCATGCATACATCCATACAGCCATACATCATCCATACATCCATGCAATATATATTCCACACATTAGTCATACATCATCCATACAGCCACACATGTATCAACATCAGTCATACAAGATCATCCATACATTAGTCATACAAGATCATCGACATCATCACACATCCCTACAACTCTGGAGGAGACGGGTGTACCGAGATCTCCACGGTGAAAAGTGGCGACCTCTGCGACGGTTGCGTCCAAGAGAAGCGATGAAGAGCCACTGGCGAGGTAGGAGAAGTGTGAAGCTCGGGAGAACCACCTGCAGAATGGCGGAGATGGACCATTGCCATGAAGCGGTGTGATCGCGCCCATCCGGCGGCGTGGCCAAAGTGCGGTTCCCGAAGCTCCGTTCCTACATGTTGCCTACATGTTAGCAACTTGCGAGGCAAAAGTAAGCGATAACGGTGGGTTCGCAAAGAACTTACCGGTGTCGATGCGTAGTAGGTCCTAGCGAAGCTTTCCTTGATTGCCAAAATGGCATCGGACCTGGCATGGAGGCACGGGCCCTAAATCTCTATTCTGGCGGTTTGAATATTCACCATCATGGCACGCAAGATAGTTTAGAAGTCAGCCGTAGTACAACAAAGCGGGGAAGTGGGACTTGTATCTTTTGCAAAAATAAAGGTTCGGACTTACATTTACGTATTGCATGTAGATCGCATTCGCCTCGATGCTGCGAAAGGCCACGATATTCCTCATAAGCGGCCGTGGCGCGTCTAACTCATGCTACAATTTCAAATACAAGGAATCTCGTCGGTTAGCCATGCAGGAACAAAAGTCATAAAGATGATGAAAGCGAAAACTTACATCCTCGGCGGAGCGACGAGGCTGGCCACGAGGGATAGGGGCCGTCGGTAGGTAGGTAGCCTTGAGACGGCTGAAGCTCATCTTGAGGTAGGCTTGACCTTCTTATTCAGAATCTTGAGGCGTCCATGCTGCAATCCGTGCCCGACAGACCAACGACTCCTCGTCGATCTCCACGTGAATGGGGTCATCCACATGGGGTGACGAGCCTTCACCATCGTCAGTAGTTCCCCAAGTCGTTACGGGCAGTGCGAAGTACACGGGCAATGAGGTTGAGGCTCCGAGTAATTGGGCTTCTTTCGCGCATCATCTCATAGACGCGACGTCATGAATCACCTCCCGGGTTGTGCCTCGGCCACCTGTATGAAAAGAAAATATTATGCATATGAAGTACAAACATAAGCGAAATGCACGCAGGTCGTTCCATGTATACGTACCACCTTCCCTTGAAGCGGTCAAAGTTGCGGTTTCCAGCGCGGTCGTTCCACCATCGCCTCGGTTATCCGCGTTCGCCTCGACAAGGCTGCAAACTCCTCGTCTTCTGAGCCACCTCGTCCTAACCAGCTCCTCCCATGCGAGTCGATGCGGCTCATTGTCGAGGATAACCTAAAATGCAATACTCAACTCCGGAAAATGCAATGGCAACTTAGAAGCAATGTAGAATCTCATTGACATTTTACTCACCGACATGTACTCTTTACGGCGTCGAGTACTCAGGATTAGGGTTCCTACCGACAATGTCTTCCTTCGACCCTCACGCCTGTCATCCGAAGTGGCTAGCGGCCGTGACCTTCTGGTTGTACCACACACAGGGGTCAACTTCACACAAGCCCCAAGCAAAGTCCTCTGCGCCTTCTCTGGTCCTCCTCGGCCACGGTAAAAGCACTTCAATCATGCGTAAGAGTCATGAGTTAGCACGGTGGGGTCATCAAGTATGAACATAACTCGAGAAATATGTCTTACCCAAAACTTGGTGATGACAGCATCGGTCGGAAAGCCGGGACACGGTAGTCAGTAGTCCCAAGTGGTAGCTAGCTTCCTGTCACCCTCGTGGGTAATGTGATAGCCGGCCAGAACTTCCTAATCGAGCTCCAACAAGGCTGTTAGGGCGAGGCTTCGTCCCGGAGGAAATGTCCAATTGTGCATAATAATAAACGTTAGTACACAATAATTATTTATGACCAACATGAAATAAAATGTTTTAAATTGCCAAATTAGTACACTTACTCAAGGCCATATGGAATAATAAGGGCTTTCGCCTCCTGAGTCCTAGGCTCAAACTTCTCGTCAGGGACTCCCGATTCCCCACGATTCATAATTTCTTGGCCCCACCAACTCATGGCTAGTGTCCGCCTCCGTATCGGTCCCCGCCTCCCTCTCGGTCCTCGCCTCCCTCTCAGACTCTGCCTCCCTCTCGGACTCTGCCTCCCTCTCGGCCCTGAAAGGCTGCTCTATCAGGAACAACTCAGGAGCCACGTCGCCAGAAGCAGAGGGTGGTGGGTCAAAGTCCACGCCTCCTCCTGTGGCACCTCGTCCTCGTCCTCCTCGACCTCGGCCTCGACCCCGTCCTCCGCCAGCAGGAGCAAGATCGGGGTAACGCGGATTGGGATTTGGCTCTCCCCTCCGTGTAGCACTTTTCTTCTTGCTTCAGCGCATTAAGCAAGGAACTGGTTGCCTTGCGCTGCTCATATTGTTCAATCACACGCATTAAGTAAGAAAAGCAGTTAAGCACAAAGACATAATAAAATGTATACACAAAGAATAAAGGCATAATGCAATTAAGAAAAGCAGTTAAGCACAAAGACAAAATAAAATGTATACAAAGAATAAAGGCATAATGCAATTAAGAAAACAGTTAAGCACAAAGACAAAATAAAATGCATTAAAAATAAATACTCACTATCATTTTCATTCTCATTCTCATTCACATTCTCATTCTCATTCTCACTATCACTATCTTTTGAGTAGAAATCTGGATTCTCATCGAAGGGTGTAGGCTCATCATCGTTGTCATTCTCGGTATGGAGCTTCTCGAGCATACTTATGTCATGTAGATTCACCTGTGACTCACCCGAGTTTCTACATCATTCCCAAGATCCTCAAGATCAACGGTTCTAAATCAAAGTGTCCGAAGTCCTCTTGCTCTTGATAGAAAATTCCCTAAATCGTTAAAGGGTTAATGTTGTTGTAATCGTCCTCGGAGGGAATCGGTAGGTTACCATGTGGCGATACACGGAACACGACTTCCCAGCCCAGGTTCGCTTTACGGCATGGGTAGGGCAAATAATAAACTTGGTTGGCCTGGTGAGCAAAAACAAAGGCGTCGGCTCCGCTATAGGTGGTTGAAGGCCTAACTTCAACTAACCCAATGGAAGGGTACTTCTCTCCACCCTTGGTCAAACCAGTGGCACTTGAACACAACAAGATTGAGTTCGACATTAAATGCGATTGAAGGTCAGCGTATACATTCTCTAACCTTCCGTAGTAATCAAGGGAATCGGCTCCTTTGGTGAACACCCGGTATTTACCGTTTTTGCATTGATTAGCCCTTTACGGTGCGTCTCGTATGGAAGCGAAACCCATTCATCATACTTCTCATACTTCATGGCGACCTTTTACAACCTTGGGAAACACATTTCAGCTCATCGACATCTCAACGTTGGTATCCTCTACAGTACAAGAGGAATTTGTTGCGTTCGATGATTACGTGGAATAAGAGCGACAAGTCACATATTGCAAGGTAAGAGGGACAGGTTAGAAATTACTTTTCCATAAACCAGGACACAAAGTTTTTTTATTTCGGGAGCACCCTCTTTCGGTAGAGTGTCCAACTCCATGGGAGGGATCGGTCGGTCCGACCCTTTGTTCATCCGTGAAATCGCTAAGGAGAAAATAAGCATTAGGCGGAGACAGTTACTAGCTGCATAGAGAAATAGGGTGTTCACCATTTTACCTAATGAAATCGACCACTTCCTTCATGTTCATAAGCACATAGAGCATTATGCAATCCTTCTCTTCCTTGACAACCTATATTTTAGTCCTTTACCGCCTTGCCACCGGAAATTGGAATAGTTCGAGATTGGGGTCATTCTTGGGCAGGTCGACATTGTAACGAGAGACCGGGTTATGCATAGTGGGAACATCATCGGGCGATGGGTTGTCATGGCGTCTGCCATCTCCCGGCATGTTGCTTCACTATGCATGCTTCAATCTTGGCTTTGTTTCCGATTATCTTTCGAATATACTTAAACTCTCTCTCAATACAAAATTGCCAGCGAAATTGCACGGCCCCCAATAGTGCCTCGTTCGCGAGGTGCACAATGAGATGTGCCATCGGAGTAAAGCTGGCGGAAAGATCATCTCCAAATTGCATAGCAACTCCGGCTTTGAACTTGCGACTTCTCAATCACCGGAGGACATATACGCTTAGCCGGAGGGTGCGGAAGAAATGGCTCAACTCAAGCACTCGCCATACTTTTTCGGGAGATACCTCGAACCATCACGGCATCGGCCGCTCAATCCATATATGATAGTCGTGACTCTTGAGCCCGTTGACTTGTCCGTCAAAGATTGACTCCCTTACTTATATTGAACAATAACCGTCGGGAACATCACGGCGTATTTGAGCCACCTAAATGACTCCTTCTTTTGGACATTATCAAGGCGTAGTAGGCATGCGGCTTGAACCAATTCTTCGACAGACGGTGGGAGGCTGCATGTGTAATCTCTTCCTATCACAAAGCTTCTCAACATCAACTCTAGCCTTGACATTATCCTTTGACTTCCGGGAATGTTCAGGACTGTGTGAAAAAGGACTCCCGACATTCTTTTCGGTGTGCATCACATCGATGTCATGGGGAAGTTCGAGGTCCTTGTAATACGAGATTCGTTAAGGCTGCCACGTGAGTCCAATGCGTTACACCATATCCCGCAAATTGATGGCGGTTCGGCGCCCGCGAGCACGAAACCACGTATCGGCATCAACAAGCGCACCCTCGAACTTTGGTACCTCTTTTACTTCATGCACAACTTTGCCCTTCTTGAAGTTCTTTCTATCTTCTCTGAGCGAATGATTTCTTTTGAGGTCTTGTCGATTCGTGTCAAAGCAACATATTTGCGACCGACTTTAGCCAAAGGAACTCAAGTCGGTGCACACTTTGGGCATGGCCACTTACCGGTATACACCATCCGCACGTTAGGGCGTAACCGGGCATGTCATGCATAGTATATTGTAACCAAAATTTCATCAAAAAGTTTCTCTTTGATGCTCGGTCGTATGTCAACGTCCCGTGTATCCAAGAGTGGTTCAAATCATCCACAATCGGCTGCATGTAGACACTCAAGTTCTTCCCCGGATACTCAGGTCCTGGAATTATCAGCGACAAAAACATGGTCTTCCGTTGCATTAATACTCCGGGAGGGAGATTGAGCGGAATAACATACACCGGCCAGCAGCTGTACGAGGCCGTCGACATACCATATGGGTTGAAGCCATCTGTTGCTATCGCAATTCTAACATTCCGACCCTCTTACGCTTGCAAGGGTATTTGTCATCGAAGTTTTTCCATGCCTTACCATCGGATGGATGTCCCATCTTCTTCCGTCTGCGTCCTCGTATCTTTTCCCTTATTGTGCCACGTCATCATTTGGCGGTCTCCTCGCTCAAGTAAAGCCGCTAGATTCTTTTTATGAATGGGAGATAACGAAGTATCTTCTTAGCGACCTTCCGCCTCACGACCATCCTTCCCTTTATCTCTTCATATCTAGAGTCCTTACAAATGGAGCGATACTTGTCACCCTCAAACTGTTTCCAAAACAAAAGGCAGCCTTTTGGACAACAATCTATCTTTTCATAATCCATGTTGAGCTCCTTCATGAGTTTCTTCGTTTAATTGAAAGGTTTTGGTACAATGCCCTTGGGCAACATGTTACCACATGTTCTCAGATTAGCTTCAAAGTGAGAGCGGGTGGCGAATCTTGGCACTTGTCGGCTGAACCTTTGAGAGATGGCATCGGTGAGAAATCTTTGCACCCTCGTCTGAGGCCTCTTAGCCATGACCATCATATCAAGGAAGGCCTTCGCGGTTGGCTCCGGTTCCTCCGGTTCTAGCGGTTCCTCCGGTTATGATTCCTCCCGTGGAGGTGGCGAATTCGGTGGTCGACATCGATAAGATCATCTAGCATGTTTCTAATCCCATCGTGCTCATTGCCATTGAGCCGACGCATCACCTCACCTCTGTCACGTTAAATGCCGAGCAAAGTCGACTTGCGTGACATAGTTAGACATGTACCCATATTGCGAAGGTGTTTGTACATGTCATCCTTTCCTGACGATGACGCTTAGTGCAATGGCGCGAGGACAAAGTGCCCTAACAATTGCCTTGAACCACGCCGCTAACTCATTCACTAACAAATGAGTGTTCCGTACCCAATCGTATGTTTTATTAGTCGCACTAATACGGCCAGTACATCCACCCATTATCAGCCATCCTCTTACGCTTTGTTGGGAGACAAACAACAAATATAACATTTTATATCAAACGAGATTAAATGCTTCATATTTTACGCATTCATCAACCTACATGTCCAATAGGAAAAGAGGGTCCTAACCGGCCGGATCCGTAGATTGGGTAAGTTCTCCTGGTTCTACCCGATCCAAGCAGAATTTCGGACACCTCGCTGCTCTCCCGATACCGTCTCGACAAAAGCCAAGAGGATGTGCATCAGGAGAACAACGAGGAGGTGCCACCAAAATCTGTCTAGAATCGAGGTAGAGCCAGGAGAACCAAACCTTCTGAATCCACCATTGCCGATAAAAGCCATAAGCGTTACGGTCCAAAATATGCGAGACCACTAATGCATATTAAGTCGCGTAGCTTATGGTCGAGATGACGCCTAGGTGACGACAGACTTGGTGATCTAGACACGAAAATAAACCTAGGTACAAGAGGCGAACATTCTCACCCTCGGCGTGATCAAATCTTGAAGATGATCGAGACCAGTCAAAACACTCCCACGCTCACCCTCCGTCGCAAAAACATGAGAAGATGGTTAAATATGCAACATCTATTTAGCAATTTCTAATTCTAATTCTAATTCTAATTCTATTTCTACTACTATTTCTAGCATTTCTAATTCTACTCCTATTTCTAGTAATTCTAGTTCCATTCCTATTTCTACTCACATACTACAAACTACTTCTATTTAGGGTTTTCATTCTACTCCTACTTCTTAACCTACATACTAAAACTACTCCTACTCCTATTTATCATCACAAAAATATGCATACAAAGTAAAAATAAAAAAATACTAACCTAAATTAACTACATCTACCAATACTAACAATACACCTAACTAACTACACCTAAATTACCAATACTAACCTAATGGGGGAGGGCTCGGTTGAGGTGAGGTGGGGGCAGGCGGTGGGGGTGGCGGAGGCGGGGGGAGGTGGGGCAATGGGGCGGTGGGGAGGGTGGGCGGTGGGGTGGTGGCGGGGAGGAGGAGGGAGGTCTTGGTGGCCAGTGGCTTGAGGAGGAGGGTGCGGCGTGGCTTGGGGAGGAAGGGTGTGGCGGTGGGGGGAGGCGGCGGCCTGGGCGGCTCAGGCAGGAGGGCAGGAGGCTAGGCGGCTGGGGAGGTTGTGGGGGGCGGTGGCGTGGGCTCAGGAGGCTGAGGCGTGGCGGCGGGAGCGGAGGACCGGCAGTGGTGGCGAGTCGGGCGTCTGGCAGGAGGTTGGGGATAGAATGGATTGGGAGGAGTGGCCGGGTGGGCAGGCAGCCTATAATGGATAGAGCTCTGTGCCGGACTCTGTCCGAGGGGCAATGGTCGGCGTAGCTAGGGCAATTTTTATTAATAAATTTTTTTAGAAGAAACTTTATTTGATGTTTACTAATATAACAAATGAAAATATATTATTTGGAGTCTACTATTATTTGATGTTACAAGAAACTTTACAAGAAACTTTACTTGATGTTTACTGATCTCTCTGCACACTCGGATCGTCTACCCTAGGCGTTCCTCGGAGTAGCCCCAGTAGCTCTCTCTTGTTTTGTGTTTGTTTAGGTCATAGGGTGATGTCAAACCATGTTGGCTCACAAGTTGGGGCACTATCCTACCGGTTTCACCTCGGCGGAGATTCCACCCTCATCTGGCGGAACCTTCGCCTCTAGGTTAGGCGCATGCATGCGAGGGGACACATGCAAGCACCTATATACCAACCTCTAACCACACCCACACACATATATGCTAGGGGCACATGCAAGTTTTCATCTCATTTCATGTTCTCGTGGTCTTCCTCCGTGAAACCACGATCTCTGTGCACACTCGGATCGTCTACCCCTAGGCGTTCCTCTCGACAGGTAGCCAGTAGCTCTCTCTTGTTTTGTGTTTGTTTAGGTCATAGGGTGATGTCAAACCATGTTGGCTCGCAAGTTGGGGCACTATCCTGCGGTTTCACCTCGACGGGAGATTCCACCCTCATCTGGGTCCGGAACCTTCGCCTCTAGGTTAGAGCGCATGCATGCGAGGGGGACACATGCAAGCACCTATATATACCAACCTCTAACCACACCCACACACATATGCTAGGGGCACATGCAAGTTTTCATCTCATTCCGATGTTCTCGTGGTCTTCCTCCCGCGAAACCCTGATCTCTGTGCACACTCGGATCGTCTACCCCCCTAGACGTTCCTCGGCAGGGTAGCCAGCGTAGCTCTCTCTTGTTTTGTGTTTGTTTAGGTCATAGGGTGATGTCAAACCATGTTGGCTGCAAGTTGGGGCACTATCCTGCGGTTTCACCTCGGCGGGAGATTCCACCCTCATACACGGAACCTTCGCCTCTAGGTTAGGCGCATGCATCCGAGGGGACACATGCAAGCACCTATATATACCAAACTCTAACCACACCCACACACACATATGCTAGGGGCACATGCAAGTTTTCATCTCATTCCGATGTTCTCGTGGTCTTCCTCGTGAAACCACGATCTCTGTGCACACTCGGATCGTCTACCCCCTAGGCGTTCCTCGGAGGGTAGCCCGCGTAGCTCTCTTGTTTTGTGTTTGTTTAGGTCATAGGGTGATGTCAAACCATGTTGGCTGCAAGTTGGGGCACTATCCTGCGGTTTCACCTCGGCGGGAGATTCCACCTCATACGGGCGGAACCTTCGCCTCTAGGTTAGGCGCATGCATGCGAGGGGACACATGCAAGCACCTATATATACCAACCTCTAACCACACCCACACACACATATATGCTAGGGGCACATGCAAGTTTTCATCTCATTCCGATGTTCTCGTGGTCTTCCTCAAGAAACCACGATCTCTGTGCACACTCGGATCGTCTACCCCCTACACGTTCCTCCGAGGGTAGCCAGCGTAGCTCTCTCTTGTTTTGTGTTTGTTTAGGTCATAGGGTGATGTCAAACCATGTTGGCTGCAAGTTGGGGCACTATCCTACCGGTTTCACCTCGGCAGGAGATTCCACCCTCATCTGGGCCGGAACCTTCGCCTCTAGGTTAGGCGCATGCATGCGAGGGGACACATGCAAGCACCTATATACCAACCTCTAACCACACCCACACACACATATATGCTAGGGGCACATGCAAGTTTTCATCTCATTAGATGTTCTCGTGGTCTTCCTCCGTGAAACCACGATCTCTGTGCACACTCGGATCGTCTACCCCTAGGCGTTCCTCCAGCGAGGTAGCCCGGCGTAGCTCTCTCTTGTTTTGTGTTTGTTTAGGTCATAGGGTGATGTCAAACCATGTTGGCTCGCAAGTTGGGGCACTATCCTACCGGTTTCACCTCGGCGGAGATTCCACCTCATACGGGAACCTTCGCCTCTAGGTTAGGCGCATGCATGCGAGGGGACACATGCAAGCACCTATATACCAACCTCTAACCACACCCACACACATATATGCTAGGGCACATGCAAGTTTTCATCTCATTCCGATGTTCTCGTGGTCTTCCTCGTGAAACCACGATCTCTGCACACTCGGATCGTCTACCCCCTAGGCGTTCCTCCGTCAGGGTAGCCCGGTAGCTCTCTCTTGTTTTGTGTTTGTTTAGGTCATAGGGTGATGTCAAACCATGTTGGCTGCAAGTTGGGGCACTATCCTGCGGTTTCACCTCGACGGGAGATTCCACCCTCATCGTGCGGAACCTTCGCCTCTGGGTTAGGCGCATGCATCCGAGGGGACACATGCAAGCACCTATATACCAAACTCTAACCACACCCACACACATATATGCTAGGGGCACATGCAAGTTTTCATCTCATTCCGATGTTCTCGTGGTCTTCCTCCGTGAAACCACGATCTCTGTGCACACTCGGATCGTCTACCCCTAGGCGTTCCTCGGCGGGGTAGCCAGCGTAGCTCTCTCTTGTTTTGTGTTTGTTTAGGTCATAGGGTGATGTCAAACCATGTTGGCTCGCAAGTTGGGGCACTATCCTGCGGTTTCACCTCGACGGGAGATTCCACCTCATCAGCCCGAACCTTCGCCTCTAGGTTAGAGCGCATGCATGCGAGGGGACACATGCAAGCACCTATATACCAACCTCTAACCACACCCACACACACATATATGCTAGGGGCACATGCAAGTTTTCATCTCATTCCGATGTTCTCGTGGTCTTCCTCGTGAAACCACGATCTCTGCACACTCGGATCGTCTACCCCCTACCGTTCCTCGACAGGGTAGCCAGTAGCTCTCTCTTGTTTTGTGTTTGTTTAGGTCATAGGGTGATGTCAAACCATGTTGGCTCGCAAGTTGGGGCACTATCCTACCGGTTTCACCTCGGCGGGAGATTCCACCCTCATCTGAACGGAACCTTCGCCTCTAGGTTAGGCGCATGCATGCGAGGGGACACATGCAAGCACCTATATATACCAACCTCTAACCACACCCACACACACATATATGCTAGGGGCACATGCAAGTTTTCATCTCATTCCGATGTTCTCGTGGTCTTTCTCCGGCGAAACCCTGATCTCTGTGCACACTCGGATCGTCTACCCCCCTAGACGTTCCTTTGACAGGGGTAGCCCGGCGTAGCTCTCTCTTGTTTTGTGTTTGTTTAGGTCATAGGGTGATGTCAAACCATGTTGGCTCGCAAGTTGGGGCACTATCCTACCCGGTTTCACCTCGACGGGGAGATTCCACCCTCATACGGGCCCGGAACCTTCGCCTCTAGGTTAGAGCGAGGGGGGACACATGCAAGCACCTATATATACCAATCTCTAACCACACCCACACACACATATATGCTAGGGTCACATGCAAGTTTTCATCTCATTCCGATGTTCTCGTGGTCTTCCTCCGGCGAAACCCTGATCTCTGTGCACTCGGATCGCTCACCCCCTAGGCGTTCCTCACGGCAGTAGCCGTAGCTCTCTCTTGTTTTGTGTTTGTTTAGGTCATAGGGTGATGTCAAACCATGTTGGCTCGCAAGTTGGGGCACTATCCTACCGGTTTCACCTCGGCGGTGAGATTCCACCCTCATCTGGGCCGGAACCTTCGCCTCTAGGTTAGGCGCATGCATGCGAGGGGGACACATGCAAGCACCTATATATACCAACCTCTAACCACACCCACACACACATATATGCTAGGGGCACATGCAAGTTTTCATCTCATTCCGATGTTCTCGTGGTCTTCCTCGTGAAACCCACGATCTCTGTGCACACTCGGATCGTCTACCCCCTAGGCGTTCCTCGACAGGGTAGCCGGCGTAGCTCTCTCTTGTTTTGTGTTTGTTTAGGTCATAGGGTGATGTCAAACCATGTTGGCTCACAAGTTGGGGCACTATCCTACCGGTTTCACCTCGGGGAGATTCCACCCTCATCTGGGCGGAACCTTCGCCTCTAGGTTAGAGCGCATGCATGCGAGGGGGGACACATGCAAGCACCTATATATACCAACCTCTAACCACACCCACACACACATATATGCTAGGGGCACATGCAAGTTTTCATCTCATTCCGATGTTCTCGTGGTCTTCCTCCGGCGAAACCCTGATCTCTGTGCACACTCGGATCATCTACCCCCCTAGACGTTCCTCTGACAGGGGTTGCCCGGCGTAGCTCTCTCTTGTTTTGTGTTTGTTTAGGTCATAGGGTGATTTCAAACCATGTTGGCTCACAAGTTGGGGCACTATCCTACCCGGTTTCACCTCGACGGGGAGATTCCACCCTCATCTGGGCAGAACCTTCGCCTCTAGGTTAGGCGCATGCATGCGAGGGGACACATGCAAGCACCTATATATACCAACCTCTAACCACACCCACACACACATATATGCTAGGGGCACATGCAAGTTTTCATCTCATTCCGATGTTCTCGTGGTCTTCCTCGTGAAACCACGATCTCTGTGCACACTCGGATCGTCTACCCCCTAGGCGTTCCTCCGAGGTAGCCCGCGTAGCTCTCTCTTGTTTTGTGTTTGTTTAGGTCATAGGGTGATGTCAAACCATGTTGGCTCGCAAGTTGGGGCACTATCCTACCGGTTTCACCTCGGAGAGATTCCACCTCATACGGGCCCGAACCTTCGCCTCTAGGTTAGGCGCATGCATGCGAGGGGGGACACATGCAAGCACCTATATATACCAACCTCTAACCACACCACACACACATATATGCTAGGGGCACATGCAAGTTTTCATCTCATTCCGATGTTCTCGTGGTCTTCCTCCGGCGAAACCCTGATCTCTGTGCACACTCGGATCGTCTACCCCCCTAGACGTTCCTCGACAGGGTAGCCAGCGTAGCTCTCTCTTGTTTTGTGTTTGTTTAGGTCATAGGGTGATGTCAAACCATGTTGGCTCACAAGTTGGGGCACTATCCTACCGGTTTCACCTCGACGGGAGATTCCACCCTCATCTGGGCGGAACCTTCGCCTCTAGGTTAGGCGCATGCATGCGAGGGGACACATGCAAGCACCTATATATACCAACCTCTAACCACACCCACACACACATATGCTAGGGCACATGCAAGTTTTCATCTCATTCCGATGTTCTCGTGGTCTTCCTCCGTGAAACCACGATCTCTGTGCACACTCGGATCATCTACCCCTAGGCGTTCCTCGGCGGTTGCCGGCGTAGCTCTCTCTTGTTTTGTGTTTGTTTAGGTCATAGGGTGATTTCAAACCATGTTGGCTCACAAGTTGGGGCACTATCCTACCGGTTTCACCTCGGGGAGATTCCACCCTCATACAGACAGGAACCTTCGCCTCTAGGTTAGGCGCATGCATGCGAGGGGACACATGCAAGCACCTATATACCAACCTCTAACCACACCCACACACACATATGCTAGGGGCACATGCAAGTTTTCATCTCATTCCGATGTTCTCGTGGTCTTCCTCGTGAAACCACGATCTCTGTGCACACTCGGATGCGTCCCCCTAGGCGTTCCTCTCAGCGGGGTAGCCGGCGTAGCTCTCTCTTGTTTTGTGTTTGTTTAGGTCATAGGGTGATTTCAAACCATGTTGGCTCACAAGTTGGGGCACTATCCTACCGGTTTCACCTCGGCAGAGATTCCACCCTCATCACGGCCGGAACCTTCGCCTCTAGGTTAGAGCGCATGCATGCGAGGGGGGACACATGCAAGCACCTATATACCAACCTCTAACCACACCCACACACACATATATGCTAGGGGCACATGCAAGTTTTCATCTCATTCCGATGTTCTCGTGGTCTTCCTCCGGCGAAACCCTGATCTCTATGCACACTCGGATCGTCTCCCCCCTAGGCGTTCCTCGGCGGGTAGCCCGTAGCTCTCTCTTGTTTTGTGTTTGTTTAGGTCATAGGGTGATGTCAAACCATGTTGGCTCACAAGTTGGGGCACTATCCTACCGGTTTCACCTCGGCGGGAGATTCCACCCTCATCTGGGCGGAACCTTCGCCTCTAGGTTAGAGCGCATGCATGCGAGGGGACACATGCAAGCACCTATATATACAAACCTCTAACCACACCACACACACATATATGCTAGGGGCACATGCAAGTTTTCATCTCATTCCGATGTTCTCGTGGTCTTCCTCGTGAAACCACGATCTCTGTGCACTCGGATCGTCTACCCCCTAGGCGTTCCTCGGCGAGGTAGCCAGCGTAGCTCTCTTGTTTTGTGTTTGTTTAGGTCATAGGGTGATGTCAAACCATGTTGGCTCACAAGTTGGGGCACTATCCTACCGGTTTCACCTCGACGGGAGATTCCACCCTCATCACGGCCCGAACCTTCGCCTCTAGGTTAGGCGCATGCATGCGAGGGGGGACACATGCAAGCACCTATATATACAAACCTCTAACCACACCCACCCACACATATATGCTAGGGGCACATGCAAGCTTTCATCTCTTTCCGATGTTCTCGTGGTCTTCCTCCTGCGAAACCCTGATCTCTGTGCACACTCGGATCGTCTACCCCCTAGGCGTTCCTCGGCGAGTAGCCCAGTAGCTCTCTTGTTTTGTGTTTGTTTAGTTCATAGGGTGATGTCAAACCATGTTGGCTCACAAGTTGGGGCACTATCCTACCCGGTTTCACCTCGACGGGAGATTCCACCCTCATCTGGCCGAACCTTCGCCTCTAGGTTAGGCGCATGCATGCGAGGGGGACACATGCAAGCACCTATATATACCAACCTCTAACCACACCCACACACACATATGCTAGGGGCACATGCAAGTTTTCATCTCATTCCGATGTTCTCGTGGTCTTCCTCTCGCGAAACCCTGATCTCTGTGCACACTCGGATCGTCTACCCCTAGGCGTTCCTCGGCGGGTAGCCAGTAGCTCTCTCTTGTTTTGTGTTTGTTTAGGTCATAGGGTGATGTCAAACCATGTTGGCTCGCAAGTTGGGGCACTATCCTACCGGTTTCACCTCGACGGGAGATTCCACCCTCATACGGGCCCTAACCTTCGCCTCTAGGTTAGGCGCATGCATGCGAGGGGACACATGCAAGCACCTATATATACCAACCTCTAACCACACCCACACACACATATGCTAGGGAACATGCAAGTTTTCATCTCATTCCGATGTTCTCGTGGTCTTCCTCGTGAAACCACGATCTCTGTGCACACTCGGATCGTCTACCCCCTAGACGTTCCTCGACAGGGTAGCCATGTAGCTCTCTCTTGTTTTGTGTTTGTTTAGGTCATAGGGTGATTTCAAACCATGTTGGCTCGCAAATTGGGGCACTATCCTACCCGGTTTCACCTCGACGGGGAGATTCCACCCTCATACGGGCCCGGAACCTTCGCCTCTAGGTTAGAGCGCATGCATGCGAGGGGGGACACATGCAAGCACCTATATATACCAACCTCTAACCACACCCACACACACATATGCTAGGGACACATGCAAGTTTTCATCTCATTCCGATGTTCTCGTGGTCTTCCTCCGGCGAAACCCTGATCTCTGTGCACACTCGGATCGTCTACCCCCCTAGACGTTCCTCTGACAGGGGTAGCCAGTAGCTCTCTCTTGTTTTGTGTTTGTTTAGGTCATAGGGTGATGTCAAACCATGTTGGCTCACAAGTTGGGGCACTATCCTACCGGTTTCACCTCGGCGGGAGATTCCACCCTCACGGGCCCTAACCTTCGCCTCTAGGTTAGGCGCATGCATGCGAGGGGGACACATGCAAGCACCTATATATACCAACCTCTAACCACACCCACACACACATATATGCTAGGGGCACATGCAAGTTTTCATCTCATTCCGATGTTCTCGTGGTCTTCCTCGTGAAACCACGATCTCTGTGCACACTCGGATCGTACCCCCTAGACGTTCCTCCGACAGGTAGCCAGCGTAGATCTCTCTTGTTTTGTGTTTGTTTAGGTCATAGGGTGATGTCAAACCATGTTGGCTCACAAGTTGGGGCACTATCCTACCGGTTTCACCTCGGCGGGAGATTCCACCCTCATCTGGCCGGAACCTTCGCCTCTAGGTTAGAGCGCATGCATGCGAGGGGGGACACATGCAAGCGCCTATATATACCAACCTCTAACCACACACACACACACATATATGCTAGGGGCACATGCAAGTTTTCATCTCATTCCGATGTTCTCGTGGTCTTCCTCGTGAAACCACGATCTCTGCACACTCGGATCATCTACCCCCTAGGCGTTCCTCAGCGGGGTTGCCCGTAGCTCTCTCTTGTTTTGTGTTTGTTTAGGTCATAGGGTGATTGCAAACCATGTTGGCTCAATAGTTGGGGCACTATCCTACCGGTTTCACCTCGACGGGAGATTCCACCTCATACTGGGCGGAACCTTCGCCTCTAGGTTAGGCGCATGCATGCGAGGGGGACACATGCAAGCACCTATATACCAACCTCTAACCACACCCACACACACATATATGCTAGGGGCACATGCAAGTTTTCATCTCATTCCGATGTTCTCGTGGTCTTCCTCGTGAAACCACGATCTCTGTGCACACTCGGATCGTCTACCCCCTAGGCGTTCCTCATGAGGTAGCCCGTAGCTCTCTCTTGTTTTGTGTTTGTTTAGGTCATAGGGTGATGTCAAACCATGTTGGCTCACAAGTTGGGGCACTATCCTACCGGTTTCACCTCGATGGGAGATTCCACCCTCATCGGGCCTAACCTTCGCCTCTAGGTTAGGCGCATGCATGCGAGGGGGACACATGCAAGCACCTATATACCAACCTCTAACCACACCCACACACACATATATGCTAGGGGCACATGCAAGTTTTCATCTCATTCCGATGTTCTCGTGGTCTTCCTCGTGAAACCACGATCTCTGTGCACTCGGATCGTCTACCCCCTAGGCGTTCCTCAGCGAGGTAGCCCGTAGCTCTCTCTTGTTTTGTGTTTGTTTAGGTCATAGGGTGATGTCAAACCATGTTGGCTCACAAGTTGGGGCACTATCCTACCGGTTTCACCTCGGCGGGAGATTCCACCCTCATCTGCCGGAACCTTCGCCTCTAGGTTAGGCGCATGCATGCGAGGGGGGACACATGCAAGCACCTATATATACCAACCTCTAACCACACCCACACACACATATATGCTAGGGGCACATGCAAGTTTTCATCTCATTCCGATGTTCTCGTGGTCTTGCTCCGGCGAAACCCTGATCTCTGTGCACACTCGGATCGTCTACCCCCCTAGACGTTCCTCGACAGGGTAGCCAGTAGCTCTCTCTTGTTTTGTGTTTGTTTAGGTCATAGGGTGATGTCAAACCATGTTGGCTCACAAGTTGGGGCACTATCCTACCGGTTTCACCTCGACGGGAGATTCCACCCTCATACGGGCCGAACCTTCGCCTCTAGGTTAGGCGCATGCATGCGAGGGGGACACATGCAAGCACCTATATATACCAACCTCTAACCACACCCACACACACATATATGCTAGGGGCACATGCAAGTTTTCATCTCATTCCGATGTTCTCGTGGTCTTCCTCCGTGAAACCACGATCTCTGTGCACTCGGATCGTCTACCCCCTAGGCGTTCCTCCGGAGGTAGCCGGCGTAGATCTCTCTTGTTTTGTGTTTGTTTAGGTCATAGGGTGATGTCAAACCATGTTGGCTCACAAGTTGGGGCACTATCCTACCGGTTTCACCTCGACGGGAGATTCCACCCTCATGGGGCCCGAACCTTCGCCTCTAGGTTAGAGCGCATGCATGCGAGGGGGGACACATGCAAGCACCTATATATACCAACCTGTAACCACACCCACACACACATATATGCTAGGGGCACATGCAAGTTTTCATCTCATTCCGATGTTCTCGTGGTCTTCCTCCGGCGAAACCCTGATCTCTGTGCACACTCGGATCATCTACCCCCCTAGACGTTCCTCTGACAGGGGTTGCCCGGCGTAGCTCTCTCTTATTTTGTGTTTGTTTAGGTCATAGGGTGATTGCAAACCATGTTGGCTCACAAGTTGGGGCACTATCCTAGCCGGTTTCACCTCGACGGGGAGATTCCACCCTCATACGGGCCCGGAACCTTCGCCTCTAGGTTAGAGCGCATGCATGCGAGGGGGGACACATGCAAGCACCTATATATACCAACCTCTAACCACACCCACACACACATATATGCTAGGGGCACATGCAAGTTTTCATCTCATTCCGATGTTCTCGTGGTCTTCCTCCGGCGAAACCCTGATCTCTGTGCACACTCGGAGCGTCTACCCCCTAGGCGTTCCTCGGCGGGGTAGCCCGGCGTAGCTCTCTCTTGTTTTGTGTTTGTTTAGGTCATAGGGTGATGTCAAACCATGTTGGCTCACAAGTTGGGGCACTATCCTACCCGGTTTCACCTCGATAGGGAGATTCCACCCTCATACGGGCCCGGAACCTTCGCCTCTAGGTTAGAGCGCATGCATGCGAGGGGGGACACATGCAAGCACCTATATATACCAACCTCTAACCATACCCACACACACATATATGCTAGGGTCACATGCAAGTTTTCATCTCATTCCGATGTTCTCGTGGTCTTCCTCCGGCGAAACCCTGATCTCTGTGCACACTCGGATCGTACCCCCTAGGCGTTCCTCATGAGGGTAGCCCACGTAGCTCTCTCTTGTTTTGTGTTTGTTTAGGTCATAGGGTGATGTCAAACCATGTTGGCTCACAAGTTGGGGCACTATCCTGCGGTTTCACCTCGACGGGAGATTCCACCCTCATACGGGCCTAACCTTCGCCTCTAGGTTAGAGCGCATGCATGCGAGGGGACACATGCAAGCACCTATATATACCAACCTCTAACCACACACACACACATATATGCTAGGGGCACATGCAAGTTTTCATCTCATTCCGATGTTCGTGGTCTTCCTCGTGAAACCACGATCTCTGTGCACACTCGGATCGTACCCCCTAGGCGTTCCTCCGCGAGGTAGCCGGCGTAGCTCTCTCTTGTTTTGTGTTTGTTTAGGTCATAGGGTGATGTCAAACCATGTTGGCTCACAAGTTGGGGCACTATCTTACCGGTTTCACCTCGGCGGGAGATTCCACCTCATACTGGGCCTAACCTTCGCCTCTAGGTTAGAGCGCATGCATGCGAGGGGGGACACATGCAAGCACCTATACCAACCTCTCACCACACACACACATATATGCTAGGGGCACATGCAAGTTTTCATCTCATTCCAATGTTCTCGTGGTCTTCCTCCGGCGAAACCCTGATCTCTGTGCACACTCGGATCGTCTACCCCCGTAGACGTTCCTCTGACAGGGGTAGCCCGGCGTAGCTCTCTCTTGTTTTGTGTTTGTTTAGGTCATAGGGTGATGTCAAACCATGTTGGCTCACAAGTTGGGGCACTATCCTACCCGGTTTCACCTCGACGGGGAGATTCCACCCTCATACGGGCCCGGAACCTTCGCCTCTAGGTTAGAGCGCATGCATGCGAGGGGGGACACATACAAGCAACTATATATACCAACCTCTAACCACACCCACACACACATATATGCTAGGGGCACATGCAAGTTTTCATCTCATTCCGATGTTCTCGTGGTCTTCCTCCGGCGAAACCCTGATATCTGTGCACACTCGGATCGTCTACCCCCCTAGACGTTCCTCTAACAGGGTAGCCAGTAGCTCTCTCTTGTTTTGTGTTTGTTTAGGTCATAGGGTGATGTCAAACCATGTTGGCTCACAAGTTGGGGCACTATCCTACCGGTTTCACCTCGACGGGAGATTCCACCCTCATCGGGCAGAACCTTCGCCTCTAGGTTAGGCGCATGCATGCGAGGGGGACACATGCAAGCACCTATATATACCAACCTGTAACCACACCCCACACATATATTCTAGGGGCACATGCAAGTTTTCATCTCATTCCGATGTTCTCGTGGTCTTCCTCCGTGAAACCACGATCTCTGTGCACACTGGATCGTCTACCCCCTAGGCGTTACTCCCGAGGGGTAGCCGGCGTAGCTCTCTCTTGTTTTGTGTTTGTTTAGGTCATAGGGTGATGTCAAACCATGTTGGCTCACAAGTTGGGGCACTATCCTACCGGTTTCACCTCGACGGGAGATTCCACCTCATACGGGCCGGAACCTTCGCCTCTAGGTTAGGCGCATGCATGCGAGGGGACACATGCAAGCACTTCATGTGGTGGTGAGTGCTATTGAGAACCACATGCGATAATAACACTTACAAACATATAGAAATTTCTCGGTGTGAGAAGATTCGCAACGACATTTCATGTGGACGTGTAGACTGCTATTCAGAGGTACGAAATTATCCAATTAATAAAAAATATATAAATAATTGATGCAAATACAAAATATATGAAAAATAGAAGGCTACGCCGGGGTGGCGTCATGACGTTTAATGCCGAGGGTCGCCGTCGGCGTATGCTATCTTAGAGTTGTCGGCCTAACCGACGCACCGTTAGCGCGTCGTCCGTGCTGCGCCGCATGTGCCAGCGTCCGGCTAGCTACGCCGAGGGCCTCACGCCGAGGGTGACCGTCGGTGTAGTGTATGCTACGCCGACGGCTTCGCCGAGGGCTGGCAGTTGGCTGCGGTCGCGGTGCTACGCCCGGCCCCGACGTTTGGCCGGCGCATCAGCCATTCCTGTAGTGGTGTCACGAGCTCAGGTGTGCATTCATTACCACCTAAATATCAATCTTGGGCATTATCAATGATTGGGAAAATCATGTTTCAGTTTATAAATCATGTTTCAATGCAAGGGAACCGTTTGACAATGTTTCAGCTACAAACACGTCCAATTGCCTGTGACGTCCTATGACTATGATCCAAAAGGACAAACAAAAATTCTTGAAATGAACTCTAGGCGATTATTAGCAAGTAAGCATACATTAGGGAAAGGATCTCAACTGACCCTTGTGCAGCAACAACAAATTTTGACAAATGAGAATTGATGATAACTATCTATCTTATGCAATATGCTATAGTGCTATGACCCTCGGCGGAGAACTTGAATCTGCTACGGTCAAGATAAAGCTTGCTAAAGGAAACCCACTATATCCTCCCGAGCAGAGAAGAACCCAAGTGGGTTTTCAGCTTACATCCTGATGCCATCGCCATTTGACTCATTGAGTAGGGAAAGAAGAATTGGCAGATTGGGCGTGAGTAGGAAATGCGCGAGCAGAATGTTAGATTATATTTACTTGGATATCAAGTTAGAGTTTAGGCCGGTGCGCTGCACCTCCTCCCCTTCCTCTCCTATATAAACCATTGTATTCTCTCTTTGTACAATTATCAATTATTATTATTATCACAAATTTACATGGTATCAGATTAAGGTTAGATTCTAGGGCATGGCTCCCACGCCTCCCACCCCCCCGCCGCCGCCCCCTCCGGGGTTCTTTGAGTGGCGCGCCGCCATGGCCGCCGTCGCGGCTGCCAAACCATCAACCTCATCCGCTCCACCTCCTATCGCCACCACCATCAACTTCGCCGATACAATCTCCGACGTTACTCCATTGATTCCCATCACTTTAGATCTTCCCAAACACAACTACTACCATTGGAGGCATCTTTTTGAGGTGCACTTGGGCCAACCTCATGGCACACGTCGACCCCAACATCCGCCGTCTCCCTCGGATCCCCGGGTCAAGGATGATCTCGCGTGATACGGTGGATCTACCGGTGAGCACCGAGATTTTCAATCTCGTTTTCAGGCTGCCACCGCGCCGCCGCCTCCTCCGTCATTTTCGGGACAACGCCACGCCGTGTCAACACGCTCAACACGGAGCTTCGGAACACCGCCCAGGGCGTCTTGCCCGTGGGGGTATACTGCCAGCGCCTCCAGACCATCACCGATGAACTCCGTGAACTCGGTGATCCCCTTGAGGACAAACAAATCATCAAGATCCTCCTCGTCAGCCTCAATCAGCGCTTCGACAAGCAGCAGTCCTTCATCCCCATGATGCGGCCGTCTCCTTCCTTTGCAGAAGTTCGATCCATGCTCTCGTGGGCGGACCGCGCCATGACCACTCAAGAGTCTCGCCCTCAGGCCTATGCTGCTGCTCCACGGCCTCCTGCACCGCCACCGCCTCCGGCGCCGCTTGCGCCTTTTCCACCGCCAGGTTGGCGCCCCAGCCCCAACTATAGGGGCACCTGGCCTATCTATCGGTCGCCTGCACCACGACCTCCTCCAACAGCACCGGCTCCTCCACCTGCCCGGCACCGACTCCACAGAGCACCAGCTTGGCGATCTTCTCGGGACCCTTGGTGGCATGGTTCGAGCTTGGCCAATGCCATAGACCGCGCCCTCTCTGTTGGCGCCACCTTCTACTGGTTCGTGGCAGCCGGCGTGCATCCTCATCTGAGCTCCCGGCCTCCTTGCACCACGGGTCCCACAAGCTCATTACGCAGCTCCTTCACCACCCATGTATGTTGCACCATCGCCGGCTCCCTATGCCTCGCCGATGCCCTTTGCTATGGGTCCTTATGGCCCTTCGGCACCGGTCACTTATAATCCTGGAGGCTACTACTCGCCATACACCATGTACTCGACTCCTGCTGCACCGCCACCACGTCACTGCTCCGTCATTGCACCGACTCCCTCTACTCAGGCGGGACCAAGCTGTGTTTCTACAAGCCATGAATAATTTTGCTGCTCAAGGTAACTCAGGTACTGATTGGATTTTCGATTCTGGTGCTTCTAGTCACATGTCTTCATCGAATACTATGCTGTCAACTTGCATACCATCTCACTTTTCATCCATCACATTAGGCGATGGTTCCTCCATACCAATTTCATGTGTCGGTCATACAAACCTTGCATCTTCCGCTTCCAAACCACTCCTACTTAAAGATGTCTTAGTTGCACCAGCCCTCATTAAAACTTCAATCTATGTTCGTCGTTTCACCAAAGACAACCATGTTTCCGTCGAATTTGACCCTTTTGGCTTGTCTGTGAAGGATTTCATGACCAAGGCGGAGATCGCTCGCTTCGATAGCTCTGGCGACCTCTACTCTGTTCATGGAGCTCCTGCGGCCTCGTCTCCATCATCCATGCTCGCCTCCGTAGATATCTGGCATAAACGCTTAGGCCATCCGAATAAAGCCACTTTATCCTCTCTACTTAGTGATTTTTCGATCCCTTGTAATAAAGAGATTCATAATTCCTCCATTTGTGAGTTTTGTCAACAAGGAAAACATGTTCGTTTACCATTTGCGCATTCTACTTCTCATAGTACTTATCCCTTTGAACTTTTGCACTGTGATCTATGGACCTCTCCAACTGTGAGTCTCTCCGGTTTCAAATACTACTTAGTTATTTTAGATGATTTTACACACTTCGTTTGGACTTTTCCACTTCGCAACAAATCTGATGTCCACTCACTTTTTATCAACTTTAAAACCTATGCACACTTCTTTTTACCCATAAAATTTATCCAATGTGACAATGGAAAATAATTTAACAACTTTGCTAACCGTAATTTCTTTCTCCAACATGGCATTCTCCTTCGTTTCTCTTGCCCTTACACTTCCCCACAAAATGGCAAGGCTGAGCGATCACTCCGCACCATCAATGACATAGTTCGCACACTCCTCATTCAATCATCTATGCCCTCCACGTTTTGGGCTGAAGCTCTTAGAACCGCAACCTATCTCCTCAACATTCGACCATCTAGCACTAACCCAAACACCACACCTTTCTACTCCCTTTTTCTCTCTAACCCAAACTACACTGAGCTTCGCGTTTTTGGTTGCCTTTGCTTTCCCAATGTCTATGCAACTTCCCCAAACAAACTTTCTCCACGTTCCCTTCCTTGTGTCTTCCTAGGTTATTCAGATGAACACAAAGGCTACCGGTGTTTTGATCTTGTGACCGGACACATTCACATCTCTAGGCATGTCACTTTCGATGAAAACACCTTTCCTTTCGCCACTAGAACCCCTACATCTACTCCCACCACATCCACCCCTCGCCCAGCCAATTCCATAAAACCTCACTTTTTCGTTCCTAACTTGCCCTACAACCCTGCCACGGCTGCCCACTACCCTCCCTCGACCAATACCGCTCCCGATTCTCCTGCCATGGTAGTCCCTAACCCTGCCCCGGCCGACTCGGCTGCCCGGACAGCCCCATCAGCACCCATGTCTCGACCACCCATAACCCAGGTTTCCGCTCGCCGCCCCAAAACTCCTGCCCCCGACAATCAAACTACCCAATCCTCTGCCTCTCATGCTGCTGCGTCCTCCTCCTCCGCTGCGCTGGATGCAGCAGCTCCTCCTTCACATGCCGTTCCCACTATCGCACCTAACAACGACCATTCCATGCGCACACGTGTCAAGTATGGTTTTCGACTTCCTAAAACACGCCTCAATCTTTATGCTTCTCCAACTCTCTCACATCTTCCCAAAACATAAAAATCTGCTCTTCTTGATCCGAACTGGTCTGCTGCCATGCGCGATGAGTTTCAAGCACTCCAATCCAATAACACATGGTAACTTGTTCCAGGACCTCCTAATGCAAATGTTGTTTCTGGAAAGTGGGTGTTCCGTCAAAAATTTCATTCTGATGGCACTCTCTCTCGGTATAAAGCGCGTTGGGTTTGTCGTGGGTTCTCTAAACAACACGGTGTCGATTACGACGAAACTTTTTCTCCAGTAGTTAAACCTAGCACCATCCGAACCATTCTTAGTCTTGCTGTTTCCTCTTCCTGGCCCATTCATCAACTCGATGTAAAAAATGCTTTTCTCCATGGTTCCTTAAACGCTCTATTCTCAACAACCTTCCGGTTTCGAAGATTCTTCTTTTCCTGATCACGTTTGCCTTCTCCAAAAATCTCTCTATGGCCTCAAACAAGCACCCCGAGCCTGATTTCAACGTTTTTCTACCTTTCTTCAAACTATCGGATTCATTCCCTCTCGTTCTGACTACTCTCTTTTTGTTTACCACTCTAACACCCAGGTTGCATATCTCCTACTTTATGTTGATGATATAGTTCTCACTGCCTCCTCCACAACTTTTCTCACTCATATTATTTCTCTCCTACAAACTGAATTCTCTATGACTGATCTAGGTTCCCTTCATCACTTCTTAGGTATGGCTGTCACTCGTGATTCTTCTGGTCTTTTTCTCTCTCAACGTCAGTACTCTGCTGATCTCCTAACTAGGGCTGGAATGTTAGATTGTCAACCATCCCGTACACCTGTAGATACTTCTTCTAAATTTTCCTCGGATGGTGATATTTTTCCTGATCCGACTCTATACCGTAGCTTAACCGGAGCTCTTCAGAATCTCACCATTACACGTCCAGAAATATCATATGCTGTCCAGCAAGCTTGTCGTTACATGCATGATCCAAGAGTCCCGCATTTTAACCATGTCAAACGCATACTTAGATATCTCAAAGGTACATTAGATCATAGTTTGCATATCAACCACTCATCACCCACATCATTGACAACATATTCCGATGCAGACTGGGCTGGTTGTCCAGATACTCGTCGATCCACTTCAGGATACTGTGTTTTTCTTGGCAACAATTTAATTTCTTGGTCTTCGAAGCGTCAGCTTACGGTTTCTCGCTCGTCCACAGAGGCTGAGTACCGTGTTGTTGCTCACGCAGTTGCTGAAACAGTTTGGTTGCGTCAGTTACTTGTTGAGTTACATCGACCTATTGGTCAGGCCACAGTGGTATATTGTGATAACATTTCAGCTGTTTACATGTCTGGAAACCCAGTTCAGCATCGGCGGACAAAGCATATCGAGATTGACATCCATTTTGTTCGAGAGAAGGTCGCTTTGGGAGAAGTGTGTGTTCTTTATGTGCCTTCTACGGCCCAGTTTGCAGATATTTTTACCAAAGGACTTGCTACTACACCATTACAGAGATTCGTTTCAGTCTCAACGTTGTCGAGCCTACGGTTGAGACTGCGGGGGATGTTAGATTATATTTACTTGGATATCAAGTTAGGGTTTAGGCCGGTGCGCTGCACCTCCTCCCCTTCCTCTCCTATATAAACCATTGTATTATCTCTTTATACAATTATCAATTATTATTATTATCACAAATTTACACAGACGAAACGGGGGAGCAGCCGACGCCGTCCCGAACCAGGCGACAAAATGATTGATGCCCACCCCTGGTTTCATTCACCCAGCTGCATTTCTTGTTGTGTTGTAAGTCGCTGACTATCTCCGTGCTGTCGATTAATCCAGGAGGTGAGGCACCGCGCCTCACTGGGGAGGATCATGAAGGTGTACGCGCACCTCACCAATCAGCAGCAGGAGATGATAGAGGGTGTTCAACCGTTGGTTGAGCCTAGAAGAACAGTGGCAGAAAACGAAAATAAGACCGAGAATCGATTGGATATGTTCAGTTGGTGTCTGTGGTGGTTAATCAAGGAACTTTGGCGACAACCTGTTACACCACTCTTTTCGTTAGAGGCAAAGTGCACGAAGAACCTCGTTTCTTTATGCTTGGTTGTGCTATTGATGTGCTTCATTGGTTCTTATTTGGTACTCTCTCCGATCCATATTAGTTGTCACTAAAATAAATATATCTAGACATGTTTTAGTGCTAAATACATCCATTTTAATGACAAGTAATATGGATCGGAGGGAGTACATCTTTTGACTCGATGTTTTCCTTTCATACTTCATGGATTAAGGGTTGGTAAATTCCGAGCCAACACTAAGGCCGGCCGGTAAGTCCGAGCCGACACGCTGGTAAATTCCGAGCCAACACTACGGCCGACCGGTAAGTCCGAGCCGACACGCTGGTAAATTCCGAGCCAGCACTGCCAACACCCATAGCTCGTAAATTTCGAGCTAGCGTATTCCATAATTTCTGAGTGAAGTTCTAATGATGTACATCCCTTATTGGTCCTACTATACTTGCTGAGTATTTGTACTCATTTTTGCATTTTATTTGGTTTTCAGGTATTCAGCATAACGACATGCATGAGAGGGAGTAACTCACTAGCACTTGGTCACACACATCTACTCTCCAAAGAATTAGAACATTGTCCTCTTACCGCTTAGATTATTCTTATTAGCTAAGTGTTGTACTATTGGATTTTTTGCATGACGTTTGTGAGCCTTTAGCTGCTCTAGTTTTAATACTTGTGTCAAGAAATCATTATGCACTGCCGTGAGATGTATGGATTCTTATTTATTTACCGTGATGTCTGGACTGTTATTCTTGCTATACGTGAAATGGTTCTTCAAAACAAAGGAAGTGTTGCCTTTAAACTAGTTTTCGTTAGTTTGGTAGAATTTAGATAGGTGTGGTAGTACTACATGTGATACTAAGAAGTTAACATGTGTGCGGCACAAAGTCGCTCACCTTCCAATTTGTGTCATATTTAGGGCAATAGTCATGTCCCTTGCGGGACAACCATTATTCTCGCATTCCATCGTCAAGTATTTTTGTGATGACACCTTAGTTCTAAAAACCCTTTGCGTGGAGATTTCCCATGCTATGGTTACTTTCTCTAGATGTTTCTTACTCGGATACAAGACACTCTAGGCGATGGTGTTCTAGTGATACTAACATGCAGAATCATGCACATCATTCACATTCATCGTTGTTGAGAAGTCTTGATTCCATGAGGCAGAAATTGATACCTCATCTTCTGCATCTGACTCATCAGAATCATCTGCAATATCAATCTCATCGTTTGTATCTTTCTCTTCTATCTGCTCTTGCAGATGACCATATCGCTCGCCTGAGTCTACCTCCCAACTAAAAATATTTCCACCTGTTGCCTGACTACTATGCACTGATTCATAACCACCACCTCTAGTGTGTGCATAACTATTCTGCCCTAAATCGTAATCACCACCTATAGATTATGCCTGGCTACTCTGGCCATGATCGTATCCACCTTGGGCTAAAGACGAACTTACCTGCTTCACCACGGGAAGCACTAAGGCGCCAAGGTTAACTTGCCTGATACAACAACCTTTTAACCAGCCCAGCCACATAGAGTTCTAATCTATCGGCCTCAAATAAAATGAAATATTTGACCTTAAATTTGTTCATAATGCATGCACACCAACTATGTATGTATCAGAAAGTCCTAAACACGCTGCCAACTAGCCGTTCAATTGACCAACTGTCCATGTTAGCGGGGCCATTAGTTCCAACTCTCTATACTGAAACACACTCAGATCAACTCCATGATGTTTTTTATGACTTGACCAGGACTGTAGTAAGAAAACACTTCACTATATCTGCCGACCTAAAAAAAATTCCGATACTTATCAAAATCTAAACAACAAGACATAATACAATCTAATAAAAGACTCTGTGACTAGCTACATAAATAATAATCTGACCGTTACTCCTCTGTCTAGACCAATATCCGCACAACTAACTAACGATATCCACCAGCCAACAAGTAATAAACTGTAATTAGCGAGAGATTAGGGTATACCCTTAAAGCTTGTGAAGCCCTCGACATTGAGTCACCGGGTCAGCACCAACACGTAGCTTACTCCGCTCCAACACCAGCCTCCACCATTGCCATTGCTCCACAAGAACACCACCATACGATTCCTCCAAAAAAGACCACCAAATTGCCTCCCAAGCTAACGCATTAGTAGATCGAAGGATAAACTACAATAGTACTAAATATTGTGTGAAGATCTGAAGAAAAACTAGGATAAATTGAGTAGAAACGATGGCTGGACAAGAGAGAGAGAGAGAGAGAGAGAGAGAGAGAGAGAGTTGCGCGGAGGAAGAAGAAGGAGCGGGGAGGGGGGGTCGGGCGCCGGCTGATCTTTATCATCCCCCAGTTGGTGTTGGCCATGCAGAGTGAGCCACTCGGTGGCGGCCATGCCGAGTGGTCCACTCATTCTCCGCCACGCATGTTGCCGCTGCAGCAAACGACCATTGCCTCCCGTTGGCCGATAGGGCCTACCATAAACGGTCAGTCGGCTAGGCCCACTCATACTGGCCCACTTGGTTTGGGCCACACCAACAATATGCTTTTCTTGCAAAATCCCAAATCCGCATATTAAATTTCGAAATAAATAAGAAAAAGTATTATTTAAAACAATAGCCATATAATAATGGGATTGAAAATAGTACATGTCTTAAGAGATCAAATGTGTAGAACGTTGAGCAGGAGCATTGGCAGCCAAAACAAGAGCAGTGATAACCAAGACAAGCGCATGTTAATGTTTCTGGAAAGTAATGAGGGGATTTGGACGAGTAAGCACTAACTTTAGCTCTATGTCTTGACAAGCCGCTAGATTATCGGTGAATAAAACGTGTTCATCAATCATGTCTTTTCAGTTGTCATAACAGGTGTTTGCTGCTCCTTTCTCTATTTCTTTTGACTTCCACGTTCCTATATTTTTAATAAACATGAATTTTTGAAAGGGCATGTATGCCCCCATGTGTGGTTTTGGTAATTAATGACAATATCTATAGACTAATGTGTAAATTGAGTTTCACTTGTAGGTTTATCCATTGGCCTCGCTTGGGCCATGTGTTGGTCTCAAAGTTGAAAGATGAAGAAATGTCCAAGGGATTTGTGCCATTGGAATCATGAAGAAATAAGGAGCTTGAAGGTTAATCAAGATAAGTGCAAAGAGTTGCATCAAGATGGATCAACCTCAAGAACGGATGAAGAAGGGCAAGCTCAAGATGCGCCATCTCTAGAAGATCTCATGCTTGAAGCTTGTCATCCTCGTGATCATGGGGTGATGAAGACAAGTTTAAAGAAGAGGTTTCTCCATGGGAGTATGGAGGAGCAATTTGCAAGTCTCCATCGTCATCAAGCAAGATCAAACAAGAAAGGTGTTCCCACTCTAGAAGAACAAGACGGTCTACATCAAGTTCAAGTGGAATGCTCAAGGCAAAGGTATGTTCTTGATATGGCCTCTCTTTTGCCGATCTCTTGTTGTTAGTTGGAAGACCGGGTTTAGGATAGATAGCCATACTATCAAGAGGGTCCCTCAAGCGGGTGTCTCGATCACATCTTTCGGAGAGAGCTCAAACCTTTGCATGCATCGCATCATCTTTCTTGGTTGTTATTTGGTTCTTATCCATGAGAGGATCTAAAGCTTGTGGTCATCATCATAACAAGCTCTAGTTCATCAAATGAGGATTTCACTTGCATATCTTATTGCGGTTTTTGAGCTATATGTCATTATATTTTCAAGAAAATTGGTTTCATCTCGTTTGGAGTTCCGATGTGAAATTTATTGCAGTTTTGGTTTCTGGAATTTCCCTGACCGGAAGTTCCGGCTACCCACCGGAAGTTCCGCTAGGGCATTTTGCCGCCGGAAGTTCCGGTGGAAGTTTCGGTTCTTCTTATGCTCACGTTCTGTATCCTCTCTATCTGGTTTGGTGTTTTGGCGAAATTTGGGTCGGAAGTTTCGGCGGTAATACCACCGCCGCTAGAAGTTCCGGCCAGGGACCGAAAGTACCACTCGGGCATAAATGCCGCCAGTAGTACGAGGTGAATTTCCGGCTCTTGTTCCGCCCATGTACTGTAACCTCTGTATTTTGTTTGATCTATTTGACGAAACTTCAGTCAGAATTTCCACCGGTAGTTCCGCTCCCACCGAAAGTTCCGGTGGACCGCGAGTTCACCAGATCGCGTTTTGGTTTCGCATCGCAGTTTTCTGACCATTGGTTGTGTGCCACCGGAACTTCCGGCCTCCCACCGGAAGTTCCATCTAGGGTTGTGATTGCCCATAACGGGCAGATCTGGGTGCCCTTTAAAAGGGGCCCCTCTTCCCCTTCGTGGGTACCAGCTCTTTTCTTGGTTCTTGGCTTTCTCTCTCTCCTCCATGGTTCTTGAAGAGCTTTCCCTCTCCCCTTTACCTTCTTATGATTCTTGCATATTTTTGAGGTATTTGAGAGAGGAGATCTAGATCTACACACCCTCCCAAGCTAAACCCCTTCTTTGTGAAGGAATTATTGGGATCTAGATCTTAGAGAGTTTTGTGTTCTCCTCTTATGTTCTTTCTCCCTTATTCCCCCAAGAGCTTTTGTAGCTTTGTTGGAATTTGGGAGTGAAGGAACTGCCCTTGCATTTGTTGCATAGGTTTGAGTTCTCCTCGGAGATTCGACGAGTACAAGCTTGTGGGCTTGTTACTCTTGGGTTCTTGGAACCCTAGACAATTGTATGGTTGGATTGTTGACTTTTTGTGGTCTTGTTGACCTTTGGTGGTCTTGTAGTCTTCTGTGGCTTTGTTGGCCTTTTGTGGCATTGTAGCCTTTTGTGGCTTTGTTCTTGGGAGCCTCCAATTAAGTTGTGGAGATAGCCCCAATCTTTATACGGGTTCGGTGACCACCATCAAGTGTTCCATAGTGGAGCGAGTGCCCGCCTTTTATGGTGCGCACTCAGGAGGATAGGGTGAGCCTCTTGTGGCGTCGATGAGTTGCGTGCTTCCACATTCGGGGTGATGCCTTGTGTGGCGTTGGGTGAGCATCGAACCACCACACCTCGAGGTGAGACATTTGTGGTGTTCAGAGAGCATTGCGCCATCACACCTCTCCAACGAAGACGTAGCTTCTTTAGAAGTAGACCGCGGGATAAAAATCTTCGTCTCCGCGTCCATCGGTTATCTTTCAACCGATCCCTTTACTTATGCACTTTACATTGTGATAGTCATCGTGCTTGAAGTATTTATATCTTGCTATCACCGTGTTGCTTGTATTGCTTAGCATAGGTTGTTGGTGCACTTAGGTGAACCTAGTGGCTAGGTTTTGTGCTCAATAAATTAAACGTTAGTTTTATTCCACATTTACTTGAGCCTAAACCGTAATAATTTTAAAAGCCTATTCAACCCCCCCCCCCCCTCCCCTCTAGGTGACGTCCTTTGCACTTTCAATTTTCAGACGTGTTACATCTAGTTTTTTTGCAAGAAAAATATAGATCTATTATAGATGTTCACAAGAAGTATTACAAGGAATCTCAAACATAATAAAAATTACATCACGATCATTGGACCACCTAACGACCACTATCGTTCCAAGCACGAGCCGCCAACGCACCACTATCGCTGCTTTGTTACTGGAGCTGGTCTGACATTGTTGATGACAGACAGGAAGTCTTTGTGCACGTGCCCTAAGGACCAGTACCCTAGAGCAGAAGTTGTCGTCATTAAACTCTTGAATAGATCCAAATATTGTAACACCAAACTTGAAACACGTGTAGACTAAACGAGGTCGACCGCTCCATGGGAGCAGCGACCATAGGATTTCCCGCCCTCTTCAACGCCACACGCGAGATCGTCGCCAACGAGGTGGACAAGGAGACGGGTATACCTTATTCTTGTCCCGCATAACGCCATCATAGCCACCATAACGTCGCAGCCGATTGACCAATCTCTAACTTTAAAGACCATACATGCACGATGAGCACATGTTTGAGGTCCCCACTCCCTGCCACATAAAAAAGGCAAACAGAGGAGGTGGGACCCATTGATTTCCGGTCGAAGAAGACAGGGCAGATGGAGGCGGCAGCTAGGGTGAAACCCTAGGCAGCCGCCTCTTTTTCTTTTCTGCAGGAAGCGGTTATGCGTCACATCTAATTAAACATGATGTGTAAGGAAAAAAGTTGAAGGTACCATGGCGTCGTCCCGTCGTGTAGATGTAGAAAATAGAGATTACGATAAATATTGGGATCTATAGCCACCAATGACTCATGCACACGGAACGAGATGTTATGTTCACTGTAGCTGTCAAAAAGAAAACCCCGTGCACGTACATAGGTACGTAATGAAGTTGGGTACCGGCGAGCTAATTAATAAACGAGCGATGATTCCAGTTTTACCACGGATCTCAATTTGCAGCTAGCTATAAATTGCGCGCCCTTCGATCTCCTCATTGTGATCATCCCTTGAATTCTGATTCTGAAGTCTGGACGTGACTCGAAAAACACTGAAGTCCAGCGGAGAGGAACCCACTGAATTATCATCATTAAGAAAAAAGGTGATTCGAACTGAAGCATAGTACACTATCAACAAAGCATGGAATAACAAGTAGTATTAATTGCCGCAACGTACTACTGACGCTGTTCTTCTCGCGCGCATGCAATGCAGGGGAGGGGAGGGGATGTCTGCGCAGCCCGGCCAGGTGGTGGTCCAGTCGGATGCGGGGGTGTACCTCGCATGGTCCGCCGCCAACCAGCCGCCCCTCGCTCTGGAGGGGCTGGCGTCCAGCCGGGTGGAGCTCCAGGCCCAAGGAGGCCTCCTGCTGCCGCAGCGCGCCAACGCCCCCACCTTAAGCTTCGTCCTCGGAGGCAGCGGGGTGGCCGGGGTCTACCAGTTCGACCCCGCTGGTGGGGACGTTGCCCTCGCGATCCCGCCGCCCGCGGCGGCCAGGGAGAGGCTCGTCCGGATCAACACGGGCGACGTCATCGCCCTGCGCACCGGGGACGTCTCATGGTGGTACAACGACAAGGACGACGACGCCGAGCTGTCCATCATGTTCATGGCAGACACGGCACTCTCCTCTGTCAGCCCAGGGAACACCATCCCCTACTCCTTCATCGCCGGCGCCAACGGCGTCATGCGCGGCTTCGACCCCAGCCTCCTCGCCGCGGCGTGGCCCGGGGCCACGGAGGAGCAGGCAGCCGCCGCGTTCCGGAGCCAGCCGGCACTTATCCTCACGAGGCAGCAGCTGCGCGGCCTGCGCCCGCGCGAGACAGACAGGGACGGCCTCGTGGTGAACGCCGCCGTCCTGCCTCCGGACGACGACGCGCACGTCGCCGGCAGGGGCACCGTGAAGACGCTCACCGGCGCGCGCCTGCAGGCGTTGGGTGGCCTCGGGATCAGCGCTCGGCTCGTGCAGCTCGAGCCGGGCGCCACGCTGCCGCCGTGGGTGCTCCGCGAGGGCGCGGCCCAGGCGGTGTACGTCGCCCGCGGGAGCGCGCGCGTTCAGGTATCGTCTGCCGCCGGCGGCGAGACGTTGCTGCTGGACGAGGACGTCCCCGCGGGCAGCCTCTTCGTGGTTCCACGCTTCGCCGTGGCGTGTGTCCAAGCCGCCGGCGCTGACGGCGTGGAGTTGGTGACGCTGATCAACAGCGCCAGGTACGTACGTACGTCGTCGTCGGTCACACTACTATGCTGTGTTCGTTACTGATCATGGATGCGTGCCGTGTTGTGCTGTGGGCGTGTGGCTGTGGCAGGCCGGTGGTGGAGCAGCTGACCGGGAAGGGCTCGGTGTTGGGCGGCCTGACGCCGCAGCTGCTGCAGGCCGCGTTGAACGTGTCGCCGGAGGTGGTCGACCTCATCGTGACCGCGGCGTTCAACTGAGTACGGCCGAACGTCGGTCGGTCGCTGCACGCAGGCGTGATTACTAGTAACTTGTACGGTGTGATTATTTGTGAGAAATAAGCTAAGCTCTGGTTTTCCTTAGAAAGCTGTGACTTTGCGTGTTGTGTGCTACTAATAATTAAGGTATTCAAAGTACTAGTACCATTTGAATCTGTTTACGTGCAGTTTGGCTTGGAGATCAAGCTGTCAGTAATTTGTTGTAATCTCAGAATCTAAGTTGATGCCGATGTGGCATTTATAAATAAAAAACTTGTTTAAGCTAGAGACAGTGCGAATAATGAAGAAAAAAGTGTTAGAAATAATGGGCTAGTCCATTTAAGCCATGTGTATTTCAGATTTTCCATAAATTTTAAAGCCCAAATTTATGACAGTATGTTTGTGTTTGAAGTGTTTGTATGAGTGGAGTGGGTGGGAGTTTAGTCCATAGGAAGTTGAAGGAGAGTTGCACCACCTTATAAGATGGAGTATTGCACCACTTTGTAAGTGGAGAGATACACGCGCGCTCCTCCTCCGACGACTCCGCTTGCACATCTCGTCCTGACGCATCTACTATGGTTGCGCAACTGCTCAAGTTCGTCGTCACAGCGCGACTGCCCGATCGTCAAGCTGGTCCTCGTGCACGTCGTCTTTAACGCCGATTTCTTCGATAGTCTACTGCAAACGCTGCACCAACAACGACTTTATCAACAACCGACTCTGCTACTGTTCATGTTGATCAATACATCTAGTGTGTTAGAGGTTCGCGTGATTGTAGTTGTTGCTGTCATGATCTATATTCTGAAATTAATCATGGAAATTATGACTAATAATCCAACAAAAAGTACAGCACGCGTGTCAATGGTAAACTGTTCCCCACACTTTTTATTATTTTGAAGGTTTTTCAACTGCAACGGCTTTGCTTACATCCCCGTTCAGGGCAACACCATCAACGAATTCAACTCAGCTTAAATAACAGCTAAAAATAATTTTAGAGGTCCTTTGGCGGCCCTCATTTTATTTTATTTGGAAAAAATTAAATGACATTATTCACATTGGTGTCATCAATTCATTTGTCTAATTGAAAATTCCAAGCTAGAAAATTATGTTTGGCTGCTGCAAAGAATTATGAAATGATTTTCAGAAAAATGACCGGGTTAGGGAGATAAATTAACTTAACATATCATACACATTCCTTGGAATCTCTAATTAAAATGATGGTTGGCAAACAAACAATCTCGATTGAATCCCGCGGTTTCGATACGGAATGTTGGATTCCAAACATGCTCTTATTATATTAGGTTATCCCTTAGCTCTTCTCCGACCCCAGTGTTCCACTCTCCTTGACCATATTGTGACATCTCCTCGCCTATAAGATCATCTCTAGTAGACCTTTTAAAAGGTCAAATCCTTAAAACTCCGGCGGGGATAAGGGCTCAGCCTAGTTTTTTTTTTGGGCCGAACAGGCCTCGGCCTACAAAGTATTTATTGTGAAAAATAACATAAGAAAAAGGTAGGGTTTTAGAATTAAAAAGCCAACCCAATGTGCAACCAATTAAGACGAGTGTAATGACAATCAAGAAACAAATATTGAATGGCCTCTTTTCTATTGCAAAATGCACAAAGCTTACTATCATTCTAATTTGTTTATCTCTATTATCTGTAGTGAGAATAACGCCTCTAAAGGGATACCATAGATAGTAGGTTAAAAAAGGAGATACCATAAGAAAATATTTACTCCGAGAGGCACCTGCTGAGAGGTGTACAAACTTTCCGAATGTGCATACTTCAACACCTAAAGCCAAGGGGTAATTAGCACCTTATACATGGAGCTAAATGTAAAATACAAAATTGATGTACATTCCATCTAGAAACATCTTTCAGTGTTCCACTCGGTAAGCTTCCGGCCTTATGTTGTTTGTCACCCAACACCTCTATAGCACAGACTTCCCTTTGCCGATCGGTTAAAAGATGTGGAAGTTGTAGTCTTAAGAGAAGTATAAATATGCATGCTAGTGAGAACCGAAGTGATGCTCGCCCTCCCAGAGACAGCCTTCCCCCTATAATACCAACACCGCAACTAAAAAGATGCGTTTAATAAAATCAATTTTTTTAACCCAATAATTGTTCAAAAGAACCATTTTTAAAGTTCCTAGTGCACTCCAAATCATGCTCCAAAAGGGGCGCATAAATATCGTAAGAAGGATAAAATATAAAATTTTAAGTTATCACATTGAACAAAAATGCATTGGTAATGCAAAAATTTTGCGTACACTTATGTTAATAATGATCCGGGGTTTAAAAAAAAATCTATTATAATTTGTGAATGGTCCAGTATTCAAACTCCCGCTCCCTTCCGCTCAACACCACCACAGACGAATTGAAAGTTGAGAACCCAAAATGCACATTAGCAATTCAGCTTCCGCGAGCTAGATCGCGTAATGGGTGATGTCGGTGATGTTCTCCGGGCGGCTGGACAGCGGGTGGGGCCTCTTCCTCCGCAGCTGCAGGTACTCGCCGTAGTTGAACCCCCTGTATCGCGGCGACTCGCCCACGTCGCCGGCGAACTGCGGCAGCGGCTCGACCCACTTGTCGTCGTGGAGCTGGAAGAAGAAGACGAGCGAGTACCGATGCGCCGCCGGCTTCCTCACCACCCGGTGCATGGCGCTCCTGAACTTGCCGTTGCTGAGCACCTGCATGACGTCGCCGATGTTGACGACGATGCTGCCCTCGATGGGCTCCACGGGGGCCCAGACGCCGTCCGGCCGGAGCACCTCCAGGCCCCCGACGCCGTCCTGTAGGACGAAGGTGATGCAGCCGACGTCCTGGTGTGGGCGGGCGCCCCTGTTATCCTCCTTCGTCGCCGGGAAGGCGTGCCGCGCCGAGATGAAGTCGAAGGTGCGGTCGTCGTTGTACTCCCCGAGGAAGCCTCGTGGCAGGCCCATGCACTCGTTCAGGATCTCCTGGATGAGGAGCCCCAACTCGGTGAACTTGGCGTGGCACTCTGCTAGCGCCTCCCTGTGGATGCATATGAGAAGAGTTCTCCCCTTTCTGAGTTAAAAAACGATAATGGAAAAGCTAAGTTTACGTGACACATTCCGAAGAAGTTTTTTCTTTGAAAGTTGGATCAACTTTTTAACTGTGGTATATCTACATCCTCACTCATTTAAGAGTTTTTTGGTGTGCAAGAAATTCTACACACTGTACATGTAAGGTTTCACTTTAGTATGTTTTGTTGTTTGGGAGAAACTAAAGAGAGCAAATGATATGAATTTATATTCCAACATATTAGCTACTAGTGTACTTATCTTTTTTGTGTAAGCACACAACAATCGTATTTCGTTCGATTCTTTTTCATGTGTATACTGTATAATATTTGTACACGTTCATGATTTTTCTAAGCTTTTTTTGTTACCTTTTTTTTGTACACCTGAGCTCATTCACAAATTTTCCATTTTCATATCTTTCGAATGTAAGAAGAAAGTTTACACCAATGGCATGGCAGTCCCAATTTACGGCCACTTAGTGGTGAATGCTTGAAAGTTGATGGCCCAAACGTGTCATCTCCACTGACCGGCATAGTTTTGTTTTTTTGAGAATCATGGCACCCCTGGGGCTAACAGACAAGCAAGGCCGGTGTAGCAGGCTGTGATGGCCTTATAGCCTGCAGCTAAGGCCCAAGATAAATAGGCCTAGCGGCCAGGGATCACAGTAGTGACTAGCTGTTCTGTTTACTACCCTCAGAAAAACAAAAAAGCTGTCTTGTTTACCGAACGAATCGTCGTTTTCAGCTCAGGTCGCCGTTCCAGGCCGCTGCAGGGAGTTTGGCCGGCCAAGAAGCTCGCCGGAGATCAGGTAAGCGGAAGCACAGCGCCTGGTCACGTGACTAGGGTGGAGGTACGGTAAAATCGACCATCTAAACTAGTATCGCGCTACACCACCTGCATCGGTCAACCCTCGAATCCTAACTCCAAACACGGGAAACAAGCTGTAAACTCTGACCTGAATCCGGCTGGCTCTTCGGGATACAGGTTGAGCCAGAGCTTGGGATGGAGGACGAGCAGCAACTCGTTCTTGTCAACGGAGCCCACGGGCTGCCGCGCGTGCCCTGATGGGAAGGGCGTCCCGCCGGCCGGCCGCACCTTGGCCTTCTCCTCATCCGGGAGCGCGAAGAACTGCGCTTGAAGCTCGAGCGCGCGTGCCATGAGCTCGCGCGGCACGCCGTGGTTCACGACGTGGAAGAACCCGGACGACAGGCACGCCTCGCGCACCGCCGCGGTGGCGCGGCCGCGGGCGACGTCGCACTCGTCGACGAAGAACGGCGCGAGGTCCACCACGGGGAGCAAGCTGCCGTTGCTAGACGCCATGTGCTGCTCGATCGGTCTGATCTGGGCCAGATCATCTGGCTCTTCCTACACAAGCGCCGGGCAGCGCCTGCTGCTGCGTTAATTAATTGCCGACCACTTGAGGTTAGATGGTTAGGATTGGAGCGCTTGAATATACAAATAGATGCTTAGTGATCACGACCGGCAGGCATCGGTCAGTCGGTCATAGACAAAGATCAAGCTCGATCTGTCCGCCGAGGGAGAAGGGATAAAAGAGCAATATATAGCCATGACGTCGGTGAAGTTGAGGTCATAAGAGGTATCATAGGTCTAGCCTATAGAAGATGCATTTACATGTTTTTTTCTCGTTAGGTAAACCGCTGTCACGAGTGGCATCTCTTCTGAAGTTCGAGCTCGAGTACCGTCCCTTGAAAATTTACGGGCTGTTGGTCAGACTTATTAATTTGGTGCTTTAAGCTTTTGATTTATATAAGTCACAAAAGCACCTATATTTAGCTTATAAGCTAAAAAATGTAACAGCCAGAAATAAGCCCAACTAAACAACGAGTTAACCTTGTGTCACCATGCATTTTCCTATTTCTAACAATTGTTTCAATTTTGGTTTTGCTAATCGTAATTCGTATTAAATATTCATAACCCTAAGTCATCGTGAAGGTCCTCACTGGTGTGGCAATAGAGTTGATAAAAATTTATTTGGCCGGACGTCGCTCCTACCACCCCAACAACACACCATAGCATACAAACCTTAACCCTGACTATTAGACCAGAACGAAGGAATGAGGTCCCCCTCCCTCCTGCCGTCGGGGCAGCAAGCCGAGAGAAAGGGGACCAACGCCCTGGCCAGTGGAGATCAGGAGGGATGTTGGTTGTCGCCGCCTCCCAAAGAGAGCTTTCTGCCTTCCCAATAACAGTGATACCGCAACCAAAAAGCTATGTAATGATCTTCCACAACCTTAACATCTCCAAAATAATAAATACTACTTTTATTAAAATTAAAATTTTAGACTCGAGAATGGTTCAATAGCATAGAGAATCAATATTAAGTTCTTGGGGCACTCGAGATCATGTTCCAAAAAGAGCACTCTATTGCACTCTAATGGCCTGCGTTGGCGTGACCCAGTCAGGAGATGCCACTTGGCAAACTTAGCTGGCAATTTTGCGATACGCTGTTGTGGTACCGGGTCAAACTGCTGGCAACTTGTTCCGCTGGGCAACTGGGAGCTCATGTTTCGGCATCTTAATTTGGGATTTTTAAAAAAAAGTTATCACACTTTGAAGTTTGAACAAAGTTGCAATGACAATGCAAACGTTCGTGTATACTAATATGAATGATCCAATTTCCAAATTTATTTACAACTATAATTCGTGAATGATCAAGTGTTAAAATTCGCCGAACACCACCACAGACGAATTGGAAGGGGCAGGACAGAAGCGCAAATACCACCTAGTCAACTGGCCGACGATATGTAGACCCAAAGAGGTTAGAGGCCTAGGCCTTATCAACACAAAAAGAATGAACGAGGTGCTTTTGCTAAAATGGATCTGGAAGCTGTATCAAAATGACTCTTCCATTTGGGCCAAAATTCTGAAGGTTAAGTACGCGGATGTAGATGATCTGTTTTAGGGACGGGCCGAGGGGCTCGCCTTTTTGGAAATCATTGCACAAAATCAAGCACTTGTTTAAGGCTGGGGCAAGGCATCATGTTTGGGATGGGAAGCGGACAAGGTTCTGGCTTGATTGGTGGCATGGGGAGCAACCTCTCAAGGACAGGTATCCCTCCCTGTTCGCCATCTGTGATGACCCATAGGTTTTGGTGGCCCATATCTGTCTAATCGACGTCATCAACCTGCATTTTAGGAGAGCGCTCGATCAGGATGGGGTGCTCAGCTGGTTGGACCTGGTTCAGAACCTGGAAGATGTCACTCTGGGACAGACCAAAGACACGGTGTCTTGGCATCTGGAGCCCTCGGGCTGCTATTCGGTGAAGTCCATGTACCAATTTCTGTCTAGAGACATCTCGCTTGCTCACTTCAAAGAGATTTGGAAAGCCAAAGCTCCCCTCAAAATCAGAAACTTTGCATGGCAACTTGCTCTCGAACCGTTTACCCACCAACAATCTTCTTGCATCTAGGAATGGGCCCTCCAATGGGAGATGTGTCCTTTGTAACGCGGTAGAAGATGCGTCGCATATTTTTTCGCCTGCTCTCTCGCCAGATTCGCCTAGAGTGTGGTCCATCAACTGCTAGGGTGTAGTTGGTGTTGGAGATATGCCCTAGAGGCAATAATAAATGTAGTTATTATTATATCTTTGTGTTTATGATAAATGTTTACATTCATGCTATAATAGTATTAACAAGAAAACATTAATATTTGTGTGATTTGTAAACTTAAATTGAAGTCCCTAGTAAAGCCTCTATACATCACTAGCTTGTTGGTTAATAAATGATTGTGGTTTCCCTATCATGAACATTGAGATAAGCGTAGCATAAAGATCAAGTCATTTTAATAGTTCAATTGTTATATGCTTTCTGATACATAGTAACCTAATTCCTTCGACCATGAGATCATGCATATCACCTTTACCGGATGGATGCTTTGATGACATCAAACACCACACCGTAACTGGGTGGCTATAAAGGTGGCATTGAGTGTTAGGAAAGTATTGGTTGAGACACAAGGATCAAGAGTGGGATTTGTCCATCCATATGACAGATAGATATACTCTGGGCCCTCTCGGTGGAATGTCATCCAATTAGCTTGCAAGTATGTGACTGGCTCACAAGGGATCACATATCACGGGAACGAGAAAAGAGTATTTATCAGTAACGAGGTTGAACTAGGTATGTAGAGATACCGACGATCATAACCTCGGATAAGTAAACTATCGTGAGACAAAGGGAAATTGGTATCGTATGTAAGTGGTTCATTCGATCACAAAGTAATCGTAGAAATATGTGGGAGCCATATGAATTTCCAGATTCCTCTATTGGTTATTGTTCGAAGAAGTGTCTCGATCATGTTCGCATAATTCACGAACCGTTGGGAGACACACTTAAGGATTCGACGTTGTTTGAGTAGTTATGGAATGATGAGTAAGAGACCGAATGTTGTTCGGAGTCTCGGATGGGATCCGGGATATCACGAGGAGATCCGGAATGGTCCGGAGAATAAGATTCATATAAGCAAAGTCCTGTTTCGGGGTTGGAGAATGGTTCCTGTGTTTTCATCGGGAATGTTCTAGAAGGTTCCGGAATGTCCGGCACTCTGAAGGGGAAGGGTACATGAATGTGTCATACCAAGTTGGAATGATTGCATCATGTACTAGGTGTCATCGCTGAACAAAATAAAGGGTTTAATCAAATCCTAGTTTGAAAAGTCAAACGCCAATTTGAAAAGTCAAGCGGCTATTTTGGGAAGTGGAGGAAGGTGCAACCGAGTTGGGAGGAGTTCCTCCCTCCACCGCCAAACCTTGGGAAACCGAGTTGGGAGGGACTCCCTCCTGGCGCCTCCACCTATATAAGGAGGCGGGGCTGCCTCCTAGCACCCAACACCTCCACCATGAAACCCTAGCCCTAAGCCGGCCCTCCTGCACTGGCCGCCACGCCTAGCAAGCCGCCTAGCTAACCGTAGCCACCGGCCGAGCCTCCTCCTTGGTGTGTCTAAACCCTAGATCGCCGAGGATCTCTCTCATAGTCCTCCATACTCGCTCCGGCTTAAGGCGAAGCCCTGCAATGCCGGTGATGATGGAGATCATGTTTGTGCTTGAAGATGGAGATCGGAAGCACAAAGAAGAAAGGCCATATCATATCACATATTTTGAATTGCATGTGATGTTAATCCTTTATGCATCTTCTATTGCTTAGTTAACAACGGTAGCATTATAAGTGATCCCTCATGCACATGAATTTCAAGTCATAAAGTGTTCACCCTTAGTTAGCATTGTTGCTAAAGCTTGTTGTTTCGAAGCACCACGTCATGATCAAATGTGTTAGATTTCGCAAGTTTATACAACGTGAGCAAGCCAGATTTGCTCATGCGGAAGCTAAGGTTTGATCTTGACGAGCCTAGCATGTACAGACATGGTCTCGGAACACGGATCACCGAAAGGTAAAGCATGAATCATATAGTAGATATGATGAACATGTCGATTGTTCGCCATTGAAACTATATCAACTCTCGTGATGATCGGTGTTGATGTGGTGGATTTGGTTCGTGTGATCACTAAAACAATGTGAGGGATATTGTTTTGAGTGGGAGTTCACCTAGATTAATTTAACTATTAATTAGAACTCAATTTGTCATAAACTTAGTCTAAACTATTGCAAATATGTTGTAGATCAATGGTGGCCCCTACCATCAATTTTAATGCGTTCCTAGAGAAAGAAAAGTTGAAAAACAATGGAAGCAACTTCGCGGATTGGTTATGCAATTTGAGGATTGTCCTCACAGCTGGTAATTTGACCTATGTGCATGCATCATTGGTGACCCACTGCGGCATCGCTACCGATGAAGTAAAGAATGTTTACCTCGCTCGGAAGACTCAGTACTCCACAGTTTAGTGTGCTATCTTGTATGGTTTAGAATCAGAGCTTCAGAAAAGGTTTGAGAATTCAGACCCACATGATATTGTCCGTGATCTCAAATTGATCTTTGAGACTCACGCGACAATTGAGAGCTATGAGGCTTCTGAAAAGTTCTTTAACTGCAAGATGGAAGAGGGCAACTCCGTGAGTGAGCATGTGCTTAGGATGTCTGGGCACACAAACAAACTTCAAAGCTTGGGTATAGTGATTCCTAATGCTTTGGGGATTTACCGTGTCCTCCAATCACTACCACCAAGTTACAAGAACTTTGTGATGAACTACAATATGCAAAACATGAACAAGCAGTTGCCAGAACTCTTGGCCATGTTGAAATCTGCAGAAGTGGAGATCAAGAAAGAGCACCAAGTGTTGATGGTCAATAAGACCACCAAATTCAAGAAAGGCAAGTCTAAGCAAAAGGGACACTTCAAGAAGGGTGGTAAGAAAGTTACCGCGCCGACGAAGAAGACCAAGGCTGGACCTAAGCCTGATACTGAGTGCTTTTACTACAAGGGAGAAGGTCACTGGAAGCGGAATTGCCCAAAGTACTTGGCGGATTTGAAGAACGACAACATCAAGAAGAAAGGTATATCCGATATACATGTTATTGATGTGTATATCACTAGTACTCGTAGTAGTGCCTGAGTATTTGATACTAGTTCGATTGCTCATATTTGTAACTCGAAACAGGTGCTGCAGAATAAACGGAAGCTAGCGAAGAACGAGGTGACGATGCGCGTGGGAAACGGATCAAAGGTTGATGTGATCACGGTCGGCACGCTACCCCTTCATCTACCATCGGGATTAGTTTTATACTTAAATAATTGTTATTTGGTGCCTACGTTAAGCATGAACATTATATCGGGATCTTGTTTATTGCGAGATGGTTACTTGTTTAAGTCCGAGAATAATGGTTGTTCGATTTATATGAGTAATATGTTTTTATGCACATGCACCTTTGATAGATGGTCTATTCTTATTGAATCTCAATAGTGGAAATACACATATTAATAACATTGAGGCTAAACGTTTGAAATCGAGCGATAACTCGACCTATATGTGGCAATCGCTGCCTTGGTCACATTGGAGTGAAGCGTATGAAGAAACTCCATTCCGATGGACTTATTGAATCACTTGATTTCGAATCACTTGAAAGATGCGAAGCATGTCTGATGGGAAAAATGACTAAGACTCCATTTTCTGGTATGATGGAGCAAGCTACGGACTTATTGGAAATCATACATACCGATGTGTGTGGTCCAATGAGTGTAGCATCGCGCGGTGGTTATCGTTATGTTCTTACCTTCACGTATGACTTGAGGAGATATGGGTATATCTATTTCATGAAACAAAAGTCCGAAACTTTCAAGAAGTTTAAGGAATTTCAAATTGAGGTGGAGAATCAACGTAACAAGAAGATTAAATTTCTACGTTCTGATCGTGGAGGTGAATATCTAAGTTACGAGTTTGGCGAGCATTTGAAGAAATGCAGAATACTTTCACAATTGACACCGCTGGTAACACCACAGCGTAATGGTGTGTCCGAACGTCGTAATCGAACTCTCTTAGATATGGTTCGTTCTATGATGTCACTTATAGATTTACCGCTATCATTTTGGGGTTATGCATTAGAAACAGCTGCATTCACTTTAAATAGGGCACCATATAAATCCGTTGAAACGACACCGTATGAATGATGGTTTGGGAAGAAACCTAAATTGTCGTTCCTTAAAGTTTAGGGTTGCGAAGCCTATGTAAAGAAGTTACAGCCGGACAAGCTTGAACCCAAAACAGAAAAATGCGTCTTCATAGGATACCCGAAGGAAACTATTGGGTATACCTTCTATCATAGATCCGAGGGCAAAATCTTTGTTGCCAAGAATGGATCCTTTCTAGAGAAGGAATTTCTCTCGAAAGAAGTGACTGGAAGGAAAGTAGAACTCGATGAGGTTGTCGAACATTCTCTCGAAATTGCGAGTAGCGCAGCACCGGAAGAAGTTCCTGTGGTGCCTGCACCAATAAGAGAGGAAGCTAATGATGATGATCATGAAACTTCGGTTGTAGTTGCTACAGAGCCTCGCAGGTCAATGAGAACTCGTACCACTCCAGATTGGTATGATCCCGTTATGAGTGTCATGTTGGTGGACAACACCGATGACCATGCGACATATGAGGAAGCGAAGATGAGCCCAGATTCCAATAAATGGCAAGAAGCCATGAAATCTGAGATTCGATCCATGTACGAAAACCAAGTATGGACTTTGGTGGACTTACCGGATGGCCGGAAGGCTGTCAAGAACAAATGGATTTTCAAGAAGAAAATAGATGCTGATGGTAATGTTACTGTCTATAAAGCTCGACTTGTCGCAAAAGGGTTTCGACAAATTCAAGGAGTTGACTATGATGAGACTTTCTCACCGGTAGCGAAGCTAAAGTCTGTGAGGATTATGTTAGCAATCGCTGCATATTATGATTATGATATATGGCAGATGGATGTTAAAACAGCATTCCTCAATGGAGACATTGATGAAGAGTTGTATATGATGCAACCCAAAGGTTTTGTCAATCCTAAAGATGCTAACAAGGTATGCAAACTTCAATGGTCCATCTATGGATTGAAGCAAGCATCCCGAAGTTGGAATCAACGTTTTGATAAGGTGATCAAAAGTTTTGGTTTTATACAAACTTATGGAGAAGCTTGTATTTACAAGAAAGTGAGTGGGAGCTCTGTAGCATTCTTAATACTATATGTAGATGACATATTGTTGATTGGGAATGATGTAGACCTTCTTAATAGTGTCAAGGAATATTTGAATAATAGTTTTTCAATGAAGGATCTTGGCAAAGCAGCTTACATATTAGGCATAAAGATTTATAGAGATAGATCGAGACGCCTAATATCATTGTCACAAAGTACATATTTGGACAAAATTCTAAAGAGGTTTGGAATGGAAGATAGCAAGAAAGGGTTCTTGCTCATGTTGCCCAATACGACGTTGAGTAAAACTCAAAGTCCGACAACGGCAGAAGATAGAGAAAGGATGAGTAATACTCCCTATGCCTCAGCCATAGGATCTCTAATGTATGCCATGCTATGTACTAGACCCGACATTGCATATGTTGTTAGTTTAACTAGCAGATATCAAAGTGATCCAGGAGTGGATCATTGGACAGCGGTCAAAAACATCCTTAAGTACTTGAGAAGAACGAAGGATATGGTTCTTTCTTATGGAGGTGATGAACAACTCGTTGTTAATGGTTACACCGATGCTAGTTGGAACACCGATCCGGATGATTCTAAATCACAATCTGGATACGTATTTACTTTGAATGGTGCAGCAGTTAGCTGGAGGAGTGCAAAGCAAAGCGTTGTGGCGAGATCTTCAACTGAATCGGAATACATGGCTGCTTCGGAGGCTTCACAAGAAGCGATATGGATGAAAGAGTTTATTACAGAGTTGGGTGTGGTTCCTAGTGCGCTGGACCCAATGTTTCTATCTACTGTGATAACATGAGAGCCATAGCCAATGCGCAAGAACCAAGGTCACACAAGAAGCTGAAGCACATCAAGCTACGTTTTCACGCTATTCGAGAACATGTCCAAGATGGGGACATAAAGATTTGCAAAGTACACACATATCTGAATGTGGCGGATCCGTTGACTAAACCTCTCCCGAGGGCAAAACATGACCAACACCAAACTGCCATGGGTGTTTGGTATATTACCATGTAATCTAGATTAGATGACTCTAGTGCAAGTGGGAGACTGTTGGAGATATGCCCTAGAGGCAATAATAAATATAGTTATTATTATATCTTTGTGTTTATGATAAATGTTTACATTCATGCTATAATAGTATTAACAAGGAAACATTAATACTTGTGTGATTTGTAAACTTAAAATTGAAGTCTCTAGTAAAGCCTCTTAATAATACTAGCTTCTTGGTTAACAAATGATTGTGATTTCACTATCATGAACATTGAGATGTTATTAACAACAAGATCATATCGTTAGGAGAATGATATGGTGGACATACTCCTATAGATAAGCGTAGCATAAAGATCAAGTCATTTTAATAGTTCAATTGCTATATGCTTTCTGATACATAGTAACCTAATTCCTTCGACCATGAGATCATGCATATCACCTTTACCGGATGGATGCTTTGATGACATCAAACACCACACCGTAACTGGATGGCTATAAAGGTGGCATTGAGTGTTCGGAAAGTATTGGTTGAGACACATGGATCAAGAGTGGTATTTGTCCATCCATATGACGGATAGATATACTCTGGGCCCTCTCGGTGAAATGTCATCCAATTAGTTTGCAAGCATGTGACAGGCTCACAAGGGATCACATATCACAGGAACGAGAAAAGAGTACTTATCGGTAATGAGGTTGAACTAGGTATGCAGAGATACCGATGATCATAACCTCGGATAAGTAAACTATCGTGAGACAAAGGGAAATTGGTATCGTATGTAAGTGGTTCATTCGATCGCAAAGTAATCATAGAAATATGTGGGAGCCATATGAATTTCCAGATTCCTCTATTGGTTATTGATCGGAGAAGTGTCTCGATCATGTCCGCATAATTCACGAACCGTAGGGAGACACACTTAAGGATTCGACGTTGTTTGAGTAGTTATGGAATGATGAAAAAGAGACCGAATGTTGTTCGGAGTCTCGGATGGGATCCGGGATATCACGAGGAGATCCGGAATGGTCCGGAGAATAAGATTCATTTAAGGAAAGTCCTGTTTCGGGGTTGGAGAATGATTCCGGTGTTTTCATCGGGAATGTTCTAGAAGGTTCCGGAATGTCCCAAGACTCGAAGGGAAGGGTACATGAATGTGTTATATAAATTTGGTATGATTGCATCATGTACTCGGTGTCATCGCGGGACAAAATAGAGGGTTTATTCAAATCCTAGTTTGAAAAGTCAAACGCCAAGTTTGAAAGTCAAACGGCTAATTTTGGGAAGTGGAGGAGGTGGAAACGACTTGGGGAGGAGTTCCTCCCACCGCCGGGCACCACTGCCGAGTTGGGAAGGACTCCTCTGCCGCGCGCCTCCACCTATATAAGGAGGGCGGTGGAAACCGAGTTGGGGAGGACTCCTCCCCTGCACGCCCTCCACCTATATAAGGAGGCAGGGCTGCCCTCCTAGCACCCAACACCTCCACCGCAAACCCTAGCCCTAAGCCGCCGGCCTCCTGCAGCCACTGGCCCCTAGGCAAGCCCGCCTAGCTAACCCTAGCCGCCAAGCCTCCTCCTTGGTGTGTCTAAACCCTAGATCTCCGAGGATCTCTCATAGTCCACCATACTGCCCGGCTTAAGGCGAAGCCTGCGATCCCTCTACTTCGGTGCACACGCCTTGCCGGAATCGCGAGGAGAGTGCTACAACCTCCATTTCCTGGAACAAGGAGAGGAAGGTCTTCGTCGAATCGAACATGTGACCGATCATGAGCGCTGCTAACGCAGCCTTGGCAGATCATCTACGCGATCTTGAGATCGGGAAGAGTACGACTACATCACCCACGAGAATCCGCTCTCGTTAAACACTTTGGAATCTTTGAGGGTGAGTTATTCCATTGACTCGTTGCTACAATCTAGTAGATAGATCTTGGCTTGTTTGTTTGTATGCGGTAGAATTTTTTTGTTTTCCATGCTACGAAACCCTACAGTTGGGACCCCAGGAATTTTGCGCAGTTTCATTCCATCCTTTCTGGTTATGCCGGAAAACCAAAGAGGTTACTTTGGTTCCTTTTTCTAGCACAATCTTGGGCTTTGTGGCTAGTTAGAAACAAAATGACGATTGAAGCTAAGTTTATCCGACATCCTGCTGACTTGATCTACAAAACCCTGATTCTTCAACTGCTGACGACAAACGCCAAAGCATGTGAGGGACGAGCTTAGGTGGATGGTGGACGAGCTGAAGAAGATATACTCGATGGCGACTTCTACTACTTAGCACTTTCGCTCGGTCTACTACTTTGCACTTCCGCTTGGTCTGTTTTGGGGAGGCCACCTCTGTTGTGATGTTTTATCAGGTAGTACAAAATCAATCATGTTCGGTTTTGGATCAGTTAGTGCAGAGTTAGTACATAATTAGTATAGGAAAGATTTTTTTGCATCTGATCGAGAACACCTGAATCTGACCATAATAGAGTTTTGCATCTTACAAGAAGACCATGCACCATGATTTTGTTCCACATCCACCTGGTTCAAGAAAATAGATCACGAACAGGAAAACAGTCTGGATTCCAAATTGCACGAAAATTGATTTGGATACGAACCAAAATCGAAGGAAACAAAAATCTCTGTTTCAGATCTGAATATGAACCAAAAAAACAAGAAACTAGAATCATGGGATCTGGAAAAAAATTCCACCGACGGAGGAGAGGGGCTAGAAGGGGGAGGAGAGGGACTAGAAGGGGGAGGAGAGGGGCACGAAGGATCCTCCCATGCCGTTGCCGCCGTAGACGCCATGGCCAGTCGGGCTCATCGCCGTCGACCTGTTGGATCTGGAATTGGTGGGGCTCAGGCAGCCTATCGGAGATGGAGGCAGCTCCTTACAGGCGGGATGGAGACGAGACGGCGTCTATCTCGGGGAGATGAGGTAGAGGAGATAGAGACGCAAGGCAGCGAGGGGCAGAATCAAGATGTACCGTGTCCACTTTCGTTCCTATAGAGGTGGAAGTTGTACCGTGACAGGATGAAACTGTAAAATTCACTTGCACAAATCTTGGAGCGTTGTAGAACGTCGGATAAGACAGGAACACCCACCTACTGGTAGGAAAACTGCGTTCCACAGGCGATCGAATTGTAAGTTGAGAACCGAAAATGCAAAGAACACAAGGAAGTGATCCACCACGAGCTAGATCGCGTAATGGGTGATGTCGACGACGTCCTCAGGCCTGGACGGCGGGTGGGTCTTATTCCTCATCCGCAGCTGCAGGTACTCGTCGTACTTGAACCCCCTGTACTGCGGCGCCTCACCGACGTTTCCCGCGAACTCCGGCAGCGGCTCAATCCACTTATCGCCGTGGAGGTTGAAGAAGAATGCGAGCGAGTGCCGGTGCGCCGCCGGCTTCCTGACCACCCGGTGCGTGGCGCTCTTGAACTTGTTGTTGCTCAGCACCTGCACGATGTCGCCTATGTTGACGATGATGCTGCCCTCGACGGGATCCGCCGGGATCCAGCCGCCGCCGCCGCCGAGGACCTCAAGGCCGCCGACGCCGTCCTGCAGGACAAAGGTGATGAGGTTGCCGTCCTCGTGCGCGCAGATGCCGTTGGTCTCCTCCGCCGACGTTGCCGGGAAGTAGCGCAGCGGCGTGAGGAAGTCGAAGTTACGGTCGGCGTTGTACTCGGCCAGGAAGCCTCGCGGGAGGCCCATGCACTCGTTCAGGATGTCTTGGATGAGCAGCCCCAGGCCGGTGAGCTTGGCGTAGCATTCCTCCAGCGTATCCCTGGAGAGTGAAGTTGTATGAGGTGAGTACTTGTTTTTTCAGTTTAAGATAAGGACAAACCTGAACCCGGCTGGTTCGGCGGGGTACTGCAGGTCGAGGCAGAGCTTGGGATTGAAGAGGAGCAGGTGCTCGTTCTTGTCGGCGGAGTGCGCGGGCTGCCGCGCGTACCCTGCCGGGAGCGGCGAACTGGAGGACCCCTCCGCCGGCCGCACCTTGGCCTTCTCCTCGTCCGGGAGCGCGAAGAACGCCGCCGACAGCTCGAGCGCGCGCGCCATGAGCTCGCGCGGCATGCCGTGGTTCACGACGCGGAAGAACCCGGTGGACACGCACGCCTCGCGCACTGCCGCGGTGGCGCTTTCGCGGGCGGCGGCGTCGTCCCCGGCGAAGATGAACGGCGCAAGATCCACCACGGGGAGCGCGCCGCCGTTGCTGCTGCTGGTCGCCATGTGTGCTCGGTCGACTGTTTAGCGCTATTGCTTCTCTCGGAGGCGCGGCGGGCCTGTCGCGCTATAAGCAGGTGCTTGCCGTGTCCCGTGTCCCGTGACATCACCGAAAAGTTTGGTCGAAGCCGGTCTCTCTCGGTCATATACTGTAGAAAATTAAGCTCCGGTCGGAGACAATGAAAAGGACGAGAGCTGAGATGGGATGCACCGTTGGCGATTTGGAGTTGTGCGTATGGTCGAATCATCGAGGAGTGAGATGATTAGCCAATGGAAGATGGTCTGCTGCATGATAAACAATTGTCTATAGTGTTACTCTTCTAAAGCTCTATGCGACGTTAATTAGAGCAAAAGTTAGTTACGATATTTTTTAGCAAACGATAAATCATTGTCCTCATTTATCGTATAGTATCTTCTGTCGAGTGTCCAAAATGGGCTCTTGAGCTCATCAGCTCCTATATGCATGGAAATTGCATGTCCAATGACTTGGAGGGAAAGTTCCATTTAGCCAATTTGAAAGGAGAAAGAGTTTGGTGTCGTTGGAATCCCATATCTTGCTGATGTCATTTATGCCTTTTTAGTTCTTGGATAGAGAGATACTCCCTCCATTTTATAATTCTTGCTATGATTTTAGTTTAAACTTTGACTAAAATCATGCTTTGACTTGGGTGACGGTGGTTGAAGTGGTCTGACTCTAACCGCTCTTGGGAAATATCAAAACTCCCATGTATACATGGGCATAACTCGATCCACAATAGAAAAATCCTGAAGATAAATACACAAGCTCGAGCCCTACGGTCAGGCTGCAAGACCAAGCCTGGCCAAAACACACAATAGCTCATTAGGCCTAGGGTCGCCCTCCATTGTAACTCTCCCATTTGCTAAGTCCGAGCCTAGCCCGAATCGACCTTGGGCTCAAAGCATAAGCCCATGCATGGTCCAATTTGTGATTTTTGGACCGGGTCGAGTCAGGGCGTCCGAGTCAGATTGCCCATGGCCATGTATACTCCCATGAGACAAGACCGACATGAACCTCTTCTCATCCTCCATGGTTTTTTCAATCTTGGATGGTACCAATGCCCCTTTCTCGCATGACAACTTAGAGCGACCGGTAGCAATCGACCAACTCAAGACTGCAAGGAGAAAGTCAAGCAAGGTTTAACTCCCTTGTCATGTTGGTCACCTGGAGTATTTGGAGCGAAAGGAACATAAGGGTTTCGACAACGCTTACAAGCCGATCGTCACGATTATCCAGGAGGTTAAATCTGATGCCAAGATGTGGGCTATCACGAGCAAGGGTCGTTTCAGTTTGCCTGACCAGTAGTTTTTTTTGGTTTTGGTTGGTTAGCAGCAATTATAGTCTTATAGTTCTGTTTGTTTTTAGCTGTAGATGAGTAGGTCGGGTCGTTTATTTTTTCCTCTTGTTTCTCTTCTCTCCTATCTAGTGGCTTGTCGTTGTTTGCCTTAGTCGGGTCGCTCACTCTCTGTTATCTGTACTCTGGCCCTTTTCTAGGTCTTTTCTTATCTTAATATGTACATGCATCTTTCCTGCATGGTACAAAAAGATAACTTGGAGCGAACATGGGTTGCTCTTAGGAGAGCGTCGCCTAAGCACATAACTATCAACAAAGAGTTGCATGACGACTGTTGGATATGTTCGGTGGATAGGTTGCCCACCCCTTCCCATTTAGTAGAATCCATTGGCATTTGCTTCGTCACCTCTTCTACCTATCATCTCGCATGATCTTCTAGACCGCATTGCAGTGGTTCTTATTCAACCTCTTCCACCCACAAATTACAATTCCATGGATTCTATATACTTCCACCTTCACTGCAACCAAGATCTGGAAACGCCTAGTTGACTGTCTACCACCCGATCCAAAAAGAGCATGTCAGCGATGCATGCACACATGGAAGTCTAGTGATACCCCTCTATTTTTGTATACATGACCACCATCTCATTTTAAAGATACCAAGAAAATAAAGCCAACTAATAAATAATAATATTAACCGTTTGAAAAACCTCTCATATTCCGTGCTTATTAAAACATGTTGTATGTGGTGCCACTTTATCTAGTACAAATACATGCAACATTCACATTAATAAGCAACATTGTTCGTGGTAGAAATCTAATCATAGATTTATTTTTTCTTTTTGAGTGGCCTTATATGTTCAGAGGAGGTATTTACCAGTTGGGCTAGACCAACAAATAATTCACCATCCCTCGGAAAACAAAAGATCCACCAAGCAGCCCATGATATCTCGGCAGCCAATCGCCAGATCATCGCGTAGCGGCCCATCACCCTCCGCTGTCCCACAACGCCCATATTCTCGGGCCAACCGCCAACCCGTCGACGACGGCCAATCCGCGTCCGTGCCACCACCCCTTGTCCGTCCGTTTCCTCGTTGACACTGCCGGACCCAGCAGGCAGCCAGAGTGCCGGAGCAACCCAAGCCGAAGCGAAGCAGTCGCTTCCCCTCGTTGACTGCCTACCACCTCTCGCCTTCCTTCCCCGAAGCCGTGCCGCTGCTTCCCCTTTTCCTGCTCGCCCCCCGCCCCGCCGAGACCTCGCCGCCGGCTCCTCTCCGTCGCGTCCCGCCACCCCGCGGCTTGCAGGTAAATCCATCAGCCAGGCACAACCGTCCCTTCCCACCTCGATTTCTCGGTCCTTTTTGTTTTGGCTTTACCGTGTAGAATCGATGCTGCTACGGTTGTTCCTTCGATTTCTTCGCCGCGTGCGGTCGCGTCCCCGGAGCCGTGGTACCTGCGTCCTCTAGCCGGCCCGTGGATCTGGATCAGCCTCGAACCGGGAGGAAGGAATGATTGGATAGATTCCAGTTACTTCCGTTTTTTCGCTTAGTATTACAGGGAAAATGGAGGGGTAGTTTCCGTACGCGCGGTGCCCAATTTGGAGCTGCAGAATTTCAGCGTCGATGAATCTCTTGCTTAACTTAAGCAGGCTGCTTGACTTCAATATTTAATTTTGGAATGCTAGCCGTTAATAGCATGCTAACTAAATTGAGTGGTTCCATTCCTTTTCTCTGTGGTGCTACTGCATTTGTGCTATACGACGCTTTACTGACAACTTTGTCTCTCGCTAAGTATTTTGTATTGATCATGTGTGATTGGTGAAACAGATCACATCATCTCCTGCGAGGATTGCGGGTGGTGTTTCGAGGTTTGGATAGCATGAACTAAAATGGAAATATGAGCGTTGATCCCTAAAATGGTAGATTGGTGACAGTTCTTGGAGCGGCGGGGGGTCTTTAACCAGCTTTACTCTTCATCAGTTCATTTGACACAGCCGTATGTTTGATTGTGGCTCAGAAAGCTCCATACATGGACAGATACAGAGAGAACTTCAAGAGGTTGGCCATTTACTTAAAGAGCACTTCTATCATGCTTTCGTAACTCTTAAAGATTGTTTAGGTAGACTGACACTGTTTTTTTATTTCCTTTTGGCATGTCATAACTCTCTCTTAGTCAATGGAATGCGGCAAATGTTCTGCCTTGGTTTCATAAATATAATAAAATTGCTTGAACCTATGTACCAATTTAGTCTTGTTCCTCACATGTATATAGTGTTAACCATTTATTTGAAATAGATGTATGGTCCATTCTACAACAAATACTCATGGGTTCTTCCTGTGGCGCTCTTTGCTTGTTGATTGTTTGACCTTCTGGTTTTACCTGTAATAGTTGCCTTATGCTAGTTGCTAGAAAAACGAGACAAATTCTGTAATGTGTTTTACATTTTCTTCATGCTGGACTGATAAGCTAGGTTTCTGGTGGTTTAGCCGTAAGAGTTGCATCAATGTTAGTTTCTAGAAGAGACAGAGAAAGCTAGTCCTTTATTTTTACATTTTTTCTCATACTGGAGTTATTAAGTTAAAGAGGACGGGGAATTCTTTTTTTTGAAACGAGGGCAAAAGCTTTGCCCTATTCCAGTAATTAAGCAAGGGGATAATCTTTATGTTTCAACTTCTCACTGCACTGTATATACGCATGTTTATATTACTTTTGTTTGACTGTGGGCTGTTGTTAATATGTTTAAATTATATCTTAATACTTTATGTAGGCTGGATGAATTTAGCCCTAGGTCATCTGTACAGTCTGAAGTGGGAGGGAGGAGCAGCCTGAGGTTCACCATGCCTGGGTTTGGTTATGATTCGTTTAACCCAGTAAAATCATTCATGTCAGGGGTGAGAAGGGGTTCTGGAAGAATCAAATCTCTTAGACAATCCCTTACATCTGGTGCTCCTAAGACAGCTTTTGCGGAAGATCTTAAATCTGTCAAGAAGAATATATTTGACCCCCAGGAAAAGTTTCTTTTGCGGATGAATAGATTTTTCTTCTTGTCATGTATTCTCGCTGTTGCAGTGGACCCTCTTTTCTTCTTTCTACCCATCATCGACAACTCAAGTTGCATCGGTATAGACAAGGAATTGGCAGTGACATCAACAATAATACGGACTATTATTGATTCTGTCTATCTTATTCGTGTGTTTCTTCAATTCCGCACTGCATATGTTGCTCCATCTTCTCGAGTGTTTGGAAGTGGCGAGCTTGTGATTGATCCAATGCTAATTGCGATGCGGTACATTAAAAGTTACTTCATTATGGACTTCTTTGCATTGCTACCACTTCCACAGGTACTTCTTTGCAGTCTTGCTCTTCAACAATATATAGTTTAATATACTGTACCATAGTTAGCTCTTTATATCTGATCAATAAGCCATTTTTTGTACGGAACAAATAACCGTTTCAACTATTTTTGAACTTCACTGTTAAATATGTTTATTACTACCTCCGTTCCAAAATTAAGCCTGCCTCTACTCATTTTGGAATGGAGGTAGTACTTCACTAGCCTGCCTCTACTCAATAGCACAATTTTACTTCATAGGAATAAATATCATTACTTGCATTACAACCATACAGATAGCTGTGCAATATAACTTTCTTTCCATGTACTGAACTATGATTTCTACTTGTTCATAAGCAATTTTCCAGTTTTCCTTGAACTATGTTTATTGGTAATCGACAGATTGTCGTTTGGAGATATCTCCACAGCTCTGATGGTCCAGACGTACTGTCTACGAAAAAAACGCTGGTCTGGGTTGTATTAGTTCAATACATTCCAAGGTTGCTAAGGATATTCCCCGTGACCACAGATTTGAAAAGGACAGCTGGTGTTTTTATTGAAACTGCCTGGGCTGGTGCTGGTTACTATCTTCTCTGGTTTATGCTGGCTGGTCATGTAAGTTTTTGCCTATGCTCATCCAGCCATGAGAACCTTCATCTGGGAACATTATCACAGTTATTCTCCTGTATTTTACATTATGATGCGTGCCTGGAATAGTAACAGAGCTATTTTCATGAGACTCTTACATTCCCTATTACATATACTTGTCATCTTTACTGTTGAACTCCTCGCTATCCTGTCAGATACAATCTGTAAGATTTCTGTGCACCTGAAGATTGTGCATAGTATGTCTAGGCATCACCAATTGTCCATTTTAGTGCAAATCCAGTTAGATGATTTCTGTTAACTTTGATGGTATTCTTTCCCCCCCTCGTGTCATTGTTGTCTAACATCATGTCAAATAAAATGCTATCAACACTGCTTATTAGTTTTAAATTGTAGTTTATTGCAGGTGGTCATTTTTTGCTTTGACTTATACTTTACTTTTTTTATACACTGTTGCAGAATGTTGGTACTCTGTGGTACTACTTAACCATTGAGCGCGAAGATAGTTGCTGGCGTTTCAACTGTCATCCTGGCGATGGTTGTGATACAAGCTACTTGTATTGTAGTCACAATCATGTTGGCAGTGAGAGCTATAACAGTTGGAATAAGAGTACCCAAATATTTAATCAGTGCAATGGTTCTGATGATTCTTTCAACTTTGGTATCTATCAGCAAGGGTTGGTGTCTGGAATACTTGTTCCAGGCAACTTTGTCTCTAAACTTTGTTATTGTTTCTGGTGGGGACTGCAAAACCTAAGGTAATGAACAAAAATAGTAGCTGTGGTCACTAATGTATAGGAAAACTCTCATATTTTTGTTTGAATAACGCTGAATTGAACAGTCCCAGCAAACTGTCATTTTGCTGAAACACAAGTTGTTTTTATGGCGGTGTGCCCATTTTTTGCCATCTTCTCAAGAAAAGAAGCTTAGTTAGATCTGTGCGATGGCCAGACAAATTTAATCCGGTGTTGGACTGCGAAGCAACAAAGGGAGCTTGAGACCCATAAAGGAAACTCCCACCTTCCCAAACTTAGTGAATTAGATGTGCACTAGTACATTGTATGGAGTGGCATAAATAACACTAGTACAGATTATTTGTGTATGATTTGAAAAAACATCGCAGTTAATACTGATTAGATTCAAAGTTCTGAATGGACTATGAGATGTTATATATACCATATTATCCTGCAAGTATAATCTGGACTGACTGATGTAACACAACAACCATCACTAACGATATTAGAACTAAACTTACCAATTCAAATTTGATTGGTTTGATAAAATAACTGTAGCTAATTTTCTAGCTATTCAAGCCGCCCTTCGTTCCAGCAGTAGATCTATTGATTGTTACTGTTCAAATAAGAAAGAAGCAAAGTGAGCCGCTGCCGATTCCTGATTCCCTGGTCAGTAGCAGGAGTTGCAATAACATGTGGAAAGAGGGTGGTTTTATCTCATGTACTGCCTCTAACAGAACACTAATGCTATTAGTCATGCAAGAAGCAAGATGAAGAGAACACAGAATCTTAAGTTCTTTACTACAAAAGTGGCATGCCCAGAAAGAGACTTTAGCCAGCCTTTTCTCAACTCCCTGGCTTAGACCATGTTATCCTGCAAAAGTTGCATTCTAGTAGTTGCGGGTTAATATGAGCTACTGTCATTTTTGGGTACTGCTTCAGGTTGCAAATATATGGTATCCTAGAAACTGTATCGGGCTAACATTTTAGAGACTAATGGACCTTTGGGCTTTGGTATATAGATTTTTCTTAGAATTGGCAGCTGAGATTCGAATTACTAGATTTGGCTATCTTCCATGATATATTATTTTGCGATCTTTAACAAATATTATGTTAGAAATTAGCAGTCAAAGTGGTACCTTAAAGATCGTTTGTGACTAGAGAGTATATTGCATTTCAATATCGTATTGTGGTTTATTGTGCTCGCTCGCTATATTTAACTTCCTTCTATTTAGCAGTACCCTTGGCCAAGGGTTTGTAACAAGCACATATCCTGGAGAGGTGTTATTCGCTATTTCAATATGCATCCTTGGACTAATTCTTTTTGCGCTCCTCATCGGTAACATGCAGGTAGAGTGATATTGCTTGAAACCTCTCTTTTCAGCCTTTTTGCCTGATTCTAACCTTTCCTTTTCAGACGTACCTTCAATCAGTTGCTATACGCCTTGAAGAGATGAGAGTTAAAAAGCGAGATGCTGAGAGGTGGATGCATCACCGTTCACTGCCACCGCAAATCAGAGAACGAGTAAGGCGATATGAACGGTACAGGTGGTTGGAGACCAGAGGAGTAGATGAAGAAAATTTGGTTCAAACCCTTCCAAAAGATCTTAGGAGGGACATCAAGCGCCATCTCTGTTTGGGTTTGGTGAAAAGGGTAGGATATGTTTGGTGAAGTATATTTCCGCTTCTTATTGTGAATTACACTGATCTCTGACCGCATTTTGTTTTGCTGCTTGTAGGTACCGTTGTTTGAGAATATGGATGAAAGATTGTTAGATGCAATATGTGAGCGCTTAAGGCCTGCACTCTACACGGAGCACGAATACATTTTGAGGGAAGGTGATCCAGTGGATGAGATGCAGTTTATTCTACACGGCCGTTTGGAGAGTATGACAACTGATGGGGGACGAAGTGGGTTCTTCAACAAGGTCCAGCTAAAGGAGGGTGATTTCTGCGGTGAGGAGTTACTGACTTGGGCATTGGATCCCAAGTCTGCTGCCAATTTCCCATCTTCGACCAGGACAGTGAAAGCTCTAAGTGAGGTTGAGGCATTCTCCTTGCGTGCCGATGAACTGAAATTTGTGGCCAGTCAGTTCAGGAGGCTCCACAGCAGGCAGGTTCAGCACACGTTCAGGTTCTACTCGCAGCAGTGGAGGACTTGGGGAGCCTGCTTCATTCAGGCGGCTTGGCGCCGCTACTACAAGAGGAAGATGGCCGAGCAGCGTCGCAGGGAAGAAGAGGCTGCGAACCGCCAGAGCAGTAGCAGTGGCCCTAGCCTGGGAGCAACCATCTACGCGTCTCGGTTCGCGGCCAATGCCCTCAGGGGAGTACACCGGCTTAGGAACAAGACCGTTCCCACCATTGTGAGATTGCCAAAGCCCCCGGAACCAGATTTCGGTGTCGATGACGCCGACTAACGAGACACTCACACGCAAAATGCCTGTACTTACGCTGTTGACTGAAGAGTTCTGTAGATTGTGTACAAAATTCAAAGACACCGTCACAACATTATGCTTGTAAAAGTTTACTGCTCCACTATAGAAGATGAAAATGTATAATGTCTCAGTTTTGTTACTTCTTGGTTGCCATTTTTTCATAAATCTGTCTCACTCTTACTGTACTTGGCCTACATTTTCAGCACTTGAAAAATGAAACTGTAAACAAATGTTTTTGCAATTTATGGTTGTGCACTAGCTTATAAATGGATTAATCGTGTGATGTTAGTTCAATGTTGATTCAAATGCTTAGAAATGTGACTGAACAGACGGTTCATATTGTACGGAGGCGAAGTCTCAGGTCAGGGGAGAGGAGGTTTAGGCATCAGGATTCAGGGCAATCGACACTCGTCTCTCTTCGCGGGATGCTCTCCCTACTGCGCCGCCGCCGCCGCCTCCTCGCCCTCCCCTTCTCCACGATTTCCACCGCCGACCCCGCTCCCGCTCCGTCCTCCACTCTCGACGCGGCGGCGGTGCTGGAGACGCTCTCGCTCTACACCAACGACTGGCGCCGCGCGGTCGAGTTCTTCCACTGGTCCGCCTCCCCCACCGGCGCCAACCTGCCGCCGACCCCGTCGACCCTCTCTCGCGCCGTCGACATCCTCGGCAAGCACTTTGAGTTCCCGCTCGCCACCTCCCTCCTCCTCGCCCACCACGACCCCTCGGACCCCTCCTTCCTCCGCCCCGCCCTCCGCGCCCTCCTCAATCGCCTCGCCGCAGCCAACCTCGTCGATGACGCCGTCCGCGCCTTCGAATCCACCGCCGAGTCCGTCGGCCTGCGGGATGAGGTCTCCTTCCACCTCCTCCTCGACGCTCTCTGCGACCACCGCCGCGTCGACGAGGCCCACCACCTATGCTTCGGCAAGGCCACGCCGCCCTACCCACCGGGGACCAAGATCCACAACCTGCTCCTCCGTGGCTGGGCCAAGACGCGCGCATGGACGCGCCTCCGCCAGCACTGGCTCGACATGGACACTCGGGGCGTCGCCAAGGACCTCCACTCCTACTCCATCTACATGGATGCCCTTGCCAAGTCAGGCAAGCCGTGGAAGGCCGTCAAGGTGTTCAAGGAAATGAAGCAGAAACGCCTTCCTGTGGATGTTGTTGCGTACAACACTGCGATCCATGCGGTTGGGCTTGCGGAAGGCGTCGATTTCGCAATCCGGTTGTACAAGCAGATGGTTGAAGCTGGTTGCAAGCCGAATGCTGCCACTTTTAATACGATCGTCAAGCTATTGTGCAAGGAAGGGAGGTTCAAGGAAGGCTATGCATTTGTACAGCAGATGCACAAGGCCGGCTGCGAGCCCAATGTGCTCACTTACCACTGCTTTTTCCAGTATTTGAGCCGTCCGCAGGAGGTCCTTGGACTGTTTGAGAAAATGCTCCAGAGGGGTTGCCAGCCAAGGATGGACACGTATGTCATGCTTATAAAGAGGTTTGGGCGATGGGGTTTCCTTCGCCCGGTGTTCTTTGTGTGGAAGACAATGGAAGAGCAGGGGCTCAGCCCAGATGCATTTGCATACAACACACTTATTGATGCATTGCTGGAAAAGGGAATGGTTGATTTGGCTAGGAAATATGATGAGGAGATGCTCGTGAAGGGGCTCTCACCCAAGCCAAGGAAAGAGCTAGGGACTAAGGCGCCAGGAGCAGATTCTGACAGTGATAATGCATTGGGTGGCGTGTTTTGAATTATGACCCATAGACAGGAAAAGTGGTATTAGCATTTTCATCTACCTTAGGATTACACCATTGGAGGATCAGTCTGTGATTGAAATAGTGATGAGTCCGTGAACTTTACATTGAAGTAAAAAGCGGAATGGATAAATTTGCATTTCCCATCACTTGTCAAATAGCTCTTCCCTGGGAAAGCATACAGAAGAGGGTTTAGCCCATATGTTTTGCCCAGTGTTTGTTGGCTTGTTACACTGATAACTGGGTTTGGGGAAGGTCCTGGTGACAAAGTGGCTTGGCCTGAGTTAGGCTGTTAGCCTGCTTCATCATATTAATACATTGAATGATGTTTCCAGTGAGCTGGCCAGGAATATTGATATCGGAGGTTTAGAGGACTTTCTGTGCTCCTAGGTATATGATCATTCTGACTCCCTGCAATGATGATCCATTGTATGCTGATGTGAAATGTAATCAGCAATAGTGGTGTTCTCATATTCTTAATGGGATGCTCTCTGAGGAAGCTATGGGAGGATGTGTGACACATCTCATGTTGTGATGAAAGCTTAGAATAACAGCATACTACCATGCATACAGAAGATTGTTATACAAATTACAGGTAAATGTACTCAAACTGTGGTTCTTGCATTGCAGAGAAGTTTCCAATTCTCTGAATCTTGATTCTGGCAGTATGATGTGCTTGTTTTGTTATACAAATTACAGCCACCACAAACATGATATCCAGTTGTTATTGAACGACCTTCATACTGTACCTTGACATGCCAATTATTTACCTGTTCAATTTGCACCCAGCTTTGATTGAAATGAAAGGCTCCTGTACATAACTTATTAAGCCATTTCCCTCTAGTGTTCTTATATTTTTCTGAGATTTATCGTAGGAGTAAACTGGTAAAATATCTGATCTCTTAATTTAAACTTGTACTAGAAAAACACCTTGAGCTCTTCTTAATTTATTTTCAAATAGCAACAAACTGCAAGCTTACCAAAGTTTGTGTGCTGATTAGGGAGTTGAACATTCAGCTTCTAAAGGGATATATTTATCTGTGTTAATCAGAATCTAAGAAGTATATGTCTGTCCAGTGCAAACTTCTCCTTCACCATATTTTAGTTTTGATACCCATTGCGCTTTGAACTCATTATCTCTGGCCTCTGGTATTTATATGATCAGGTGTTTAAAAACCTGTACTGTACCCTGTTCTTAGGGACATTGCTCTGAGTCTTTTATTGATTTTTAGTTTAGAGTTTGGCCAACAAAACACCATGTTAAACTGCCTGTAACTTGGACAGATTGGCTAGGTTACATCAAAAGGTTTCCAGATTATTAAGTAGTGACTTTCTCTCTAGTATTTGAAACTTCATGTTTGCTCCAAAAGAAACATCAAACAGTTTGGAATCAGTGGTATTCTGTTCTAACTTGTACTTGATGTAACTGTCACAACCTGGGGAATTTTGCCTTAAATTTCCTAGCTAAAACTAGTCCCGAGGAGATCCGGGTACCAGTTGTGTTAACTGGGGAATCCTCGGCATGTGCAACTGTTGTGTAAAGGCACGGGCTAACCAACAATTCAACATGTCATACTAGCAGGGATGTTCCTGAGATTTCGGGGGCCTGGGGGGAAACTTCAATCTGGGGCCTTCAACTAGGCGGTGCCACTGTCTAGGGTGAAATTAAAATCCAGGGTATCCAACTAGCCAGCGCTGACGCTCGTCCAAAACCTAATGTACCGACCTTACAATGGATGCCTTCAATCGATCGGTACCCATGACCGTGCCCATTTATCTTTTGAAACAACATGGAGCACATCACACGAGGGAAAAAGGACTAGACGGTCATTGTGGCTTCTCACGTTGCAATGTTTTGTTTTACGAAAATGACGGAGTGAATGACTAAAAGATAAATTGTATTTTAAACCTTTTTTTTTTTGCAGGATGAGAGAATCACACAGAATATTTGCATTGCGTAAGCTTTCTTTTTTCAAATGCACACAATTAATACTCAAGAGTGTATACTAATTTTTAGGAATTGTTTGAAAATCCATATTTATTTCTTTGGCATGCAAACTGTGGGAGCTTCTTTTTCCCTTTTGTTTTGCCAACTTGAGAACCATTTTAAGTTTGTGTAGGCTAGAATCTTGAGTAGTACGTATTTGGATTCCTACCTGTTGGGCGATGACACAATAGGGGTTTTCTTTCTTGAACGGATGTCACGTTGACTTTTTATTTGAGATCACATGATGATTTTTTTTGTTTTGACAGCGAGATCATAACATGAGTAAATTACGCTCCAGGTTCTTATTTTATTAGGGGACCTGCTACTTGTGAGTTGTGACCAAGATCAAGAGCAAAGTACGGTGAAAACTTTGGGCCACGCGTCACATTCTTCTTAGCATGATTCCATTCCCTTTTCTTCCATCTTGGTTTCATCGCTCGGGCCTCGTATGTACAAATTTTGTGTAGCACAGCTGCACAGGTGTACATAGACCAGCAGGAGTCAACTAAGTTCCGAAGCAGGAGTGTTGTGTATCCATAGACCAGCATTTGTTTGATCGTGTCTGCAGGTGTGAAGTCATTTGTTTTATGGATTATATAAGCAGCAATACTGACTGTAAGTTCAGTCTGTTTGTGTAAATTAATTATCAGGTGTCTTGGTTTCTAGCACTTCACCCTAAGCATCGGCTCTAGAGAGTATGTTTTTGTCAGCGTGCAGTCTGCCGTAGCACTGGGCTAATTAACCACTTGCGTTACGTGTGGTTATTGTTGTTTGACTAATTATTGGTGTTACCTGTTCATGCTCTTGGACTTGAACCCTGTGGGAGTCAGGGACTCATGCATGGTCAATTAATCCAGCAGGACTCCAGTCACGATGTAAACCAAGGGTGTGAAGTCTGAAGTGGCATTCATTTGGGATCTCTGGAAGATTATGAACATTGCTGTTAATACTATGTGAAATCTGGCAAATTATCACTTGAGATAGTAGAATTTATCTAATCTCGGGCGACTATCAAATGCAGGGAGCAGTTGTCTAATCCTAGGTGACTATCAAGAAACGGAGAAAGTGCCATTCAAGGAAGGGGGAAGCTCGTTCAAAAAAAAAGGAAGGGGGAAGCAGCACTTGTCGATCAACTCGAGCCGATTGCGTTGCACCGGCTCAGGGAAGCCTCTTTCTTCCCTTTTATGGGGCTGCGTGAACCTGGATGTTTCTACGGGCTGGAGGCCTTGGCGCTTCTCTGTGAACCTGAAGCAGATCGACAGTGAACCTAAGCGTGGCTGGTCTGGTGCTGACTGCCTGCAACAACTCGGATCTGAATAACGCGACAACCGGGCGCAGAATGTGAAGTCTGAATCTTCATGTTTGTCTGTCTGCTGTTACTTTGCATCTGTTTTCTTTTTTTTGTAAACAGTCTATGAACTGTAGCGACTGGTCTGTGGTGAGGACTTTGTAGGTGTGCTGAAAGTGGGGGGATACATTCATGTCTGAGCAAAGGAAATGAAGGATACTACTACTGCACACTGATAATTCCAGGTGCTGGAGTCACCAACCAACTGGTAGGGAGAAGAAATCAAGGGAAATTCTGGACAGAGGAAGCTGCATTCTTCAGACGTGCCTGGGTGCGACCTACCTTTACTCTGTTTTATGCTGAAACTGCGGTACTTCAATGCACCTCTCCTCTCTAATAACCGGTTGCACCCGAGCCGTGTCGTGATGTGAAGAAGACAGTCTATCGCCCACGTGGATTGAGGCGGACGTACGTACAATTGCTGGTTCAGTGCATCGCCATGTCGCATGCGAGACTCATCTGATTCGGTATATGCATGGTAGCTACTACGTAGTAGGACTGTAGGGGTATTATATCCATGACCATGACCATGACCATGAGAGGCTGCTGGTAGCCGACAGCCTTACCAGAATGACTGTTCCCTGCCGCCTCCCCTTGGCACGATCGCCCGGGTACGGCAGAGAGTACAGTGCGGCACGTACGGTGTCTGCCGACGCGCGTACACCGGCAGCCACACTGTCGCTTTGTCCCCGTTGGCTGCTTGTCTCTCCCTCGGCCGGGGTACAACGATCGACGACATTGCCGCGAGAACGGGGCGAGACAGATGTGTATTCGACGTACATACGAGTCATGAGATGTACGTACGTACGTACGTACTCGCGGGGCAACATGATCGATACGGACACACCCACTCGGATGTCGCGCGCGTGGTACGCACGTACATGTCGGGCGGCCGCGGGGCGTATATGTACAACGCGATTGCAGCCGTCCGCGTCGGTCCAAGGGGTTCTTCCAGTCGGGGACCGCGAGAAGGGCGCAGCACAGTACGTACGTAATGGCTCCACGACGCAGGCAGGCCGGCCGGGGACATGTCGACGACAGACCGAGAACCGTACGTCGCTACCGATTGCTAGCTGCGCGCGCGCGACAGGCCGGCGTGCGCCGGTGCTGTGGGTGGGCGGAGCCATCCACGAGGGAAGCGACGTACGCGCGAGGGGCGCTCTCAGACCGTCGGTAGAGCGATCGCGCAGCTCAGGAGACGAACCCAAGCACAACGGCGTGTAGGTACGAACGCGCGCGAGAGGGTGTGGTTGTTGCGTCGATCATCGGTGGCACGATCTTGGGCCGTCGACGGATTATGTGATGGAGGACAGGTGAGCCCGGCCGAGCTGCCCGCCAGATTTTGTTCGTTCGCTGGCATGGATTTTCTAGGCGCAGGGCGGCATGCATGCACGCCATATTCAGCCACGCACCTGCTTGGGCGGCCGAGAGAGTCCGCGGCGACACCGAAAGCTGTCCGCCCGCCGGCACGTTCGGCCCTACGTGCGCCACCCGACACGTCGGAACGCACTCACTTTTCTCTGGCCGGTCGGCGCGGCAACAGTCGTGGTGCCGACGCCGCTTCCCGCCGGCCGGACCGTCGAAAGGGGCAGCCAGCATCCGGCCGGCCGGTCACTAGCGACCGATAGATAAGCTAGCAGCTCCGTGCATCTATTGCCGTGAGCGTGTTCTGATTGATCCCTCGATCCACGTCGTGCGTGTCGCTGACGGCATGCAGCGACGACCTACGGGGAAGGTGGGTGGGACCCGCGGAGATCGGGAGGGATCGTGTGCCGTTGCGATCGTTCATAGTAAAACCGTCGCTGTTTCGATGTGATCGCGGGCGTGACCAGTCGACACGATCACGAGAGACGACCGCGACGTCTTGTGCCGTGCGTACGTACCTGCCGCTGCCGGAACAGGATCCGACACCTGGGGTCATCGATTTGTTAGCGACCGATGGACCGAACGGCTTCATTACGAATTGGCCTGTAATGTGTTCATGTGACAATTGAATTGATTAATCTCACTTTTGTTTCGCGCCACCGTTGGTCGCCGATCGAAATATGGGCAAAGGAAGCTAGCAGAGCTCCGTGGAACTGCAGAACCATGACCCGATTCGTCTCACTGTGCTTCCCGAAATTAAATCCCGTGTCGCCAATTCATGTCCAGCTTATAAGACTCTGCATGCCGTCGAATGGGTTACATTTTTTTTTTCAAACGCTCTCCTCTCATAGATAGGACACACAAAGAACAGAGTTTTTCGATTTCGCTCGCCTTTTTTAATTGATTTTTAATGCAGATATACTCTGTCTCTAGTTGTAATTTCTTTTGGATTAAGTGTTAGTTCTAGGTAATTTCTTGTTCGAGTTCATTCATCTCATATGCTTCCTTTATGTTGAATATGCATGGGCAAAGGAAGCGAGGCTCCAAACCAGCTTGTCTCCTCTCGCAAAAGAAAAGGCGGCAGCGGACTAGGGTTCCATCCTAGCCAACGCATATGCCTCGTCCTTGTCGTCTACGACCGGGAATCAATGAGTTCCCGCCACCTCTGCTTGCTGCTCCGGCGGCGGGAGGGGTGGGGATCTCGGACCTATGTTTTGTGCTATAGAAAATCGACATAGATGTTATGGTGGCTATGACGGTATTGTGCGAGACAAAAAATAAGGTATACTCGCCTCCTCGTCCAACTCGTCGACGGGACAACAAATTATCAACCAGAAGAATCACCATTCTCCCGTGTTTTTTAAATGCGGACAATTCTTTTTAGTTTCCTTAATAAAGAAAAAATGCTCGGTAACGGCTATAACCGATACAAATAGGGCCAAGCCCACTCAAAGGAATCACATACAGCTCAACAACACCTCGACACCAATGAAATTGCTTGGGGCCCGCTGCTCCGATGTAGCACCACTCACTCTAGAGTTGAAGCTTCATACAACCTAGAACCAGACATCCGTAGTTGCGCAGACAAGCACTCACAAACCAAGGGTGCCACACAAATATTTGGGGCTGCTGCCCCGACATCCGGTCAACCACCCCCTTTGGGATGCGTTGACCGAGTCGAACACCCTGTTGCCCTGCAGTCCGAATTTGCCAATCCAAACATGTTGAGTCGTGCCCTTCCTCATAGGGACATCATCACATGGCTCCCCGAGGACGCCACACGATCATGAACCACCTGGCATCCACGAACCATGGAAGAAGAACACACATGTGTAGCATACTCAAGGCATGCCTTCAAAGGCGATGCCTCCAAGGAGGTGATGATGTAAGCATTGGTATGAACGTTTCTCTACTCGCAGAAATAGGATAGTCCTTTCTCGCAATTCTTCTTATTTTATTGTGATGATCATGATTATTATTCGACCATTACTAAGCTTTTGTAGAACTCTCTGTCCGAAAATGAGTGACTCAGATATATATAGGTTAATGCTATATCTATATACCTTTTAGTATGCAGATATATCAAATTATATACAAAAGCTTAGTAATGAAGCACGGTAGATATGGAAATACACCAAATCTGGTGTCTTCACTGTCAAATCTTTGTATAATAAACTTTATGATGTGAGGCTTGATAGGTCTTTTAGACATCTCTGGAAAGCAAAATTGCCTCTTAAGATTAAAATCTGGTTGTGGATGATTTGTCATAATGCAATTGCAACTAAGGATAATATTAAGAAAAAAATGGATTGGTAGTTATGGTTGTCGTTTTTGTCCTATGGATGAAACTATTAACCATCTTTTCTTTGAGTGTCCTGCTGCTGGGTACATGTGGAGTACTGTGGCGTCTGTTTTGGGTGCTAAGAATAAGCCTTCGTGCTGCACTCGGTACTTTTGGTGGATTGTGGAACTCCTTCCTTTTGATTTTAATATGCACATTGTTTGTGTTGCGGCTTTGTGTTGGTCCCTTTGGAAAACTAGGAATAAAGCATGTTTTGAAGGAAATTGATTTCTTTCCCTCTGGGATTAATCTGTTACATGTGTGCGTTTTTTTGATATTGGACATGTCTTTAGAATGCTCAGGACAGGGAGGTGCTGGTTGATGGAGCTGATCGCATCCAATAGTTGGTGTCGCGCGTGTATCAAAAATGGTGAAGTGGAGGAGGACGTTGATGTCACTGGGAAATGAGTGGTTGTGTACGGTCGTCGTGTGAAACTTGGTTTTGCTGCTGTTTGGTTGTAATGTTGCCGCTGGAAGTCTGGTTGGCTTTGGTGTGTTGATGTTGCTGATGTTTAAACGTTGTTCCCTGTAGGGAGTCGCTTCTGGTACTTATTTTGGTTATCTTTGTTCGTTTTTAGGATGTAAGTTATAAGACATACTTCGGTTGTCGTTCTGATACTAGAACTAGGCTCACTTGGAATCGTATGGAAAAAATTAAAAAATAAAGCACAGTAGATAAAATCATCGGTTTACTGAACTCCTCTTTGGTGTTTTGTCGTTACCCGTTGCGCGAGTTGAGCAACGCTGATTAGTCACGCGGCCGGGATCGAGTCGGATAATTGGTACTATATGGCGACCCTGACCCACCTGGCACGAGGCTCCGAGTCTTGACGTCCAATCGCGTGAAAAAGCGCGTGAGCGAGCGGCGCGCGTCGTACGTGTCCCGGCGTCTTGAGCCAAGTGGCACAGTGTGCAACGACCGTCAAAAGCAAAGACGCTTTCTTCCTTGGTTGCGCGTTGCACGATCGATCCATGGGCCATGGCCAGGCCGACTCATTCGATCTCCGCATGGAAGCTAACTAGACATGTCGGCCTCCGACGGACTAATCGAGGCGTGCAGTACGTGGTTCCCTTTTCATTTCATATATCGATCGAACTGCCCTGCCTGGCGCAGCAACTTCGGCTCATACATGGTACGGTGGTACTACTATCTCTGTTTTTTAAAATATAAAAACGTTAGCCCAACCAAACATCTTATATTCTACGTACTACAAATTGAGTGAATTAACATGTGTAATGTGGTATTTTTTGCTAAATCTGACCTTTTTGCAAACTTTAACCGAAATCTTACCATTTGGCAAAACTAATTCGGAATCTGACTCTCTCGGGTCGGCCCATTTAAAACGGCGTCGACGTTATGCAGATCGGCCCTAACACAAACTAGTTGGAAGGCATGCCAAAGTGGTCAGCGCCATGTGATATGACACTGAACTCACCTCGGCGCCATATCACATGGCGCCAACTACTTTGGCCTGCCTCCCAGCTAGTCTGTGTTGGCGCTGATCTGAACCATTTCGGTGCCCTTTTAATTGACGCAAACCTTAGGGGTCAGATAGTTTTGCCAAGGATCAGATTTGGTTAAAGTTTTTAGATTTGGGTAGATTTGACAAAAAATACCATAACCTGCCATGCACTAGCCAAAGGGAGTTACTGCACCCTGTCTTTCCTTACCACACGGATCCACTAGGATGGATTTTTTTTACCTTGATACCTAAAAATGCAAAAAAAAAAACTTGAAAAAAAAGTTGGACTCAACATTACCGAGTCTACTATGCTCTTCTCGAATTTGACCTCCTCCAAACCAGAGAGCAGGTCAATAAAAAAATAAAAATAATTCCTAAAAATGACGTTATATTTTTTTCTAAATTTAGTCGTTGTGCAGTTTGGCCAAACTTACGGGAAAACATGTCAAAAGCTATGATACTATACATGCATAATATTAAAGTATATTCAATCATGTATGTGATGCAATTGATTTGATGTTTTATTTGCAAAAAATTCACCAATTTATTAATACTAATCATCAACAATAGTACAAAGATGCATTGAGTAATAAAATACCATAATGTGCCCTGCACTAGCCAAAGAGAGTTACTGCACCCTGTTTTTCCTTACCACACGAATCTACTAGGATGGATTTTTTTATTTACTTTGATACCTAAAAATGCAAAAAAAAAATCTTGAAAAAAATTGGACTCAACATTACCGAGTCTACTATGCTCTTCTCGAATTTGACCTCGAGAGCAGGCCAATAAAAAAATAAAAGTAATTCCTAAAAATGACGTTATTTTTTTTTGAGAATACGGGAAAATATGTCAAAAGCTATGATACTATACATGCATAATACAAAAGTATATGCAATCATGTATCTGATGCAATTGATTTGATGTTTTATTTGGAAAAATTTCACCAATTTATTAATACTAATCATCAATAATAGTACAAAGATCGATCAAAATAAATATTACAATAAGGAGTAGAGCCGAAGTTAGTAACTTTGTTTAAATTTGAATGAATCTATATTAAATATTATCTAGATTTATTTAAATTTTAACAAATCAGCGACATCTATTTTGAGATAGAGAGAGTATAAGTTTAATCAGCGATATCTATTTTGAGATACTATACATGCATAATATAGAAGTATATGCAATCATGTATCTGATGCAATCGATTTGATGTTTTATTTGCAAAAAAATCACCAATTTATTAATACTAATCATCAACAATGGTACACAGATGCATTAAGTAATAAATATTTTAATAAGGAGTAGAGCCGAAGTTAGTAACTTTATCTAAATTTGAATGAATCTATATTAAATTATATCTAGATTAATTTAAATTTTAACAAATCAGCGACATCTATTTTGAGACAGAGGGAGTATAAGTTTAATAAACTTTACATCATTTGACTTAGAAAATGTTTTTATACTCCTACGTATACGCTTAGCGAACGGAGGTATACTCAACTGCTGATGCGGCTGATTCAGGTGAGGACATGATCGATCAGGTGACGGCATGCTGCTGCTACTCAGTCTAAACTTTTACACGACGTACGGCCACCGTCAGCGGCCGTGTTAGCTCGGTGCGTGCCTGGGCCTTGAACAGCTAGCATCTGGTCAAAGCTGGCGCCGCACGCAGATGTGAGATCTCCCGCGCTAGTGCAGGAGCTTTGATGAGCCTATGCATGCATGCATGCATGCATGCATGCCTCGTGTGGGCAAGTCCCAACGTCCCAAACTCCCACGCCCACCTGGGGCAAGCACCTGGCCATGGAGTATCTACTCTACCCCTACAACGATCCCAATTATCTGGACTGCCTTACTATACAGTTCGACATGTCTTAAGATAGCACGATCATCATCATCCACACCCTGTGCTTAACGTACTAGTAGTACTGGCAGGGGACAGGGGGTCCTTGTTCACGCCAAAAGCGTGCAGTTCCGGACCAACATTCAAGATCCATACTGTATTATTCTTGTGTGTTCACGATCGAATTATTTGACCCCTCAAAAGAATTAACATCCGAGACAAGTCCGGCCACAGGGACAAGATCCAGCGTACGCAATTTTATACTCCTACTAGAGCTTTTGAGATGCATGCTAGCTAGACAGGGTTTAGTCTCTATTTTTAAACTGGCAAGTTAGCACGTAGGTAGGGCAAATCCTTTGATTCCTTTCATGCTGATGATATGGGATACTACTCCAGTAGTACCATAGTCCACGGTTCAGGTGGCGCAGTGGTTGGTAGCAGTACTACTGCTAGCATGCATTGCATTGCATGCATGTACGGTGTATCGACGGCATCGACTCCGTTGGAACTCGGGAGGTTTGTCTCCGGAACTAATTTGTTCAAATCTACGCGTACCGTACTGCGCCGTACCACAGGATCAGCATGATGTTGCAGGTTCCGTGGACATGCATGTACACCACCGTTTGTCGTCGAGCATGGGGGCAATTCATGGAGAGGTCGAAGCAAACTAATCTAAGAAGTTGATCCAAGTCTTTTTCCATTCAACCTGCCAGTAGATCTTAGGGCTTTCACTCCAAATGTTTTCCGAGATTGCTGAAGGGATTATTTTAGTCTTTAAAATTTTGGGTTTATTAGGAACTGCGTTCCCACCTGTTCTCTCGCAAATTAGAACAGTTCCACTATGAATCTGTTAATTGGAGAAATGCCAACAGCCGACACGGTTTCGTTACGTCAGACGTTGCGCTTACTAGCCATCTCTTTGACTCATTTTCTTACATGTGGAACCTCTTCTTTGCTCTATAAGCAGAGATGAAAACAAATAGATATGTTGCATTCCGACATATGGGACCAAACACACAATCCGTAAGCAAAGTAAAAAAATAATTACTCCATCCGTTTGAAAATATAAGATGTTTTAGGTTTGTGAATGAGATGTATCTAATATAAATTCATTTAAACTTATACACTAAAACATGTCTAGATACATATCCTTTACAAACCAAAAACATCTTATATTTCTAAATGGAGGGAGTAGATTTGCATTCCTTCTGACGTGCAGGACCCACCACTTATAACATCTCCACTCGTTTTTGGTTCCCTGGACCAAATTCGGCTCCGGATGGAGCTAAATAGCTCTGGATGGATCTATTTTTTTTGGCCTGGGACTAACCATTTTCCAGCCGGGTTCCCAGGCGCAAATTTCCAGTCCTCTCGACGCACTGCCGCTTCCCACTTCCCGCCGCTGCTCCCACAAGGTGCGCCGCCGCTTCCCACCGCCTGAATCACTCTGCCATGGACATTGTTGAGCTAGGCTCAAGAAGAACAAAGTTACCATAGTGTATCCTTGTGGGCATTGGTTTCTATGACCATTCCAAATGACATTACACTATTACCTAAATGACTTAAAGTTTGGGTGACGTCGATTGCGTCACTATCCATTTCAGTTATTTCTATCATTGTTATTATTTTGCTTACTGATTATCCCGAGATTTTTTACAGTAGTTGCATTTTGGTGAACCATTAATTATGCACTTTTCCCGAATTCAACAAAAAGAAAAAATAATAGTTCTCGCCTACGCCTTCCCTCTAATCAATATCATTGATCCTCATCCATTTCTGAAGAAAGTTTAGCATGGTCACTAAGGTAAAGTGGTTCAAATAGCAACATTCTTTCTTAGACTCTTTTGAGGCCACTATATCAAAAAATACGCCTACCTTGGCAAAATCTTGTACTCTTCTAATGGTGATTGCAGTGCTATTTTGTATGATTAGTTTTCTCTAATCACCGGTGCTATTTTGTATGATTAGTTTTCTCTATTCGTAGTTCTATACTACCTCAACAAGATTTATCTAACTACTTTGTTTTTTTTGTATTGTACTCACTACGTTTGGGATTATAAATCCCGAGAAGATAACTAGATAGTCACTTTAAATAACAAAATATACATATGATAGTATAAAAATTATACCATTAGCTACCTTAGAGATTATATTTTCTAATCGTATAATTTTTGTAATATATAAGTTATATTTTGTTGGTCAAATTAACAACCTAGGTATGCCAGTAGACCTATATTCTAACAGAGGAGTAACATGATAAGACTAGTGCACTTATAAATGGGCTGGTATTAAAATTTATGCCCTGTCTGATAATCTTTCTATTTATAAACATCCAAGTTGGTGGCTGTTCATTCACTCCTTTTCTAGCTTTGTCTTCTCAATCCTAACAAGTGCGACTACAAACCTACGAGCATGGCACCAAAGCTACCGTCCCCATGGCTGCGCTGATAAATGAAAGCGTAGAAGTGAGTTAATTTTGTCATATTATTTGGGTAAACTACGTTGCACAATGTTTTTTTTTTGATCCGTAGCATATAGCACATGTATCTTACTAGTATCAATTAAATCTCTGTTGACTATCAGAAGAATTATTGAGCATTTTCGCAAGAAAAAAAGGAAGAATTATTGAGCAAATGGAGGAGAAAGTCACAAATCTTATGAAGAGAAAAGCGAAAAGTTCAAAAGATGATTGTAGCACTCTGACTGCTTTGGGTCCAATATTTAACGGATCATTATAATGCAACCAAACTTGCAAGAAGTAGGGGACCATGCTACCACTCCTGGTAAGCCTCAGCAGTTGGGGAGTTTGAACCACTTACAAGGGCAATTCCTTGCTTAAACTATAACTCTGTCAGGCCAGGACAATCACAAGAGGTAAATTAAAACAGGTACCAAGTTTTGGGGAACACCCTTCCTTAAAAAGTGACAGCCCAACCCAAACACAAGATACAGATCCAGCTGGGGTTAAAGAACAACCACCAACACCAAGGAAAGTAGCATTCCCAAGTGTTTTTTTTAAGCTCCCCTTAATTTGCGACTTTGACATGTCAGTACAGTGTGGTCAGTGGCTCTGAGAGTACCGGGGAGACCCCTGCCTGCCTATAAATACCAATCTTCCAAGACCAGTTCTTCCTCATCCGCTCTGCTTCCATTGTCCTTCGATCTCCTCCACCACATACACATAGCATTATCTGCCATCACTACTTCAGGACCCCCCAAGGCCGTTTGGACAAGCATACAGATCATGAAGACTTCTGTGATGGTCCTGGCATGTCTCCTCCTCCTCCAGCTCCTGGCTACAACAGCACATGGTATGCTTCGTGCATGCCTATAGCTAGCCAGTTGGCTGCTCATCTACCTCCTGCATTCCGGTGGCCTTTTTTTGGAGGTACATCCTGGATTCGATCAGTTGCTCACTGAAAACTCTTGTCTTATGGAATGCAGGGATTAGGCTGGACAGGAAGCTACATGAGGCACTAAACAGCAAGGTCAGTACTCTCTAGTCTCTACAACATCGGTGATCGTGGATTCCTGACCCAGCTGGCAGTTCTTCCAGTCTGAAACTGAAACTGAAACAAGGTGTGCTCATTTCTTTTCTTCCCTTGTGTGTTTGCAGAAGGAACTGGCTGGGGATCCGAAGGCCGGCGCGCCGTCGGATGCCGTCGATCATTCTAGCAGCAGGCGCTGCACGCCCGATGGGAATTGCTCAGGTACAACGACGGAGCAGATGACTCCTATTGATGCTGCTGCTGTTGTTGCCGAGGATAGAGAGCCGAAAGTGGCTGTTAGTGCGTATGCGCGGCCCGTGCCGAAGTTCCACGAGGATTACTACGGGGCCGGCGGCCACGAACCTAACCACCACTAAGCATTGCTAGCTATAGTTAGTTGCACCCACCTTCTCCTTCTCCCTTGCAGGGCTTAGCCGCAGCAGCAACAGCTTAATTACTGATCTTTAGTTGCCTTATAGTAGTGGCAGTTCTTCTCTCCCAAGTGCTACGCCTTGCTTGGTTTGGAGTTGGGATCATGTAATGGGAGAAGGAAGCATTATGCAGTTCTGGTCCAGCTCATTTCATGATTAATTAGTGCAGTGCTAGTATTGTGTGCTTGAGTGTTAGTACTACCTCTGCATCGCCAGTTTTCACCTACTGTTGTGATCTCTTCTGTCATTCAAGACTTGGATGCATTCGTTGAAATACGTGCATGGCCCATAGTTCCATTCTGGGCAGCAACAATATACTACTTGTATACTCACTCACGGATGTCATATGTCAGGATAGAAAACAAGTGTAGTAGGAGTACTAGAAAGACTCATCAGCATTCCAGTAGTCGACGTTCATGCATGAAAAAAAGAACAGTGTTTAACCGTAAAGTCACATGTCAGGAGTAGCACGGCTAGTAAAACTTGTATACTCCACTTGGTGCAGTAGTAATAACAGGTTAAAAGTAGCTTTGGCGTTAGGTGCGTATTTTATACCTTCCTGTGGCAGCCTTAATCGTGCTCACAGGTGATCTCTTCGGTGCAGGAAAGGGGAAAAAGCCAGTGGCGCCGCAGTCTGCACCGGGCGAAGGGAAGCATCATGTTCAGGTTCAGGTTCAGGTCAGTGCAGTGCGCGTATTTTCTGGTTTTCTTCCCCAGGTTTTCAGGTTCTGCCACCTGCATGCTGAAACGCGTGCGTGCATTTACAGGCACCATTGAAGGTGATGAACGGTGCCGTGCAGAGCGGGCAGCGATCGGAGGTGACCACGACGAGCCACGCCGGCGGCGAGGAGGCGGCGGCACGGACATGGTCGAGCCGCGCGCTGCCGCGGCAAGCGAAGCAGCAGAAGACAAGGAAGACGAGGACGTACCCGGACATCCTGGACATCGCCGGGATGGACTACTCGCCGGCCGCCAGAAAGCCTCCCATCCACAACTGAACTGAGAGCGTGCGTGCATGGATCGGCGGATTAGATTTAGTACTCCGCGACTAGCCTATTTACCGAGCATTAGTTTACCGATCTATTCGTACTAGTAGTATAGTAGTAGGCTAGGCTTGGATCCTGGTGAGCGGAGCCCGGCCCTGCTGATGGAATACTAGAATAGTGCGTACAGCTAATTAATTAAGTGATGATTACCGGACCGATACGGGACAGTGTTGCAGGAAACGCTGCGCCTTTTGTGAAGGAGAGATCGATGGATGATGGATGGATGGATACTAGTCGATTGTACTACTACACGACGTCGTGCTTTGCTTCTCGAGTATCCCGGGAACGTAACATGCATGCGAACACCGACCTTTTGAGTATTGACCACACTCTGATTAATTGCATACTTCTAGTACTATTTTTTTCCGATCAAAGGAGCTTCACATGTGAGATCGAAGAGATAGATTAATGGAGTACCGTGTTCCACTTAACGACCAACATTGCTCTAATGGTTTTGTCAAGAGAGTTTGGTCGGTGAGAGACACGGCAAGGGGAGAGATCCGTCACATGCATGGAGTTTTGTGATCGACCTGTACTGTCCGCGGCATGCATGCATGCCCGCCTGATTAATTAGGCGGCCCGGCCTGTCTTCTGGTGGTTAACATTGTCGCCAACTTGTGCGTACGTACGTGATGAGCGGCATGGCCGCGGCCCGTACGCTGTTGGCGATCCATCATTCATGCATGCATGCACGCAGCCGGACCTGGCACACAAGTTGCTGTCGCGCGCGGCGCGCCGTCCCTTTCCGGCCGGCGAGGCAACGAACGATTGCGCCCGCGGGTCAGAGCACATGGGCTTGTTATACCTGCACGGCCCGAGCCACGCCGCCAGCCATGTCGTTGCCACCCCGCCCGCGCGCTGAGATAATGGCGATCGATGTGGGCTGCGGCGTGATGGCCTCTGCCGCTGCAGTCCCGGCGTGTGGGGTAGATCATCGCGCGCGAGGCGCCCGCCGGACGTGCACTGCATCGACGGTGGACTCGCCGCGATGTCCAATGACGAGCGCCGCGCCGACCGGCCTAACTTGCTCCATACTCAAACGGAGGCACGCACCGTGTTATTATGATGATGCCTGTCAGAATGTCAAACCTGTCATGCATGCGTACGCCAGCATTCGTGCGCGCGCGCGACTGTGTCAATGCCTGAACTCGGACGCCATGCGCGCTCAGCAGGTAGAAAGAGAGCGAGGCCAAGGAATGGGTTGAAAGTAAGCGGGCACAGAGCATGTACACACAGTACATACTGAAGCACATACCGGCGCGCGGAGTACCACCGTAGACAGCTTCTGAATTCTGACGTGCTGTTGATCATCGCCTCGCGCGACGCTCAACTGCTGAAATGACGTACGCCTTCATTTCTCCTCCCTACCTGTCGATCGATAGCACGTCGTCGGGATGTGCACTGTTCCAGCAGCACCGGCCGATCGAGGGGGGCCCTTTTGTTTAGTGTTTTCTGTGCTTGCGTTTTTCTGTATGGAGCCTTGCAGACAATCAATAAACTGACACGTTTTATACGATGGCCTGCCTCTGCGTGCATACCGTTCATACCGGAAGCGAGAAAATATAAGTGCTGTCGCGTGGAACAAGACGGACGTATATACTGCGCCTCCATGCCATCCCGACTCCTGACATTTTTATTCTACTTCTTCATGATAAAATAGGGTGCACAAGCAATTAAAGAATTGACGGATGAGCTCTATCTTCTACTCCAAAATCGGGCAAGAAATAAACCTCTCGGCCTTATTGTACAAGAGCAAGAGCATATGCATCAACCAAATATTGTGGAGGTTGGTTAACTCGAACCTAGGTGGACGAGGATGCGACAACCCGGAATGTGGACAAATGGCCCACGCCGTTCTTTTTTTTTTGAGAGCATCAACACTGAGTTACAAGGGTAGTATTACAAACATACGGAGACACACCACACACTCAACACACACCACAACGCACACGCACCCTTCTATGTCCCTGCAACAACTACACCTACAACTCAGAACACACGCTATTCTAGAGACTTTCGAAGCCGCTGACTCCGTGAACGCCGGGTACGTCGTCCTCCCTGTGGTCCAAAGCGTGTTGAGGTAAATCTGGTGCAACACCACAAATTCGTTCCCGTGGGGAATCGAACCTGGGTGGGTTGGGTGGCCACTGCCAGCCCCAACCATTGAGCCATGGGCTCATCTGCGCCCACACTGTCCTTCTAGGCCAGGCTACATGGAGCTCGTCCTCTATTTTGAGTTTTCAAGACAACCCGTCACATTTTAAATCATAGTGTATGCAAATTTCGTCGTATTTAAAAAATGACCAACTTTATTAAAAGAATAAACAGCCACAACACTAAATAAATATAATACGACAAACTTGATTTGATATTATAGATGTTAATATATTTTTGATAAACTTGTAAAAAAAATATAAAGTTTAACTTAGAACAAAATCTGAATGCACTTCTTTTTGAATAAAGGAGTAACAAAATTGACATCCGTAGCAAAACACCAACATTAGCTAACTTATGAGAAGACATGATTCTATTGAGATATGGACCATATTATATAGGCGGACCTGAACATCAAGCAATAGAAAATGTAATAAAACCCAAAGTTGAATTAAAGACCATCAAAGTCGCCGTCTATAGCTTCATCTTTTGATACATATCATTTCTCCTCGAGTAAATTGCCAGGATCTACCACAATTGGCGAGGTTTGCGGTCATTACCACTTTTGGTAATCTTTTCATGTCGAGTACCAACTCTAGGCGGCAGCAACAAATCGAACAAATCCTCAGCAGATAGTGGATTAACCGTTGGGCCCCACTCGGCCCCACTATCAGTGCTTACGTGGCGAACAGTGTCCAGAAACGCCTTTTTTCCCGTGTCAGTCAAAATCGAGCTGGTCCAACCAGTCGGAATCAATTATGGCTTAATCATGTTCTTCTCTTCCCCATTCCTTTCCACTCGAATAGGCGGCGATGGAGGATCCTTCCAATTCGGGAGGCGGCGATGGAGGATCCTTCCAATTCGGGAGGCGGCGACAGTTATTTTGGCGGAAGAAGCGTAGCGGTGGACGCGTCGGAGGTGTTGGAGATATGCTCAAGAGACAATAATAAAGTGGTTATTATCATATCTTTGTGTTTATCATAAATGTTTGCATCCCATGCTATAATTGTATTAATAGGAAACATTAATACTTGTGTGTTTTGTAAACAAAAAAGAGTCCCTAATAAGCCTCTTGTTAAGCTAGCTTGTTGATTAATAGATGACCATGGTTTCCTGATCATGGACATTGAATGTTATTAATAACAAGGTCATATCATTAGGAGAATGATGTGATGGATACACACCCAAAGTAAGCATAGCATAAGATCAAGTTATTAAGTTCGTTTGCTACAAGCTTTCATATACATAACGTAACACCCTCAGAATCAGCCCTATGCAAGTTTTAGCGATTCCCGCCAAACCCGCATAGAAACGATTCAAAGGTGTCCACCAGGCACTTTCGTGCGGGTGGAAAACGAAGTAATATCATTACACAATAGTCCTCGATGAAACCCACAGAACAGACATATACAACACGACTCCATGAGTCAAGAATACAGATATACAGTACAAAGATCCAAATCATCCTGAAAACGATACAATGTCCGACTACGGACAAGATGCAAATGGGGCTAAGAGCCCAGAAGAATAACCAATGGCGTCCATAACCCTGCCCAGGCCAATCCGGAAGGGTAACCCTGCTAACGACGTCGATCTCAAAACCTGCTCAAACAAAAGGGGTGCCGACAAAGGGCAAAGGAAAAAGAGAGCGGTCGATCTTGAGGCGACACGGCGAGACTAGAATTCGGCGGTCCTCGCCTACATAGGTATGGTGGACTGAAGCGGCAGCGCAACATGCACTAAACAACCTATAGAGACTCAATACAACTGGCGACTATCAGATAGGGATAAGAAAGACCTATTCGGATCCAACCTGAAACTACCACCAAACATACCCATCCTGGTATTTCCCCCTCGAGACCAAACGAGGAAGTCAACCGAGGAACTCACACAGTTGGCAGTTTTATTTATTCAGTTATCATTGCGGCAATTATTAGTCAGGTATAGATAGTCATCCGGATATAATAAGCAGTGAGCACTTTTAGTTAACCATTCCGTTGTAGTTGCGACACTTACTAGTCAGATACAATTAGCATGAGATATCCCAAACCCAGCAATTGTTGGTACTTTTATTTAGCCATTCCGTTGTAGTGAAGCTGATTACTAGTCATATCGGATACAAGTCAAATTATAACAGTAAACTTTAGTTATAGTTGTCTATGATCGAGAACTGTGCTCCAAGTCGTCCATAACCGCGGACACGGCTTCTCGAAAAGATTTAACCCTGCAGGGGTGCACCAAAGTTTTCACACGCACCTACACCCTTGTTGTCAGATCAGGTAGGTACAAGATCACAAAACATACACCCAACGGTATGTCGACGGGGTTTCGGACACGACGTTTCCCAGACCCAAAGCAAGCACATGGGGGCCACCCCACTAAGCTACCCGCAACGAAGTCGGTCGACTCCGAGACGGACCCAGAGGTTTGTGACAATGGTCAGAAACATCGGGAACCCGAAAGTGTGACTGGGCTTATCGATACCGCGAAAACATTCCACATTGGTTCCAAAACAGTACAGGCGCTCCACGCGCAATCGTAAATAAAGCAGTAAAGCATGACATTGAAAGGTTTCGCGGCATAGTAAATCAAATTTTTCTACGGATGCGAACAGAGGGAAAGCCAAGATCTAATCTAGGAGATGCAATCAACGAGAGAGATTGGATTAGATCTTCATACCCTTGAAGATTCGCTGACGGAATGTTAAATCGAACGCGTGGGTGATGTAGTCGTACTCGCTTCTCCTCGCGATCCGATCCGATCTAGCACCACAAGTGGCGGTGCCTCCGTGAGATGCACCGTGCATCACCTCGGCGTCTCCTCCTTCCTCGGACCAGCAAGTATGGTAGAGATAGATTGGATCTACAACACGGCGGCGTGGTGTATATGGTGGAGAATTTCTGCGCAGGCTTCGCCACAAAGCGGGAGGGAGAGAGGAAAGCTAGCAAGGCGGCTAGGGTTTGGAGGAGAGGTGGGGTTTGGTGCGCCCACCCCTATTTATATAGAGGGGGCGCAGCCCAGCCCTCCCCAAGCCCAAAGGATAAGGAGTGGGGGCATGGACTCCCTCTTCTAGAAACCCTATCTCTAGTTTAAACGATTTAAACTCTAGGATCGGCTGGGCCCTATGGCCTTGTGCCCTGGCCCAATGTGGCCAGGACACTCCCTCATAGGCCCATGCCCCTCCCGGAAGGTGGGGCCATGTTGGTCCCCTTCCGAAGGTTCTAGAAGCTTCGGTACAATACCGATTAACCGAACAATTCAACTCCAAAACTGCATCGCCTTATATGAATCTTATTCTCCGGACCATTCCGGAACCTCTCGTGATATCCGGATCCCATCCGAGACTCGAACAAAAATTCATAAACCAATTATCCAATCTATCCTAGCGTCAAGACACGTTAAGTGTGTGACCTGCGGGTTCGAGAATATGCGTACATGATCTTCTATCTATAATCAACAACGAGGTCAGGCACCCATATTGACTCCCCACGTTCATCGATGATCATATCGGATGAACCATGATGCCAGATTCAATCAATCCCATATATATATTCCTTCGTCTCGCGATATTTTACTTGCGAGATTCGATCGTCGGTGCCGTCATACCTAGTTCAATCTCGTTCACGGAAGTACTTTACTCTTCCGTAATCCGATATCACTTTGTGATTAACTCCTTAACCACATGCTTGCAAGCGGTGTTGATATCGATTCCGAGTGGGCCCAGTATATCTCTCCGACTTGGGAGGGACAAATTCCATCTCGATATATACAACCCAACAGATACTTTCCGATCACCTGAGAGACACCTTTATGATCACCCTCTCATAGGATAACGTTTGATGACCTCAAAGCTTTCTTCCGATACCAGGGAGTTGTATTATCTCATGGTCTAAGGAATACAATATTTGACATAAGAAAAGCTTCGCAAAGACGAACACGATGACACGATCTAATTGCTTTGCTTAGTTTGGGTCTGTCCATCATATCATTCTCCAATGAAATGATCTTATTATCAATTGACAACTCATGTCTATGGTTAGGAAACCTTAACCATCATTGATCAATGAGCTAGTCCTTAGAGGCGTACCAGGGACACGGTGTTGTTCACAAACCACACAAGTATTAATGTTTCCGCTTAATACAATTCTAGCATGGAATATAAACTTTATCATGAACATGAATTATAATAATAACATCTTTATTATTGCCTCTAGGGAATAATTCCAACAGACATAAGTACATGATAGTAATAAAGCCCCAAACTACTTGTGGCCCCGATGCAAGATTTGAAATCGGTACTAATCGATGGGGTGCCCACCCCACCCGTGGTTAGCGCTCGATCTCGGAGCAGTGTCAAGAACTCGGGTACTACGACACCAAAGGAGCGGTTAAAACCAAACATTGTCTATTACCCACGGTGCCTCTGCATTTACCTACTTTCAATTTTAGTTATTAAGCGGTAATTAAATCCATGATCATCTCCAACATTAAACATGCGGCATTACTCCAACAATCGTGGTACTTGACGACCATAACAACACTTGAGCAGGCGACTGCGACACGCAAGTCCAACTATCTACCAAACAACAGGTAATAGGATGTGTCCAAGGCAATTTAATGGCTGCAAGGGATATCACGGGTACGAAAACTAGAGAATCGCATCACAGATAGCAATAGATCAACAGGAGGAAGTAAAGACTATAAAAATAAGATAGGTAGAAAGGGGGAGAATGCTCGCCTGAAAACATTGCCGAAGATACACCGGAGATTGGGTCGACTCTCGCATCAACTCATCAGCCTAATCCGTAAAGAAGCAAGACACTAGAAGAAACACCGGAGGCACTATTTAATACTATGACATAAGATCGGGCATGATGCATGTATGATGTATGACATGACAAAGGTGCAATGCAATTAGGCAATATTAAGCGGAACCGGGGTCCTGACAATTAAATAGATGGTTCATATTGTTTAGATACCCCGCAATTTAAATGTTGTCTTATCAAGGCAAAAATATATCACCGGTTAATACACAAATTTAAATAGGGCCAATATTAGACTAGATTCGCCCGCATATGGTCTCCATATTTAATTATGAGGTGAATCGTCATAATGCCCCGAAAACCACATGATATGTGCAAGCATGACACTTTAAATGCAACAAGGTATATATTATATTCATCAAAAATAGGGGTCTTGAAGAAAGGGTCACACATGGAGGTATCGACGATCTTGGGGTTCACCGAGGGTTCGGGATCGGGCTCGCCGGGATCGGTTTTGGAGTCCAAGGGAAGAAATTGGTGTCCATTTTGGAGGTCTTGAGGTTCCGGCATCAATGGTCGGGGAACTTAGTTCATCTCCGATGATTCATTAGGTTCGTCGGATCCCGTGTCGACCTTGATAATCTTGTCGGTGGACTTCAAAGAGATTCACAAGAAGTGGCTATGGTTCTCGGCTGAAGGACACCCATATTGATAGTCATCGGCTGGGACAAAACAGATCAAGGTGGTATGACAGTGCCACGGCAAGTCACACGACCTGCAGGAACAAGGCCACATTCCATCAGGGGCATGTGGTGGATTAGGTGCACGCTTAAAACACTAAGAACATACGTACATCGCCAAAAAAACAGGGAGATTTCCCTTCAAACAAACATCGAGGCAGAGGAACCGCATCATGGGCCCGCTCACAAGATCGAGGACAGGGATTCGGGCGAAGGAGAGTTGGCCAAGGCGAGCAGATGGCGGAGAGTGAGGCCTCATGGGCCGAGGGCTTGGTCGTGGGCTTGCGGACAGAGTAGAGGGCCCGGCCTCGAGGTCGGCTCAGAGGGAGGTGGTGGCAGAGGCGGTGTGGCAAATGAGTCGGTGGCTCACGCCTGGGAAACTCGCAGGACGGCGGAACTCCGGTGGCAGGCAGTGCAGAGGGAAGGGCCTAGTGGCGGCGGAGGGTGAGGCGAGCCTTAGAGGAGGCCACGAGGGTGTCTTTGGGCCGGCGACTTCCTGGCAACGAGGGATGGCGTGGAGGAGGCCGCGAGTGATGGGAGATTGGGGACGGGGTTTGTGGAGGAGCAGGGTCGACGAGGAGAGGTGGGGCGGCGGCGGGGATTGCGGGAGGGAGAGAGACGCGGGGCAGGAGGGGTGGGCGGTCTGGGTCGTGCGGGAGCGTGCGTGCGAGTGGGTGGGGCCAGGTGAGAGAGAGAGAGGGGGAGTGCGTCGAGTGCTTCCCAGGGGGTGGCGGCTGCTGGGTGAGGGAGAGGGAGGGATTCGGTAGAGTAGTTCTAGGGTTTGGTTTGGGGTAGTAGGTGGTCTGGCCGGTTGGGCTTTTGGGCCGACCGGCAGGACGGCCTCCCCAGAGAAAATAGTTTTGTTATTTCTTTGTTTTAAAATAAATTTGTGTAAATAGTTTTAGACAAATAAAAGATTCGGCTGGATCGACGGTTTGGTTTGAACAAAGGGGGGAGAATATTAAAATATGGAAAACAAAGTAGGTCTTTTAGCAAAGTAGTTTTAGTCAATTAGATGCATGGTGATGACATGATGATGCACATAATAAAAACAACATCAATTTTCTAGTAGCGTTTTATCCGGGGTGCTACACATAATAACCTAATCCTTTGACCATGAGATCATGTTAATCACCATCACTGGATGAGTACTTTGATGACATCAAACGCCACTTCCGTAACTGGGTGATTATAAAGGTGGCATTGGGTATTATGAAAGTATGTGTTGAAGCGCATGGATCAAGAGTGAGATTTGTCCATCCATATGGCGAATAGATATACTCTGGGCCCTCTCGGTGAAGTGTCATTCAATTGGCTTGGAAGCATGTGACTAGGTCACAAGGGATATCACAGCACAGTACGAGTAAAGAGTACTTATTGGTAACGAGGTTGAACTAGGTATGGAGATACTAACGATCAAACCTCAGATAAGTAAAGTATAGCGCGACAAAGGGAATCGGTTATGTATGTTAATGGTCCATTCGATCATAAAGTAAACGTTGAATATGTGGGAGCCACTATGGATCTCCAAGTCCTGCTATTGGTTATTGATCGGAGAGGTGTCTCGATCATATCTGCATAGTTCACGAACCATAGGGTGACACACTTAAGGAATCAATGTTGTTTAAGTAAATATGGAATATGAGTTGTAGACTGAATGTTGTTTGGAGTCTTGGATTGGATCTAGGACATCACGAGGAGATCCGGAATGATCCGCAGAATAAGGTTCATATAAGGAAAGTCATTTTCCAGGGTTCGGAAATGTTTTTAGTGTTTTGACCGGAAGCTTCTAGAATGTTCCAGAGGGACCACCAGTGGGTTCACCACCCCGGGAGGGGCCACATGGGCTGAGGGTATGCTGCTGGGGCCATGGGCCAGCTACACCATGACCCAAAGGGACCAACCGGCCAACATAAGGAATAGGGCAAAAACCCAAATATGGTAAGAACGGAAACTTAGGGGGAAGTTTCCCCTCTCCCTCTTGGCCAAGTTGGGGAAGGAGTGGGTCAAGTGCTGGGAACCCTTGGTCGCACCTCCCCCTCCATATAAGGAGGGGTGGGGGCACACCCCCTTTTCCGTTGTCCCTTGCCCTTGGATCTAAACCCTAGCCGCCACCTCTCTCTCTCCTCTGTCTTCCTGCTCCGGCTTAGGCGAAGCCATGCAGGGATTCTCCTCCTCCACCACCATATCATGTCATCGCTGAAATTGAGGATATATACCTCCATTGCTGGAACGGTGAGAGGAAGGTCTTGATCGACTCCGTATGTGTGACCGAGTGTGGAAGCACTGCCGGAACGCGGCGTTGGAAGGATCGTCAGCGCGATCTTCAGATCGACAAGTGATCGACTACATCAACCACGAGATCGGATCTTGTCAAACGCTTTGGATCTAAGAGAGTTACTTCTCTACAATCTCGCTGATCGATCTCGTAGATTAGATCTTGGCTTTTCCTTAGATTGGATCTTGGTTTTATGCATTTTTGCGGTATTTTTTTTTGTTTTCGATGCAATGAACCCTACAGGAGGCAAGAGCGTTGTGGACTATCTTGATAATTTATGGCCATCGCAGCCATTAACGACAACTGCAATGCTAGCATAGATCCGGGGGAACAATCTAGCAAGTTCAGAAAGATTCGCGCACGGCCTCATCATCAATGAGTAGGTACTTCCATCCAGTAGTGAAGCTTGAAGGGAATATGCCCGAGAGGCAATAATAAAGTGGTTATCATCGTATTCCTTATTTATGATAAATGTTTATTTTACATGCTATAATTGTATTAATACGGAAACGTTAATACATGTGTGTTTAATAAACAAAAGGAAGTTCCTAGTTATGCCTCTCTTATAAACTAGCTCGTTGATTAACAAGATGATCAAAGGTTTCCTGATCATGGACATTGGATGTTATTAATAACGAGGTCACAACATTGTTGGAATGATGTGATGAACATTCATCCGAAGTATAGCATTACGATCAAGTTCATTGTGTTTATATTGCTATAACATCACACAAAGTAATCTTAGTCCTTAGACCATGAGATCATGTCAATCACTAGCACCGGAAGAGTATCTTGATAACATCAAATGTCACACCGTAACATGGTGATTATAAAGATGAGTTCAGTGCTACGAAGGTGTTATGTTGAGGCTCATGGATCAAGAGTGGAATTTGTACATCCCGATGACGGAGAGATATACTCTGGGCCCTCTCGGTGATATCACATTGGTTAGCTTGCAAGCAAGTGATTTGATCACTAGGATGTTATATCACGAGAACGAGAAAAGAGTACATGTCGGTAATGAGATCAAACTAGGTATGGAGATACCGATGATCGAATCTCGGACATGTAATATATCGCGAAACAAAGGGATTGAGTTACATGCGTATAAGGTTCACACGATCACAGAAGTCATCGTTGAATATGTGGGAGTCAGTACAGATCTCCAGGTCCCGCTGCTGATTATTGATCGGAGAGGGGTCTCGATCATGTCTACAATATTCGCGAACCATAGGGTGACACACTTAAGGGATACCGACACCATTTGGAGCAAATAATATGCGAGTGAAAGAAAAAGGAAAGCGCAGGAATTTATTTCACTAGACACGGAAACTATTTCTGTTGAAATTGCTGAAACTGGTTCTACATGTGAAATTGAATACAAGCAAGGGGTTTTATGTTAATTTTTGTTAATTAAAGTAATTTAATTAACAAAATTCTGAATAAATAAATAAAAGAGTTTTATTTAATGAGAGATTGCATTAAATTTGGTGGAAATTTAATGGAGGTGAGTGGAATTTTGAGTGGGTGGCTATTTATGTGAGTGTGAGATCCACCCACATCAATGTGGAAGAGGTGGGGGCACCTCCATGGCTGCCACGCCATGGGAGGGGGCTGCCCCCTCTCCTTATAAAAGGCACCCCATTCCCTACTCTCATATCACACCTCCTCGCGAAGGATCTCTCTCCCCCTTTAGAATTCCCCCATAGTCTCCGATCAGCGAGATACATGTTCCCTGTGGCTTTTTCTGGAAGGATTTGTTGCTTCCGCTGCTTCGCTGGAGCAAGGGCGCGAAGGTTGTCGGGGTACCTGGACGTGTGTGCGATCACGGATGCACCACTGCTTTGCGGTGCTGGACTTTATGTGATGGGTTTCGCAGCATAGTAAATCAAAATTTTCTACGGATGCGAACGGGAAAAGCCAAGATCTTATCTAGGAGATGCAAACAACGAGAGGGATAGATGAGATCTTCATACCCTTGAAGAAATCGCACAGCGGAACGATCAACGGAACATGGTTGATGTAGTCGTACTAGCCTTCTCCTCCTCGCGATCCGATTCGATCCAACGCCGCAAGTGGCGACGCCCGAGAGATGCACACGACGACACCTCGACGCCTCCTTCCTTGGTCCAGCAAGTGGGGTGGAGAGATAGATTGGATCGCAAGTGGGGTGGAGAGATAGATTGGATGGCGTGGTGTAAAGGTGGAGAGTTTACTGCGAGGCTTCGCCACGGCGGGAGAGAGAGAGAGAGATCCGGAGGCAGCAGGTGGCTAGGGTTCAAGGAGGTGGAGGAGGGATGCCCACTCTATATATAGGGGCAGGCACCCCTTGGCCCCTCCTCCAAGCCCTAGGGCGGCGGCCCCAAGGGTTGGAGTGGGGGGCAAGTTTTCCCCTCCTTCTAGAAGGTTTCCCTAGGGTTTCCCCTAGGGTTTGTCCGGCTGGGCCTATGGGGCCTTGTGCCCCTGTCCCAATGCGGCCAGGGCACTCCCTCGTAGGCCCATGCACCCCTCCGACAAGTGGGGCCACGTTGGTCCCACTCTGGAAGCTTCTAGAACCTTCCGGTACAATACCGAACATTCTGAAACAATTCCGAAATCCAAAAACTGCTTTCCTTTATATGAATCTTATTATCCGGACCATTCTGTAACCTCTCGTGATGTCCAGGATCCCATCCGACACTCCGAACAAAAACTCATAAACCAATTATCCATTCTATCCTAGCGTCGAAGCACGTTAAGTGTGTGACCCTATGGGTTTGAGAATATGCAGACATGACCTTCTATCAATAATCAACAGCGGGATCTGGAAACCCATATTGACTCCCACATATTCATCGATGATCATATTGGATGAACCACGATGCCAGGATTCAATTAATCCCATATTTATATTCCCTTCGTCACGCGATATTTTACTTGCCCGAGATTCGATCGTTGGTAACGACATACCTAGTTCAATCTCGTTTACAACAAGTACTTTACTCGTTCCGTAATCTGATATCACTTTGTGATTAACTCCTTAACCACGTGCTTGCAAGCGGTGTTGATATCGATTACCGAGTGTATATCTCTCCGACTTGGGAGGGACAAATCCCATCTCGATACATACAACCCAACAAGTACTTTCCGATCACCTGAGAGACACCTTTATGAACACCCTCTCATAGGATGACATTTGATGACCTCAAAGCTTTCTTCCGATACCAGGGAGTTGCATTATCTCATGGTCTAAGGAATACAATATTTGACATAAGAAAAAGCTTCGCAAAGATGAACACAATGACACGATCTAATTGCTCTGCTTGATTTGGGTATGTCCATCATGTCATTCTCCCAATGACATGATCTCATTATTAATCGACAACTCATGTCTATGGTTAGGAAACCTTAACCATCATTAATCAATGAGCTAGTACATAGAGGCGTACTAGGGAGACGGTGTTGTTCATAAACCACACAAGTATCAAAGTTTCCGCTTAATACAATTCTAGCATGGAATATAAACTTTATCATGAACAAGAATTATAACAATAACATCTTTATTATTGCCTCTAGGGCATAATTCCAACAGTCTCCCACTTGCACTAGAGTCAATAATCTAGTTTACATCTGGCAACAATCTAACACCCATGGCATTGAGGTGCTGATCATGTTTTGCTCGTGGAAGAGGTTTAGTCAACGGATCTGCAACATTCAGATCCGTATGTACTTTGCTAATCTTCAGATCTCCATGTGTTATATAATCTCGAATTATATGAAATCGGCGGTTGATGTGCTTGGTCTTTGGATGATATCTTGGTTCCTTAGCCAGTGCTATGGCGCCAGTGTTTTCACACAATATCTCCAGTGGGTCCAAGGCACTTGAACCACGGCTTCGATGATGAAGTTCTGATCCAAACTCCTTCACTTGACGCTCGCAGCAGCCATGTATTCCGATTCTCAGAGATCCCGCGATCACGCTTTTCTTGCAGCTTCTCCACCACAGCTCCTCCATTCAAAATATAAACGATCCCGTCGAGATTTAGAATCATCCGGTCGATTATCGAAACTAGCGTCGACGTAACCTTTTACGACGAGCTGCTCATCACCTCCATAGACAAAGAACATTTCTTTAGTCCTATTCAAATACTTTAGGATGTTCTTTACGGCTGTCCAGTGTTCCACTCCTAGATCACTTTGGTATATGCTCGTCAAACTAAGAGCATTGGACACATCCGGTCTAGTACACAGCATGGCATACATGATAGAACCTATGGCCGAGGCATAAGGCACTTTGCTCATGGTTTCTCTATCATTTACCGTAGCTGGACACTGAGCCTTGCTCAATATCTTACCTGACAACATGGGCACTGAACCTTTCTTTGCCTTATCCATTCTAAACCTTTTCAGAACTTTGTCTAGGTATGTACTTTGGCATAAAGCTATTAGGCGTCTTTGTCTATCTCTATAGATTTTGATGCCTAATATATAAGAAGCTTCTCCTAGGTCTTTCATTGAAAAACATTTATGCAAATAACTCTTCACTTCGTTAAGCATACCAATGTCATTTCCAATAATCAATATGTCATCCACATATAGTACTAGAAATGTCACTGAGCTCCCACTCACTTTCTTGTAGATACAAGCTTCGTAGAAATTTGGAACAAATCCAAAGCTCTTGATCACTTGATCAAAACGAAGGTTCCAACTCCGAGATGCTTGCTTCAGTCCATAAATGGAACGCTAAAGTTTGCACACCTTATCAGCATCCTTAGGATCGGCAAAACCTTCGGGTTGCATCATATACAACTCTTCATCAATGTTGACATTGAGGAACGCAGTCTTGACATCCATCTGCCATATTTCATAATCATGAAATGCAACAATTGCTAATAAAATCCGAATGGACTTAAACATCGCTACGGGAGAGAAAGTCTCATCATAGTCAACACCTTGAACTTGTCGAAAACCTTTTGCGACAAGCCGTTCTTTATAGACAGTAACATTACCATCTGCGTCCGTTTTCTTCTTGAAAATCCATTTGCACTCAATGGCCTTTCGGTCGCTAGGAGGGTCCACCAAAGTCCACACTTGGTTTTCGCTCATGGATCCTAATTCGGATTTCATGGCCTCTAGCCATTTCTCAGAGTCTGGGCTCATCATTGCTTCCTCATAATTCGCAGGTTCACTGTTGTCTACTAACAAGACAGTCAAGACAGGGTTACCGTACCACTCAGGAGGGGCACGTGACCTTGTCGACCTGCGAAGTTCAGTAGTAGCATCGACTGAAGCTTCATGATCCTTGTCATTAGCTTCCTCTATTGTTGGTCCAGATGGTACTGGAACAATTTCAGGTGCTGCGCTACTCTCCAACTCAAGAGAAGGTTCAATAACCTCGTCTAGCTCTACTTTCCTCCCACTCACTTCTTTCGAGAGAAACTCCTTCTCAAGAAAGGATCCGTTCTTTGCGACAAACACTTTGCCTTCGGATCTGTGGTAGAAGGTATACCCAATCGTTTCCTTAGGGTATCCTATGAAGACGCATTTCTCCGCTTTGGGTTCGAGCTTGTCCGGCATCAACTTCTTGACGTAAGCTTCGCATCCCCAAACTTTAAGAAACGACAACTTAGGTTTCGCACCAAACCACAGTTATACGGTGTCGTCTCAACTGATTTAGATGGTGCCCTATTTAAAGTGAATGCAGCGGTTTCTAATGCATAACCCCAAAATGATAACGGCAAATCTGTAAGAGACATCATTGAGCGCACCATATATAATAGAGTTCGATTCCGGCGTTCAGACACACCATTGCGCTGTGGTGTTCCGGGTGGCGTGAGTTGCGAAACGATTCCTCTTGCTTTAATATGCGTGAGAAAATCATAACTCAAATATTCACCTCCACGATCGGATCGTAGAAATTTAATTTTCCTGTTACGATGGTTTTCCACTTCATTCTGAAATTCTTTGACCTTTTCAAATGTTTCAGATTTATGTTTCATTAAATAGATATACCCATATCTACTTAAGTCATCAGTAAAAGTGAGAAAATAGCGATATCCACCGCGCGTCGAAACACTCATTGGTCCGCATACATCGGTATGTATGATTTCCAACAAGTCCGTTGCTGGCTCCATTATTCCGGAGAACGGGGTTTTGATCATCTTGCCCATGAGGCATGGCTCGCACGTGTCAAATGATTCAAAATCAAGAGACTCCAAAAGTCCACTAGAATGGAGTTTCTTCATGCGTTTTACACCAATATGACCTAGACGGCAGTGCCACAAAATAGTCGTATTATCACTATCTACCTTGCATCTCTTAGCCTCAGTGTTATGGATGTGTGTTTCATTGCTTTCGAGATTCAGAAGAAATAAACCATTCATAGAAGGTGCATGACCATAGAAGATGTTACTCATATAAATAGAACAACCATTATTCTCCGATTTAAATGAATAACCGTCTTGCAATAAACACAATCCAGATATGATGTTCATGCTTAACGCAGGCACATAATAACATTTATTAAGGTTTAAAACTAATCCCGAAGGTAAAACTAAGGAGAGCGTGCCGACGGCTATCACATCAACTCTTGATCCATTGCCAACGCGCATCATCACCTCATCCCTCGCTAGCCGCCGTCTATTCCGTAGCTCCTGCTTCGAGTTACAAATATTAGCAACTGAACCAGTATCAAATACCCAGGCACTACAACGAGCTCTAGTAAGGTAAACATCAATAACATGTATATCAAATATACCTTTGATGGTGCCACCTTCTTGTCCGCTAAGTACTTGCATAGTTACTTCGGTGACCCTTGTCCTTGCAATAGAAGCATCGATTGTCCGGCTTAGGTCCGGACTTGAGCTTCTTCTCGAGGGCAACGCTTGCCGCGCCTTTCTTGAAGGGCTTCTTTGCACCCTTACCTTTCTTAAAGATGGGGTCTTGTTGACCATCAACACATGATTATCTTTCTTGATGTCCACCTCATGACTTTTCAACTTAGCGAAGAGCTCGGTGATCGTGTCGATGAACCAATCTGATTATGAGTAACTACAAAACCTTTATAGCTAGGAGGGAGTGATTGCAGAACTTTGTCAATCTGAGCTCTTCTGGAATCTTGCAGTCAAGTTGCTCGAGACATTGAGTGTAGCCCGACATCTTAATGGCGTGCTCACTAACGGAACTCCCTTCCTCCATCTTGCAGTTAAAGAATTTCTTAGAGATCTCATATCTCTCAGAACGGGCCTGAGTCTGAAACATAGTTTTCAGTTCCTCAAGAATGTCAAAGGGCCCGGGGAACTCCTCAAAACGATTTTGAAGGTCCGATTCCATAGCAAACAACATGGTTCTCTTAATCACACCATAATCATCCTTGCGCGACTGATAAACCCTAAACCCTTTCTCATCAGCCGACGCATCTACAGCAGGGGCGTCACCTAGCGCTTTCTCAAGGACATAGTCCTTTTGTACGCTAGAGAGAATGATTCTCAGATTGCGGAACCAGTTGGTGAAGTTGGACCCATTGTTCTTAAGCTTTTCTTTCTCAGCAAAAACGTTGAAGTTGGACTTAGCCATTTGATCTACAAAATTTGCAATTACAATTTAGACTATGTTCATGATAACTAGTTCAACTTAATCAAATTACTAGATGAACTCCCACTAAATTCAACATCCCTCAAGTTGTTTAGTGAACATGATCCAAATTCACCACACCTAATCCGATCTTCATGAGAATAGATGTGGTTTCAATGGTGGACAAAAAAGTGTCGATCATATCATTCATATGACTCATGCTTAACCTTTCGGTTCGTGTGTTCCGAGACCATGTCTGTACATGCTAGGCTCGTCAAGTCAAACCCAAGTATTTCCACATGTGCAAAACTGGCTTGCACCCGTTGTATGTGAACGTAGAGTTTATAGCACCCGATCATCACGTGGTGCTTGAACACGACAACTTTCGCAATAGTGCATACATGGGGAGAACACAGTTTATCTTGATCTTTATGAGAATCATCTTATAATGCTACCGCCATGATCTAAGCATAATAAGATACATAAAAGGATAAACATCACATGCATATAATTTTATGTGACATGGTATAGCCAATCTCCGCATAATGATCTCCATCTTGTGCGCAAAGATGATCTCCATCACTCCACCATAATTGCCTCCACCACGAATAGCAACTACAACTATTGCTAACTACTTAGCGATAAAGTAAAACTATTACATGGCGTATAAGAAGTTGACACACAGGTCATACACAATCATAAAGACAACCATATGGCTCTGCCGTTGTGTACTCATCGACATGCAAGTCGTGAAACATTACAAAACATGATCATTGCATACAACATACACATCACATCTTGGGCCATACCATATCACGAAACACTCCTGCAAAAACAAGTTAGACGCCTCTACTTTGTTGTTGCATGTTTTACGTGGCTTATGGGAGCAAGCTAAGAACGATTCTTACCTACGGAAAGCCACAACGGTGATATTATGGTTGCCAATCTCGATTGTAAATCCCATGACAACTATAGTGAGAGAAACGGCATCCACCACCGCATGTGGAACAAGCCACACGTCAAGTGCGAAGACGGTCTCGCGAACGAGGTCGCATAAAGTTGGCTCGACCGCTTCAATCTCACTATCCTCGTCATAAGAGGTACACAAACAAGAGGCTTGCAACGAGAAAACATCAACGCCGCAACAAGCATGTTTGCGTTCTACTCGTGAAACACATCTACATAGATCTAGCTACGATACCACCGATGGGTTTTGAAACATATTAAATCAAAATTTTCTGATGCGACGAAAAGCCAAGATCTAATCTAGGATATGCAAACAACTAGAGGGATAGATGAGATCTTCATACCCTTGAAGAAATCGCATAGGAGCGTTCAACGAAGCGTGGTTGATGTAGTTATACTAGCCTTCTCCTCGCGATCCGATCCGATCCAACGCCGCAAGTGGCGGCGCCCGAGAGATGCACACACGACACCTCGTCTCCTCCTTCCTTGGTCCAGCAAGTGGGGTGGAGATAGATTGGATCTACAACACGATGGCGTGGTGCAAAGGTGGAGAGTTTTGGCGAGGCTTCGCCTACGCAATCGGAGAGAGAGAGAGAGGCAGGTAGGCGGCTAGGGTTCAAGGAGGGTGGAGGAGGGCTGCCCCTGCACTCTATATAGGGGGCCGCCCCCTTGGCCCCTCCTCCAAGCCCTGCCACGCGGCCCCAAGGGTTGGAGGCGCAAGTTTTCCTCCTTCTAGAAGGTTTCCCTAGGTTTCCCCTAGGTTTGGCCGGCTGGGCCTATGGGGCCTTGTGCCCCGCCCAATGCGGCCAGGCACTCCTCGTGGCCCACGCACCCTCCGACAAGTGGGTGCACGTTGGTCCC